>CM029606.1:50419319-50919319 GCA_017311375.1 Mytilus coruscus | reverse complement strand
ATATGTGGCAATTTTTGCTTTAAGATAATCAAAACATCTCTCTCTTCTCCTTTGAATTTAAACCTTGACAATTGTATGAAACAATTTTTATACCATTATCACTCATTTATATATTCATTTTTGTAGCTGAACAAAAACTTGAGATTTGATAAGTGTATTTCGACCTTATTCTCCCATAATGTATTATATAAGTAAGTGATAATGTAACTCTGAAATGTCTGACCTCCTCTACCTTGTCTGCATTAATTTCCTGCTGTATTCTAAATGCATCATAATTGCTGTACAATAAGTAATACTGTGCCAAAATGAAAAAGAAACATAAAAAATAAAAGAAACAAAAAGAAAGAAAATTTGAGATCATAGTGTAAACAGCCAAATTCTAAGAATAATTAAAAACAAATTATTATTGTAATGAAGAGTAACATATCCACTTGTGTTCAAATATTTTTTAATACAGAAATACTGTATACAAAGGAGATTATTCTATCTAACTGAAATTTTAATAAAATTATCTCCTTATATAATGTGTTTTCAGATCAAAATCTGAATGCATTAAATATCAACTGTTTTAGTTGATTAAAGTAAGTTCTTGTTTTGTTTCAATTCAAATGAGTCAAACCCAAAGAAGTAATGGATTATTTTAATATCTGAAGATAAGAAATATGTGTATTTAGTTCTTGCTTACAACATGTACAAACAGATGTTTGGTTTTCAGTGAAATCAATAGATTTGTTTTCTTTATATTGTTCATGTAGTATTAACATTTTCAACATTTTGCAGGTGTTTTTTCTTTTCTTCTTTTTTTTTTTAAAGCAGTGAACACACACTTCATAATATTTACACCAAGAGAAATAGGAAATCATGTATATGTAACTGAGAATTAATAGCAGCTAATTTAAAATTAAGCTCTTGCCATGCACAAATTAAGCTTCAAGCAAATCAACAAAAACAAAATACATATAAATATAAGCTAAGCGCTATTAGAAAAGTGGTTCATAAAGCATGAAAGGGCTATACGATTGTATCTCTTTAAAAAAAAAAATTCTGCAATAAATTTTAATGTAATCTTTGTTAAGCCAGCATCACTTATTCATTCAAATCATTTGTAATAATCTCACCTTCTATCATGGTATTATTTGAGACAAGATAACAGTAAAAAGCCTGTTGCATATAGTTTCATTATAACAAGGCTTCTAATGATTAATTTTGTATAAATTTTACAGTTTTACAGTTTCTATTATCTGTTGAGTACCGACCTTTCGACCTGTCATTTAAGCGTGAGAAAATATCAGTCATTAAGCTTTTAAATCTTGAGACTATATAATATATATATATATATATATGATATATACATAGTTTAAACTAGTATCTTATCTTGGCTATTTTTGTGGGTGTGAAAACATTCCTGTTTGTACCTATAAGTAAACAAAAGGCAAAATACATGCTGGAAAGCACTAAAAAGCTGAAGTTAAACAAAAAATCAGCAAAAAACATACACACATCACAAAAAACGAAACAACATTAACACATCCATACTTACTGGTATGTCAAACCCTAAAAAATATTAAAGTTTAATAGATACATTTTTGTATATTTGTTTATGAACACAAATATTTAGACCGAACAAGTTAATATACAAAAAAACAGAGATACATATCTACAATTTGTGTACTGCTTGTTCTACATGTACATGTACAAATGCGGATCAGACACAACTAATGTCTTTACGGACGTTCCAGACATCACGTGCATTTAGACGGGTTTCTAGAACCAAGTGTACACCTCTTGCTCTTATCCTTGTTTGTAGTTTTTCTTTAGTCCTGATGTTATATGCTATTTTCGCAAGATCGTTACGTGCCTCTTTCATAATAACTGGAAGATCGTCAACAATTCGTATCTTTTTATTTGCAACTTTGTAAGCCTGAGCCATAATACATTGTAATATATTATTGATTATGTCAAAGTCATGTGATTCTCTACGGTGGAGTTGACCAGTTCGTCGAAAAAACGTTACTCAGTCATTTTGAAATTCAAATTACAGTAACACATTGCTTAGGCTGAGGATGACAAACATGACGCCTTCAAAGCGACAAAGTATTGAGCAAGAACGTATTGACTTCTATTTCACAATTCCACCCAACAGAAAGTAATACTCTATTACACTCTCATGAAAACAAGTCTAAGGTACGGACCATTTGATCTGAAGGGCAGTCTGAGATATTTTAGAGAAAAATTCTGACCCTGATTTTTGCCTTAAACAAAAATTCTGGCCGTATCTGGATTGAAAACAATAATCTTGTCCACTTTTTTGCTATTTGAAAAAATTATTTTCAACAGAATTATTTAGCATTAAATGAACATGATGAATAAAAACGGGCGTAATTTTTTTGAGGGGTTGCATGTGAATCCCATATCTGACCGGAATGTCTGTTTCGCCGAACAGATATACTGAATACTTTTTCAAGGCCCGACTGCAACCTGCCTGCTGGGTGTGGCCTATATGTCTCCATGTGTCGACCGTCATTCACAACTTCATTGTCATTTCCGACTCATTCGTAGCCTTTGGTTGATTTAGAACCCTCACTTCCCTTGGTGGGTGAAACATTTCAACCAAACATTTGGATGAAAATTGCTTGTTTGTCTTTCTTCGTGTCGGTCGTATTGTGAATTTCATTGAAAAGCCGTATATCTTGTTTACAACAAGAAATCTGTGAGGTTATGCTAACTAACCATACAACAAACGAGAATTTTCCATGTCCATTTTTACTGACAAATCCCACATCAAATATATTGATTAGTACATAGCTTTGGATCCATCCAATCCTTTCATAATAGACAATTGATGGAGAGAATACGGCACCAAAATGTCCAACCCCTACACTTTAACTATAAAATGCATTTTACACTTATTTTTGTTTTTAGCCAAAAAAGTCCAAAAATTTGTCTCATCTCTGCTCGGCAACCTTTAATACTACGCCCCCTTTCCAAAATCCTGGATCCGCCCCTGGCAACCCACTATCAAGGAAGTCTATGATAGGAAAAAAACAAGCCCTTAAATATCGTACAAGTGGGAACAATATACTCCATGTGCAGGCGCTACTTGAATGCTGCAACATAGAATATGTAGAAGTGAAACATGTGAGAGATCACAATTTGGAATCTGAAAAAATTTCTCGTGTCGTTTAGTTTTGTTTTTAATAGACCCTCCTTGTCCATTTCTTTTTTAGTCAAGTTATGACTTGACTTTATCTTTTTTATCTTTGCTCCCTGATTCATTAGGATAATTGCGTTCAACACAGTCCCAAATCTTTGAAATAATTAGTGAGAGAACATCATCTTTATATCGGAAATTGACGTTAAAGGAAAATGCTATCTTATTTTCTTTCATCATATGAAACTCATGTATGAAATCAGTCTCATATGAGTAAAGGTACAAGTTGACAAGAAGAAGAGCATAGTTGGGAATGCCAATTGTTTGTTAAGAAACATTTCCTCCAACTGTTACAAATATGATATCAATCTAATATCAAAATACCAATATTCAAGTAAATAATACGTAATTAATCTAACTATAAAAAAATGAAGGAAGGAACCAATTTGTCACTTCCGTGACAAGAACTGAAGTATGTTATTTTATTTAAAAAACAATACACAGAAAACATTCTACACTTGAAAATTGGATAAGTGCAACATGATATTTAGAAAATAAAACCTTGAACAAAGTGAGTATCCACATAATATAACTAAATCTTTCTTAAACATGAGCTTTGATTCGCTCGAAGGTAAGGCGTTTATTCAATAATTATAAGTGTGCATTCGGCATTTTTATTATGAAGAGAATGACTGTATAATTTGAGTAGCCTTAATGTATATCCTTTTTCCTTTTACATATAAAACATTTGTACAATGTATATTGTTACAGTATCGGAAACGATTGAAGCTCCATGTTGCGTGTGGTGAAAAAAAGAGGTCAAAGATACAAATTCATCAGTCAAAAATAAACGGACTACGCCATTGCAACACAAGAAAATAAAAGAGATACAATTATAAAAAAAAACAATACACAGAAAACATTCTACACTTGAAAATTGGATAAGTGCAACATGATATTTAGACTACGCCATTGCAACACAAGAAAATAGACAAAAAGGCAAACACCAGTACGCAAAAACACAACATAGAAAACTAAAATACTCATGCCGACCTATGAATAAAAATCGTTCTGTATTCAAACGAGAGGACAAAATGCATCGTTGAAGAGTCTCAAAGGAGCGGAAAGATTTTTATCCAGCAGCTTAAGTACCGTTTGCTTATTTTATCACTTATCACTTTATCAGGATGATTACACATTGTATATAATAGTATATTACTAAAGTTATTTTATGTTTTAGAAAAATATTATTCAATTGTTTTAGATTTTAGTTTTGAACCTCGATTGGTTTTTATTGAATAGTTTTAATATCCATGTGATTGAGAGAGAAAACTAAAATTGATATGCCTAACTCGAGTCATGACCATCGTCAGTGACTGTCTTATGCCATATGTTACTTGGCGAATTAGGTTATAACAGCTGATTTATGATTTTTTTTTGGGGGGGGGATGGAGGCTTAGGTATCCCGAACTTTTATAAGATCCAGACATATGAAATCTTCGTACAAATTGTAAAGACATCTTTCTTAAAGAGAGGCTAAACATACTAAACATGTCTTTTGATTGAGTTAAGCCATTTCAATTGATATTTTATTGTGTGTCTTTCTATGTTGTGATGTTACACTATTGTTTCAGATAAGGGTGAAGGTTTGGAACCATTAAAACGTTTAAACCGGCTGCAATTGTTTGCACCTGTCCTAAGTCAGGAATCTGATTTCAGTAGTTGTCGTTTGTTGATGTGGTTCATAAGTGTTTCTCGTTTCTAGTTTTTTATATACATTAGACCGTTGGTTTTCCCGTTTAAATGGTTTTACACTAGTAATTTTTGGGGCCCTTTATAGCTTGCTGTTACGTGTGAGCCAAGGCTCCGTGTTAAAGATCGTACGTTGACCTTTAATGGTTTACCTTTATAAATTTTGACTTGGATGGAGAGTTGTCTCATTGGCACCACATCTTCTTATATCTATATAAAGGTATTTTCAAATTTATAGGTCGAAAAAAATCTGACAATGCCAAGGGAATAATTAAAAAACGACAAAAAAGACGTAGAACATAACAATGACAATGTGGGACTCATAATGATGCTATAGTAAGTACAAACCCGGTGATTTTTTTGTAATGTTGAATACTTTATGTTGGCCTTTAAATATATTTTGGTTATGTCTTTGTTCTTTTAAGTCATATACAGTGAAGGTAAAATTAAAAACTGACTAATACAGAGATGAGGGCCTTTTTTATATTGTTAAACATCGGTTCCTCCTTACAACGTATATGCACTTTGCTATGAAACTCATGTATGCATTAAGTTGCTTGTTATGAAGTCGGTATTTGTTTTGTTAATCTGTTTTGGTGATATTTCCTTTCATTGTAAGTGTTTGCTTTGGAAGATTCTCTCACTATTGATCACGTTTATCCTGTTCAAATATTCAATAAACATGTGCTTCCTGAAATGTCAATTCCTAACTTGTATAAAGGATTAATCAAATAATATTTGTTGTCAAGCATTTACATCGTATTGAACATACATAACATACATGCAACTGGACGCTAAGCAATATCAATCGATCAAACTTATACATATACAATATATATCTTTTATCATCTAGAAATTAAAAAAAAAACAACATAATACTTCTTTGATAGTACGATGAATTTATTATTGTGGTATTTTGCAATTAGATAGCTTACTAAATAAGATAAGTTAAAAAATTCCATGAATATGCTCTCTCTTCATAACGATGATTTCCAGTTAGAAAAGAATAGTTCATTTTCTCCAACGAGTCGATCTTAAATAATTTGTTCTTTCCTTGTCCCAATAAGGATATCTGGTGTACCTTGACGTTTTTTTGTTCCATGGATAATCATTGTTTTGGTACCTATAATCTTTTATTTTGTATTTTACTGAAAAAAGAACGAGATATGATTAAAATGAGGGCGAACATTAATAGTTCAAAATGTTTATTTATAAGTTCAACAATAGTTTTAAAAAAATTATATCAAACAATATAATGTCTGTGTCAGTAAGACAGTAAATTACCCAAATAAGAGCATGATAACAGTTTAAGAGCTTACATATAGTTATTCTTATCTTCATTACTATGGCCGGTCACATTAGAATGTTAACCTTTCGAAACGTGTGTTTAAAACAGTCTCGTATGTCTACATGACAAAAGTCACTGCATCGTCCATTCACTGTCTATTCTCCGTATGTGTATTGTCCAAACGTGTATCTTTTGTGTGGTCAGTTCAAAATTTAAAATGTCTGTACACCGAACACATAGACACCATAAACGTTTAGTAACCACTGTATCCGCCAAGAATCAGCTTAGGTTCAACAACATTTTATTTTATCTCAGGATATTGAGTGTTTTGATTGCATTCCTATATCATGTTTTGGGGGCTGGCATAGTTGAAATAATGTTCATGTCTGAAACAAAACCGTTTGTCTTATACTGTCTTGTGTCGTATTTCAAAACGCTTATTTGTTCATATGTCTAATGAAATGAGAAAAAATGTAATTTTAAATGTCTGTCATACACACTCTGGAGACCAACAGACAAAAATAGTTCGCAAAATACAACATAGAAAACTAATGACTGATTAGTTTTGACTTACCTAAAAGGGAATAAAGGCCGTTACTTATTTATTGCTAAAATGAAGTTACGCCCACTTTTCCTTATGCAATACGATTAATTGATATCAGACGTTTTTGCACTCTTCACCACAGTCACGCGACAGAAAGCATCATATTGTGATTTGTTTGTATTTTTTAGTACAATCTATCAGTATGAAGAACAGCACCTGCTTTTTTTTTTGTGTTTGAGCTTTTGATTTTGCCATTTGCTTAGGGTTTTCCCGTTAGAATTTTACTCGGTAGTTTTGTTATTTAACTTTTTGCATAATTATCTTGCATGCTATTAAATTAAAGAGGTGTGGTATGAATGCAAATGAGACAATACACAAGATTTCATATGACAAAGATAAAAAGCAATCAAAGGTCACTGTGATGTAAAATTTATGATAGCTACAAGTAAATAAAAATGTCCTGACATACAAAATGTGAAACATTTCAAAAAAGAAAACTAAAGACATAATTCATACAATACAGTTTACGGAAAGCAACTACAGCCCAACATTCAATTAACTGTAAACATCATTTGCATAAGACATTCATTAAAACATTAGACACAAAACACTGATATAACAGTACTCGCAGTAAAAGAAAGTTCTTTCAAAGTAAATGAAAAATAAATAAATGATGATTCTAAGAATAAGTATTGGCATATATGCTTACGCTTTTTTTGTTTTCCAACATTATTAAGAACTTACCAATTTCCTTTATTTTTCCAATATGTCCATTCTTCCCATACAATTGGACACGTACATCATATTTCCCTGAAAATATGATAAACAGAGAACTAAACTGAAAATAGGATTTAATTTTTCTTGAATAATCCATCCTAATAATTTGCATTTTAGAGAATAAAAATGTTATTAAATATCTGTTTCATTATTCAAATATTATGACAGAAAAAAACACGATTTGAAAATACAACATTTTAACATGTTTAAAAAGTTACCTTTGTTTTCTGGCGTTTTTTTTTTTTTTTCAGGACCGACAATATAAGTGTGACATATCCAATAAATGTATAATAAAAATGTCAAAAACAGTCAGAAAACAACATGATTTTGTGCAACGTCAAAATATAAGTATCGAGAAAATACAGGACAGTCACATTTTATATCTGTTCTTTTTCATGTAATGCAAAGTATGGTTTTGAGTGGAAATTCCGAGAAATGCCTCTTACAATGCAGCATAATATGATACAAAATGTAAGAAGAGACTTGGTGGGACGTGCATGCTTTGTTTTACCTACAATAACTAGTTTTTTTTTTTTTCAGGGTTTCGAATTACATTTTTAATACGAAATTTGATACGTATAATACTTACTATCTTTTCCTATAAAAAGAAATAAGAAAAAAATGACAATAAAAACGTTTTATGTAATGAAAATACACTGAACAATACCCTATTAGTCTTATGAATATAGACACTAATAAGTTGAAAACAAACCGATACTCTATGACAAAAAACGAAGAACGATTAACACACAGATATCAAACGTTTTTATAATAGACTCATCATAGATACCATGAAAAGCACATGTGTACGCCAGACGCACGTTTCTTCTACAATAGACTTATCAGTGACGGTCGAATGTTGTATATTGTTTTACTTACCTGGGTCTCCTTTGTCTCCCTTATCTCCTTTCGATCCTAAAAGTATATTGATATGGTTATTACGGATTATCTTTCTGATAAAAGTATTTAAAAAATGCGTTCGATTAAAATTATAATTCAACGTAAGTTTACATTCACCGCCAATTTTTTTGGACAGTGTTTTTTCTTTTCTTTTTTTACTACATTGCATGTTGTATGCATTACGTTTGGAAATGCAAGATTTATCCACCAGAGACCAAATGACGTGGGTATTAGCAATTAAAGATAACCATAAAACATTTTGAAATTGATAAAACCCGTAACTAATTCACAATCTAAAACAGGCTCAACAGAGTAAGAAACAATTCAATTTACATAACAACTGCCATATATATGTATAAATCAATAAACGAAAAATTAATAATATGTACAGCAAGACACAACAACTACTGAATAACAACCTCATGACTTTCGATAGGCACATTTATCTTATGTCACGGGTATCAAATTTTGGTGCAACGCCTCATCCTTCCATTACATGGGATTGTGGTGTGACAGCTTAACATGAGATCAAACTGTTTAAAATCTGTTGAAATTGGTCTGATACAATGCACAAAGCAAAAAAAGAAAAAAAAATTCCAGATAAAGTGTTATTATCATGATGATCGATCCAAAATATAATAAGTTTATGATTTTTGTGACACAGTTTCAATGCCACTGCTGGTCGTCTGCAAATGTGTAATTCAGTAGTGTCATTATATAGCAGCCGGGCGTAAGCACATTTAATAATATAGCTTATCATCAAGCAATATATCTATATGAAAACAGATACAGACATTTTCTATCGTATAAAAACAACCATTGCTTAAAATATCGGTACATCGATCTAGTATAGGTTTGATTGTAAAGAGCAGCATTACTAATGTAGGACGATTAACAGTGCGCGTGTTATTCATATTATTAAATCATATTCACACATTATTATATATCTTAAACAGTTTGTTTTTTATATATATATTCTCGAATTTGAATACACATATTTATATAATATAGAACCAAAAAAAGAACTTAACATTTAGTGTCATTTCTGAAAGTTGCGAAGTTGTTGAAATAAATAAAAACTAACAAATCTAATGGACAAAAGAACAAGTTTGCTTCATCTGTATAATTGTATGGCTATGTACACAGACTAAACCGTCATAATCTCGTCTATGTTTCTTTTGCATATATTTTAACCAATGCGGAAGAATGTATTTCTATATCCACACTGTTGGGAGTCAAAACCATAATTTCCTTATAAAACACGTTTCTGCGTCTTAAAAGTGACTCCGACACCGTTAATAATCATTAAAGTATATTTTTAAAAACATCTTTTTATCTGATATTGTTTTGTTTTTCATTGTTCATTTTCTTCTACAAATCCATTTTGAGATTTATAAACAATCAGTACATATGTTTGACTGATATTAATTACATTAATTTCCAAAAGTTTATAAAATTTTAATAATTCCAAAAGATACATACCGGTCATGCCCTTCTGTCCTGTTGGTCCGTTTGGTCCTGAAAGAGATAGCATATACCGAACAATAGTCAATGTACTCGCATAAAGTTAAAACTTTCTCAGATAAAGTAGACCTATTGGATATGACTATATTATCTCAATATTTCTTATGAGTATTTATACTATTCAAAACTTTCATTGACTTTAATTTTGGTATATAAGATGTTATCAAATAAATTAAATTATATTTTGGATAAGAAATGATATAATATTTTTTGATAAACACGCCACAGTTATTCTTACAAATTGCATTCCGAGAAAAATCAAATAATATGCTTATTTTGTCGTTTACGGTTCAGTTAAAACGTGTGCATAACTAAAGTTTCACGACCAAAATTCAATGACAACATTTAAACGTCTGTTTCGTATTAAAGAATTAAAAACATAGCAACGATTTTATCTTACGCGGGTCTCGTATATATATATTGAAATGTAAATCATCCTACAGAATACTGGAGAAATGTGTACAGCTTCTGTATGATTGACTCCTTCTGTAACTGATTTCTTTATTTAGATCCTGGTAGGAACGTGAAAAGATCTGTTCGAGTCGTTCACCAAATGTTTGTACAAAACTCATAATAGATACCACACTAATACTTATGTAGATTAGACGCGTGCTTCGTATAATAAGACTCATCAGTGACGTTTGATTTAAACAAATTAAAAAAAAAAGCAAAATAAATTATAGATTTAAATATGTATGTTGTTTTTCTTACCTGTATTTCCTTTGTCTCCCTTATTTCCTTTCGTTCCTAAAATTAAATAAATACGGTAAGTACGGAAACTTATTCAAAAAATGCATTCTATTGTAATAACAATCAAAAGTATATTTAAAGTTTTAGCTTCTGCTTATGAGTAAGGCTTTATGACGTTTATTGTCACGTAAATCTTGTTTAATAAACAAGAATGACATTGATGTTCAAACTTATGGATGTGTACCTTTCTGACATCGGGAAATCAATACAAAACTGAAGCCTGCTTCATTTTATAGACAATGCATTTAAGGTCGAATGTGGTATTTTAGGAACTCTTTATACATATTATTATATCAATTTTGATTACGAAAAATCAGCTTTCTACCAGAGACCAAATTATGTTAGCAATTAATGATCACCATGCGGTCTTATCAAATGAGCAAAACCAATACCAAATTGCAAATGATAAACATTATAACATAATGTAAAACGAATAATCCAATATTCGAGTTAAATGTCACCTACAAATAAGATTGCTCACCAGGTTGTAGTTACATGAGCAACACGAAGGTGCCACATGTGAAATGGGATCTGCTTACACTTCTGGAACACCTGAGATCACACTGATTTTTGTGGGGTTCATGGCATTGTTAAAACAACTATTTCCGTATATAGCACGTTTCTGCGTGTTCTTCATAATGCCTCAGAAATCGTTTAATATTTTTTAAATCATCATTATATCTGATAATGTTTAATTTTTCAATTTTGACCTTCTTCTACAAATTCATCTGAAATTTTTATCATGCATTTATTTGATTCGAATTTGGGTTGTTTTTTTAACAGCAAATTATGCTCAAATTACTAAAACAAATACCTACCAGACATGCCCTTCGGTCCTATTGGTCCTGCAAGAGAAAAATATATCATACCACAGCCTAAGTACTCCCATACAGTTCATACTTTCTCGAGAAATGTTGACCTTTGCTAAATAAGGCTACCATCTTAACTGTATTTGTACTTTTTGCAAGACTTTCATCAAGTTATAAGCTCGCTCCTTTTAATATATATTAACCACTGATGGTTATGTATACTTAGGGTTTCTACTGCTAATTCTAAAGTTTCTTATTTCTGGTTTGCGTTATGGGTATAATTACAGTGCCATCATTAAAAAGGTTGCACATTTATAGGATCATGCAACTGGAATCGTGCTATACATTTGACCTTATCAGAACACACAGTACTACAGGTGATAGCGTTTGTTCAGTGTAAACTCGGTTCAAATCATAATCCGCAATTAACATGTTTTTCGAATTTTAAAAGAAAGTTGATTTGAAAATATTTTATTTAAAATGTTTTGGATAAGAAAGAACACGATACTATGTAGAAAAAACTCAACAACTATTGTATCAAATTGCCACGGAATCATGAAGATGCTAATTTTTCGTATACGATGTCATGAAAACATAAGCATTACCTCAAATTTCCAACTAAACATCCATTGATGAAATGTTGACATCAGTTAAAAGGTAGGAATTATTTCCATAGTGATGATTTTATCTTGATGTATAGTTTATCAATTTACATATATTTATCATGTACGATTGGTCACCCTTAATAACACATTTTGTAAAACTGGAGGAATGTGTGCAGCCCTGGATAATAATATGATATAACTCTCATTGTAACTTATTTCTTTATTTTCATCCGGCTTCAAACGAGACATGATCTCACTGTGCCTCTGACTATAAGTTTGTATGATAAACTACTCACGATAATTACCACGTTTACAAATTGTGTATGCTACAGCAGACTCTTCAGTGACAATGTAATAACAGATTATATAAAAAAGCCAAATAGTGCGAAGTTAAATCGCATTGTGGAGCCTAACAGTATACTTGTACTGAAGTTTTCAAAGTACAGATTAAATGGTATAGGTTGTCTAACCTACCGATTTTCCCTTTGTCTCCCTTTTCTCCTTTAGGACCTAAAATTATAAAGATATAATGGTTAGTGCGGAATGTTTCTGGGATGAATGCATTTCAGAAAATGCTTTCGACTGAAACTACAATTCAACGTATTTGTACGAACGTAATCTACCGAATAAGACTTTTCACCGGTGTGAGCAACACGACGTGTGCCACATGTGGAGTAGGATATGTTTATCCAGTCGGAGCACCTGAGATCACCGCGATTTTTTTGGCGGAGTTCGTGTTGCTTTGGTCTTTGGTTTTCTATGTTGTGTTGTGTGTAATGGTGTTTGTCTATTGTTCGACTTAATAATGTTTATGTCCCTTTGGTATCCATGGTATCCTTTGCCTCTCTTTTATATTCTTAGATTTCCTTCTGAATGTTTTTTTTTATGCTGTGACCTCTAGGTAAACAAACAGAGATTACATTGATTTTTAATTTCAGGGATTTCATCTTTCTGATGACGGCAAATCAATAGAAAATTAAAAACTGTTGACTTTATTGACATGGGCCCGTTGTGGTCCTAATAGTCATCAAATATATATAACAAAACGCATTATGATTGCCTACAGACGAAATATCGTAGATCTTACCAAAAATAGATCAACATACATAAAGGCTTTTGAAATGAGCAAACCCATACCAAAGCACAAAAACCTAAACCAAAGCACAAAAACCTAAACCAAAGCACAAAAACCTAAACCAAAGCACAAAAACCCATACCAAAGCACAAACTATAGAAGGCATGACAAAATGTAAAACCCTTCGAATGACAAAACTAACAGATTATTTTTTGTACAAATCAATAACTTAAGAATTATTAATATATACAGCAATACTGTATTGCAAAACCTCATCACTTTCATTCGGTTACGTTTTGGGTGTTAAAAAAGGCATTGCAAGTGTGTTTTAATTAATTATGCGTATTTATTCACAAAAACATATACATTCATTGTATTCATACATTGTCATATATTGTGTATGTCTTATGCATATTATTTTTCATTGCAATTTTCGATTCCAATAGAAATTCCCAAAACTCTTTGATATGATAACATGGATATGGATAACTGCTTAATGACTTAGATGAGAAAGTGAATATCTCTGATGTCAAAAGCATAATATTTTGGATACTAACGGACATGATACTTTGTGGGAAACACTCGATCATTATTCTGACAAATTAAGGTTCAAAACGCAGATCATAAAGAGGCTTATTCCGTTGATAAGATACGGAAGGATAACTCATGTTAAACGACGGAAAATCCATTGGTAAAGTGTTAACTTAGTACTTTTTTAATGTTATAGAATTACTCTTATATTGATGATTTTTTGATGGAAATGTAAGGACATATACTCATGTTTGACACCATTCAGAATACTGGAGGAATGTTTGCAGCTTCTGGATAATTGGTGGTATAACTCCTATTGCAACTTATTTCGTAAGTTGATCATGCTACAAACGCAACAAGATCGTATTGTGTCTCTGACCATATGTGTGTGTAATAAACTCACCATTGATACCACGCTTACAAATTGTGTAGACTAGACGCACGTTTTGTATAAATAAGACTCATCAGTAACGCTCGAATAAAAGGAACAAAACAAAGTAAGAACACAAAACGCATAGATGAGCTAAACAGAATATTTTATCCTATACAATTTGAGCGTTAAAAAATACAGTTTATATGTTGTATGTTAATTTACTCACCCTTTTCTCCCCTTTCTCCTTTTTCTCCCTTTTCTCCCTTATCTCCTTTCGATCCTATATTGAAAAGGTACAATAGTATGTAAGATTTTTATTCTTTTATTTCCAAGTATCGACTTTAAGATCGTTCTTGAAATAACTGCTTTAAAATTACTTATTTCAGAAAAGAAGTAATATTACCTGTCCGTTTCTAATACCCTATTCTTACAGTTAACCTCATTTAATACCGTTATTTTATATATGTAGAACTCGGAGGTGCGATGGGGACCCTGAAGTTTGATTGTCACGCTGAAGTACGATGGTCTACGCCGAAGGGCGATAGTCCTTTCGCTGCAGTGCGATGGTTTTGCATCACGTTTGGATATTGTGAAGTTTTCAAATACAACGTTATTAAACAAAATGGATTCAGAGGTAGGAGAATAAGATTTGTACATGAAGGTTTTATGCGTACAAAGGAAAGGAAAAGAGTAAAACGAACGATTCAAGGCCCGAACAGTTTTGAGCATTGCAAGAGGAGGTGACAAAAATATGTAAAACTAAGTCAGGCAGCATATCATGGGGACCAAGGCGGCTAAAAGATGATATTGGTCTGCAGATGGGCTAACCAGTGTTCCGAAGTACAAAATGTATGCCACAAACGTTTTGTACGACACAAAAATTTATACTTCACATGATTTTGTGTTGACAACTTAATAATAAATTGAATTGATTATTAGGAATGTTTTAGTTAAATCAAGTAGCGATAATTGTGTTTTATTCTTGAAATGAAACCTGCTTTGTAAGAAAACACACAATCTTAGTAATTTTATTGTGCTTACAGTATCAATCTTCCGCAACTGTTAGAGCCAAAATAAACCCGAATGATCCCAACTTGGTGTACTTTTTAATTTCTGCTGCTCAGCGGAGAAGGAGGTTATTCTCAAGCTTTTGACAGAATATTCGTCACGTCTCACTATGAGTCAAGCATAAATGTACTTGGTGGTTTTTATTTCTGAAAAAAACTGTTATGGTATCAGCTAGATGGATGAATGAGTGTTGTGAGCAATTTCTTAGTTATGACATGACAAGAACAAGTTACTAGTATATTTAATAAAGCTAGATGGATCCTACTTAGTTAGTACTATTGCACTTCAACACTCAATATAAAGACATGTCCTCCCAACTCGAATCTATTAATCTTAATCTGAGCCATCTAGTCTGGGTTTTTTTTTTTTTTACCCCATACTGCTGTTTTCTAAGCACATAATTAACTAATTAAAAATTAAAGTCTTTGGTTTGACCTGAGCAGAAATAAAACCCTATCTTTCAAATGCGAGGCTAGCAAGCTAAGCACTACACCACCACATCAAGTGGGGTTCTAACTTCAGAACATTGCATTTAGCTAGTATACACAACGTCACAGTTTAACCAACGCACTCCAGCGTATCTTACAACAAGTTAACGTCAAAATGTCACCATCGCACTTCAGCGTGTTGCCCAATGCACGTCAGCGTGAACCATCACACTTCAGCGTGACCATCACGGTTCGGTGTACCATCGCTGTTCAGAGTCCTGCATATATCTTAAAGCCGTATTTTGTCTTAGTTTGAGTATATTTAGAATATTAACAATTGAATTAGATGTAAATACATAGCATTGGTTTAAGAGATACTTTTATTAATTAGATTAGGAAACAATGGACTTTGAACGTATGAATCTTGTACTGTAACGATATACAAGTTATACTATTTACCTGATTTATTTTAGTAAAATGTGATATTTTGTTCTATAGGACCCGTCTTTTCAAGGAAATGTGCTTAACAAATTACATGTATCTAATCGAACTTAAAATGAATGATTTAGTCTGCCTGATATCTCTATTTACATTTTGAAATTTTACACCGAGGGTCAGTTTAGCAAATAATTATATGAAAAATATATGATTTCAGCATCTTAATTGTGAACTTTCCATTTGTATGCAGCCACTATTTTGGGAAGCAGACTTTGTTTACAACATGTGTAAAAGCAACACGATTAGACTTTAATAATTAGAAGGTAGCTTAAATATATCGAAGGCAAATATCTAAATGAGATAAGTATTGTCTTGTAATTTAGCACTACGTACTGTAGCGAAAAGAAATATAAATAGAAAAACTCGTAATGACCTAGATCTGTTATTCTATTGGTCAATTCTGTGTGCAAATATTTACATTTTTATGAAGGACATAGTAAGTAAGCTGTCACAAATTTAAGAGTCTCAATGAAAGCGTACAATTTTTGCAAATTTTAATATTCATACAGAAGTATAAAGTAAAATGACTAAAATGAAATAACTTACCTCCTGGTTCGGGTGCAGAAGATCTACAAACAAACAAAATCATCAGACAACAGGTGAAAAGCAGATGATTCATTCTTGTATTTGTATGTCTATACCTCTTTCGGATTTTGTTGACAATAAATATATAGTTTTTATATTAGCCTTTTATATACATAGACAAAAGTCTTGAACTTAAGTTGACACTTTTTTTATCAAGTTCAAACAGTGAATAGAATTACCTTTTCTAACTGTTCAATACACTATGATTTATATTTGATTCTATTTCGTGTAATATGACTCAGTTACATTAATAAATGGTATTTACTAAAGTTTAGATTTTAATTAAAGCTCCAAAGCGATAAGTTGTAAATATGTCGATACTCTCGATTATCACATTGTAGCAATCGGAAAACGATATGGTACCTTGTCCGGTTACATTTCTTTCTTTCTTTCCTTATCTATTTATTTCTTTAATTATTTTTTCTTTCTTACTTTCTTTCTTTATTTATTTATTTCTTTATTTATTTATTTATTTATTTATCTATCTATTTATTTATTTATTTATTTATTTATTTATTTATTTATTTATTTATTTATTTATTTATTCATTATATATTGTTTCATTTTTTATTATTTATCTATCTATCTATTTGAGCTTATGATAGGAAGAGAAATTAAAATACTACGTAATTTCATCTATCTTCAAAATTTCGATCTCATTATAACTGTGATCTTAAAAAAACACAAGGAAAACAGAAAATGACATCCGACTTTAATGTCTTGAAAGGAAAATAAAAAGAGAAAATGTATTTAAACATCAATCTTTTTCATTGAATGACCAATTCAATTTCGTATTTCGTATTTTAAAAAGTCAGTCGATGAAGATATGCGTTGCAGTCAGCTAATCATTGTGTGTTAGTACATTAATATATGATCCAGATGACGATAAAACACGTTTGTTTATCAATTAATGTAAATGGAAACCCAGAAATGGATTGTACGAACGAGCCATCTTATTAGTTCCTTAAATTAGAAACTTTAAACACTAAAGGAATCTAGCGTCACTTCAAGTATAGAAAGGAATTTGTCTTTGGTAACACAACAATTCAACCAATGAGGGTGTGGAACATTTGACTAAAAGTCCGTTTAAAATACAAAGTTTATGATGTGTTTCACGATCTATAATGTTATTTTATGTTTTGTATATCTGTTTGTATCCATCTGATGAGTTAATAAGAAAATAAGGAGATGTAATATGATTGCCAATGAGAACACTATTCACCAAAGTTCAAATTAAGTGGATGCAATCAATTATAGACAACCGTGCGGCCTTTGACAATGAGAAAACCCATACCGTATGGTCGGCTATAAAAGGCCCCGACATGAAACATATGAATCAATTCCACTGAGAAAACTAACGGCGTAATTGTTAACAAAACAATTTACGAAAAAAATGACAGACATGAACCAACGACAACCACTGAACTACTTGCTCCTGGCTTGATACAGGCACATGATGATTGAAGCCTTTTCCAATTGTTTTTTAATATTTTGTTATTTTGTTGTACTGTTACACCACTGTCAAAGGTTAAGGGGAGGGTTGGGCGTCCGCTAACATGTCTAACCCTGCCACATTCGGTATGTAATTCAGTGGATGGCCTTTGCTTCTGTGTATAAAAAAGAAGATGTGGTATGATTGCCAATAAGACAACTCTCCACAAAACCAAATGACACAGAAATTTACAACGACAACATATTTGTTTTTTTCGTTCATTATTTTGTACATTTGTACATACATTCGGCCCTTAGTTTTCTCGTTTGAATTCTTTAATTTTTTTTATTGCGGAGCCTTTTATAGCTGAATGTACGGTATAGAATTTTAGAAGTTTCAGTTAACCTTAAAATTGAGTCGTTGTCGTCTTTAAACGAACACTACGTACCTAGAACAAAGTTTTGTAAAATGAAATGCAAAGAGATGAAGACATCATGTCTGCTCTAGGACCACACACTTCTTAGGTTGTTTATACCATTTAAATGAGCAGCTATTGGAATGTAAAAGAATTTTAATTAAAAAGTTGTAAATAAATGCTACAGTAGTTAAAGCCTTGTAAATAAATAAAAAAAAAAGATACAAACAAGGTAACAAACGAAAACTGAGAGGATCGTAATTTGGAATAAGACTGAATATGTCGACGTGGTACGTGTCTCAGACAGAAATATGTATCTTTACAAAGTGTATGAAATTTAACAAATTTGTGGAGATAAAATCACAACAACAACAACATAGCATACAAATACGTATTAGAGATGAGAAACAATTTAAAGATATAAGCCATTATTTTTATACAGTTATATTGCTTTGAAATATTTTGTGTAAATCGAATCTAGATCTTTTAGGAATCAAAACATGTTTATTAGTACGCTGTGCCTACCAAATAACATATACGATACCAATGTAACTGTACTAAAAGCACATTTCGACAATTTATGTATCTATAGTGTTACTGGAGACCTAAACAATAGAAAGTGCAAAACGTTACAGGCTGATTTTCGGTTGCAATTAAGCAAAAAAAAAAATCGAACTCTTTGTCTGACAAGGTTTTAAAGGTTGGTATATTTGAATTGTTTACATCTGTTTCTATGTAGTTTAAAAGTTTAAAGTAGGTGCATTTTTAAGGATTTAAAGCACCGTTTACATGTGATATACATGTGTTTTTCTTTAATAATAGTATGGAGCTTCCAAACATTTGTACACGTTTAAATTAAAGACAAATTTCAACAAAACAGTAGAATGTGTTAGGTACTAATTCTGTGGATCTTTTTTGTGCGTAAACATATGCTCCGCTGAAAAATATCCACAGAAAGGTGCAAAATTTACCTTCTTAAAGCAATACTTTGCTTCTGTGCCCAAATCCTAAAAATGGAGAATAGTTTCTTCAAAATAGAAAGTCGAGGACACCTTTTAAGTACAGGCGTATCTTAGTTGACAACTTTGTCTTGCAAACGTACAAAGCAAACATATTTGATGCATTTTCTCGTTTTAGTTTTTGTTATTTTTATATATTTATGCTACAGTTTTAAATAATAAGATTAAAACTCCTAGCACAAAACAAAATGAAATATATGGTTCAAGTAAAATACTTTTCTAATGAGTCATAAAAACAGTAGGTGTGCTTGGTAGCTAGAATATTCATTTGTCTTTTGAAATACAACTGTTATATAAGGATCGTACTGATGGTGTCTGGATAACTGTATCGGTTTTCAAGAACTAAATTGACATCCCTACAATGGCTTCTATTTCTTCTATTGGAAAAGTTTGATGGCTTAATGGAGAGAATATTTTGACAAAGTAGAATCCTGACTGGTTATTCAAGAGCTGATTTAAAAAAAAATGACATAACAAAACAGCCAAATTTTGACAATTAAATTAATTAAAATTCAACAATCAAATTAATTAAAAAGATGTATACAAATACACTTTTGCATGTGAAATAGAGCGGAAGTTACCAAATGAATATTCAAATTTGTAAGTCGACTAGACCAAGACAACAACAAGGCAAAAAAAAACCGAAAAATGGCCAATTTACAAACACCAGTGTACAACATTGACAACAAAGGACTCAACAACACCAACCCATCCAAAAAGCAGAATGGTGGTCTGGAATGATAACCAGAAGATTCTTTATAGGTGTCACCTGTCCTCTTACTCATGTAATAAAATTGAGAATGGAAATGGGGAATGTGTCGAAGAGATAACATCACGCTCAAAGAGTAGAAAACAGCCGAAAGCCACAAATGGGTCTTCAACACAGCGAGAAAATGATTCGTTCGTACAGTCTAGTCATGGGGCTCTCCTTATATTAGTTAATAAACATGTTGTACCGTCACCATGATCATTTATATTTTTTTTAACAATCAAGGAAAAAGATAAGGTGACAACAATTCATTTTTTTTTTTTTTTTTTTTTAAAATATGAATTACAAAAAAAAAGGAGCATTCAATGAAAAAGAATCATTTTAAATATATTTGATTTGTATTCACCTTTCATGACCTTAAAATATGTTGTCATTTACTGTTGTGTTGTGGGTTTTTTTTTAAATGACACAGTTGTACATGTTGTAGTTGGGTCGAAAGTTTTAATAACGGTGGGTTCACATCGTATCGATTTTTCATTAGCTGAAATAAAAAATAAGCAATTGCATATTAAATAAAACGTATTTGTAGATGAAACTACTTTTAAACGAATAAACTTTTCAGGCGTTGAATTCATAACTGAAAATGGTAGCTTAAATACACATTGCTTTACAACTGTCCGAATATGCTATGCAAAATAAATGCAACAGTAGTATACTGATGTTTGATAGTCATACATCTATTCAGCGAAAACAAATCCGGGTCACAAACCAAAACCGAGGGAAACATATCAACTATCAAAGAAAAACAACGGAACAACAGAAACACTGAACTGCTACAAAAATAAATGCCAACATACATAGAAACGGACTATTTGATAACAACTACCATATTCGCGACTTGGTACAGAACATTTCAAGAAAAAATGGAGGGTTGAACTATATTTTCAGACGGTGTTTACAGAATAGACCAGAATGGGCCGAAAAATTGAGAATAGGGAATAATTGACCACAATGTAAATGAGGAATAGAAAATCATGGATTACTTAAATATCAAGAATATATTATTATGAACACAACATATAAATTATCGATACTAAAGGGCACAAACAATAGCAGTTGGGACAATACATAATAAATTATGAAATACAGAGAATACAAAAAATGGCCTCTTCTAAGAGGGCAAAATAATCATTAATAAAAGACGCCATGTCTAACTGTAGATTATTTTGAGTCTATAAATGTTTTGATTTTAAACAAGTAATGCTTACCTTTTGTCATAAGTCACGCTACGTTTTGTGTAACACAGGTTAGGTACGCTAAACACGCTAAACATTCGTCAGTTTGCAAATCATATTAAACACCTTAAAAAAGTACGTACACCTTCACTTTCTGCGGACATTATCATGTGACCGATTCCAAATTCGTAGAATAATCATTAGAGTATAAATAACAGAGATATTGTAAGTTCTTATGCATGCTCCCGCCGCAGAGGAGGGGGCATTAAGTGTTAAACCTTCTCCGTCTGTACGTTCCGAAATTGATTTCAGTCTCTAACTTTAGTTTGCCTCAAACCAATGTTATGAAACTTATACACAATGCTTATTACCACAAAATACAGATTAATAAATATAAGAAGATTTAAGTTTGAGTTTGAGTGGCGTTATTTTTACCGTTCTAGAATTATGCTCTTTACACATGGCAACATTTCTGAATTTAATTTCCGCTCCCTAACTTAAGTTGACTTCAACCAAATGTAATAAAAACTTTAACATAATGCTTATTACCCCAAACCCCAGATCTAGAATTTAGATGAGTTCAATTTTCACTGTTCTAGAGTTATGCCCTTTACAAATAGAAAAAAATGCTGAATTTTCGTGTCCATTCTCTAACTTAGGTTTGCTTCCACCAAATGTTTTAAAACTTATACACAATGCTTGTTACCACAAACCTAAGACCAAATTTGAATTTATGTGGCGTCACTATTAAAGTTCTTATATAAGGTCACTTGAAAGCGGGAACATTATATGTGTCCTATGGACATATGTTTTTTATTCTTTAATTTAGGCTTACATCGGTGTGAGCCAAGGCTCCGTGTTGAAGGCCGTAATTTGACCTATAATGGTTTGCTTTTTACTTAATGTGACTTGGAAGGAGAGTTGTCTCATTGGCACTCTTACCACATCTTCTTATATCTATTTATATAGGTTGAATAGATCAATCGGTTTTTTTTTCTCTCTCTCTTTAAATTATATATAATAAAATTGAATTTTAATAATTAGACTGTATGCTGATGTATTATGTAATTGTGTATGATTTATGTTGAAATGTGTTTTGAACAATGAAAAGAAGTGAAAGGTTCAGGATGAATGTTACACTATTTCTAAATTTTAGAACGTTATAGAGAAGGATGTAATTAGAAAATTGCAACTCTCTTATACATGTTATATTCGTTCCAGTTTTGGTTGTTGGTAATTTGAATGTTGCAAATCGTCAAAAAATCAAATTGGAAAAGGGAACTGTGATTAGTGCATGGTGTATTGTGTAATGGTGTATGATGCAAGGTGTAACGGTGCATTGTGTGAGAAGAAAGTTTACAACATACAATGACTGTAGTTCCGTGAGAGTGATTTTTCTGTCCCTGATGTGTCTTATAACATATCATTTGACAAGAATGAGATTTTGGCGAATCAAAAGTCTTTCATGGCTTCAAAGGACATTACACTGAACAGCAAATCGGAGGACTTACCTTGTTTGTATTGGATACATAAGTTATACAAAATTCCGTACACACAACGGTACATTGCCGGCTCATCTGCATGATCCACGAAAGAATTGCCCTTTAGAATGTCAAAAATTCTGTCCGCAGTGAAAGAGGGTCTTTAGAAATACTGTGAAACTGTTTACTCGCGTAGTGGTATTAACCATATGTGGATTCTAAAAAAACTCTGAAAAACTTCTGGATAAGTTTAAATCTCGATCTTTCTCTGAAACTAGTTCTATCAAAACTTTTGATTTCAACCCTTTACACCAACATTCCCCATTCGGAATTAAAAAATCGTCTAGAAGGAAAAATCCAAAATGTTTTTCAACATAAAAATGGTAGCATACCCTATATATTTATTTCTTTGGGATATCATACGGCATATTTTGTTAATAGTGAACAAAAGGTAAAACATGCTACACAGAAAAACAAGTGATTAGTATGCTGGATTTATTTATGGACAACATATTTTTTGAATTTGGAGGTAGACTTTTTCAACAAATTGTTGGCATTCCTATGTGAACGAACTCTGCGCCTGTCCTTGCCGACCGCTTCTTATTTTAATACGAGTCGGAGTTCTTTTAGACTTTAGTCAAAAACAAGATCAAAGAAGCCAGATTATTTAATTTCACATTCAGATATATTGATGATGTTCTATCCATTAACAATCCAACCTTTTTTTTATTGGGTTCCATTAATATATCCTCCAGAACTAGAAATTAAAGAAACAACAGATACGGCTTCCTCTGCCTCATTTTTAGACTTATACCTCGAATGTGACATAAGTGGTCATCTCAGTACCAGATTATATGACAAACGAGACGATTTTAATTTTGAAATTATCAATTTCCCCCACCTTAGTAACAGTATACCAACTTCACCTGCATATGAGATATACAATTCCAAATTTATTCGGTATTCAAGAGCTTGCAGCTGCTACTCAGAATTTGTAAAACGTCATCAGTGTCTGAGAAGAAAGTTGATGAACCAGGGGTATGTCAAAGCGTTTCGTCTTCTTTCTAAAAAAGTTCATCGGAAGATACTAAGACCTTGTTGATAAATATTCTGTATCATCTTCACAAATAATACAAAATGTTCTTGAAGTGTACATTCTAGGTACTGACGTTGTTTATCATCTTAATAAGGTTTTATTCTATTGTTTTCTTTGTCTTTGTGAATATTACGTTTACTGTTCCCATCATTGTGTTGTTGTGCTATGGTGAATTTTTGTATCGTTGACTTTGATTTTTGCATGTGTACTGTGTCTGTATGCCTTTCTGTGTTTCTTTGTTGACATATTTGTTTGTTTTTATAGTGATTAAGATTATAACAACAATGTTGACTGTTGTACAGCTATTTTTGACATTTTTACCTATATTGTCTGTTTGCTGTGTTTACACATCGTTGTCAATATAATAGAATTGTATGCGACTGTCATTAAAGTGAGAGGATTAGCTAGCTATAAAACCAGATTTAATCCATCATTTTCTACGTAAGACAATGCCTGTACCAAGTCCGGAATATGACAGTTGTTATCCATTCGTTTGATGTGTTTGAGCTTTAGATTTTGCCATTTGGTTATGGACTTTCCGTTTTGAATTTTCCTCGGAGTTTAGTATTTTTGTTATTTTACTTTTTATGTAATTCAGTATTTCTTTTTACAGCTACTGACCACTCTGATTCTAATCTATCTCTTTGCTGACAGCATCCAAAAGTTAAAATGTATGCAAAACATTCTTTAAAAATGAAAATGAATGAAAACTTAAATATTTGTCAACCATTGCCACTGAAATAGTTTTATATAAAAAATTCTAATTTTCAATTTATTAATTGAAAATGGCAAAACGTTATGTATTCTACTAATATCGTTTGTTTATTTAATGTTTCTTTTAATTTTGTTTATTCATTATTTCTTTTAGTTTTGTCTACTTGGGGTTTCAACATCTTGATCAGAATTAAATTGCTCATTTTACCAACTTGATAAATTATTTCCTTTCAGACGGAGTTAATCCACGCATGCCAGTATGAAAACAACAGTTTGTTTTATAATCAAACATATTTAAATATTAAATATATCTGGATATTTTCCACAGTCATCTATATGTGTGCAATCAACACACTGATGCGGCGACTTTGATGCGCATGGACAGCCTGCATTCTGACAACAAGCACAAGTAAACGCTCCTGGGTCGTCGACACACTCACACCCGGTTAAACTTGCAGTGAAATGATCTATTTCTAAAATAAAACAGCAGTTGTTATGTATATGATTACAAGTATTTGGACGATAATGATAGATTATTATTATTGTTATCTTACTTTGTATTTCCGTTTCACTTTTTAATTCTTTCGTTCGTTAAATAATAATTTCACTTTCAGGATATATTGAAAATCATTTACATAACTATCACAAGATCCAAGAAAACAAACAAGATAGAATTATAACATTTCAGATTAAATTACTTTTCTCATTGCATGTAACACCTTTTGACGAGTTCGGGTTTTATAAGTTACTTCTCGTGACTGCTTTAATTTTTCTCGTTTTTCTGAGGTCAACAGAAAAAAAACAAATGTATTATGCTCACTTTCTAAGACTATAAGTTGGAATTCCACAAGCAAGGTAAAGTAACCCCTTTGTTTAAACTTACCTATATATAAAAATGAAGATGTGGTATGATTGCCAATGAGACAACCCTCTACAAGAGACCAAATGACACAGAAATAAACAACTCTAGGTCACCGTACGGCCTTCAACAATGTGCAAAGCCCTTACCACATAGTCAGCCATAAAAGGCCACGAAATGATAAATATAAAACAATTCAAACGAGAAAACTAACGGCCTAATTAATGTACAAAATAATGAATGAAACACAAACATGTAACACAACAACAAACGACAACCACTGAATTACAGGCTCCTTACTTGGGACAGGCACATACAGAATGTGGCGGGGTTAAACTAAAAGGCGCCAACCTCCTCCCCCCTCCCCCCTCCTTAACCTGGGACAGTGGTGTAACAGTACAACATAAGAACAAACTATAAAAATCAGGTAAAAAAGGCTTAACTCATCAGATGGATACAAATAGAAATACATCTATCAAAAACACAGAGTGGACGTGGACGGGTACTTCAACATCTCAACAACAAAAAGACACAGATCTGAGAAGACTTGCAAATGCTGACAGCTTATTCGAAGCTTTGTATGTGTGTCTAAGATTAAGGCAATGTGGTCTGATTGCCAATGAAATAGTTATCCACAAAGGTGATCGTTCAAATGACGAATATATAACCAATTACCGGTTGCCTTACGATATATCACCTACCGGATTAGACGTATACCAACGGTTTGTATTTACATGGCCACATTTCGAACAATTGTTGCTCAACCTTCTGAGATCACCAGCAGTTTTTTTTGGTGGGTTTGTGTTGCTCAGTCTTTGGTTTTTTATGTTGTGTGTTGTATACTGTTGCTTGTCTTTTGATCGTATTTTTGTGTTTAGCAATGGCATTGGCAGTTTTATTTCGACTTATGAATTTGAATGTCCCTTTAGTATATTTTGCACTTTATGGCCTTCAACAATGACAAAAATCCAATCTGTTTTTTTTCAGTTAAAATAGGTGTCTACATGAAAAGTGTGAAACAATTCAAACGAGAAAAAAGTAATGTCCTGATTTATAACAATGCAATTTACAAAAAACAACTACGAGTACCAATATAAATAGATAGAATTAGAGAAACAATGACAATAATGCTAATATGACAAAAACGAACCATTGATAACCACCGAATAACAGGCTTCTGACTTGGGGCATTCATTTAAATAATATGTTGGGATGAAACTCTTATTGAGCACTCAACCCTCTACTTACCTGGGACATAGGTGTATAATCATAACATTAAAACAAAATGTAAAAATCCGTATCAACTGGCTTAACTTAAAAGATCAGTTCGAAGCAAAATAAAATACATAAAACAACATATATAAAGTACCGACATAACTGTCTCACAGTTACCCCTGCTAGTTTAAGGCCAAAAACAAATAATGAATAAATCATATTCTTCCAGACTGAAGTATTACTCATTACAATTAAAAAAGCTTCAGATTGTGTTGAGTGGCTGAAAATGTACGATAACTATCAAAGCAATTCCGATAATCTGTTTATCGGTCTATTACTGTTCTTTCCCCTCCTTTCGACAGTTTTTAATTTTATTGAAAGTACGCTTGATTACGTCTCCTCACACAATGGGGCGCCGCTAACTACTTCTCCTCAGACATTGTGATGTCGCTGATAGTCCCCGTTCACGTATCAAAAGCATGAAACAAGAATTATGGCGCGACTGGGAAGGATGATATAGGCGAAAGGAAGGACAATAAGTATGGATTAGCAGGTAGTATGCATATTGATATACGAAATTGTAAAATATTTACAATATGAAGCTGTTTGTCGAGTAACAGCAATGAACGAGTTCTAAAAGTCTTCATATTGTGTCGAGCAACATATCTTACAATATAGATATGATGAAAATCTGACAATCGTTTTATCGGATTGTATTTCTGTAGTTTGCATGATTGACGCACGCGTTTTCTTTGTTCCACTAGCATGAGTTTACTCATTCATTCAATATCACACATTTTATCAAACATCAACCAATATACTCCCTCGCCGAATTCTGTTGATGTCTCGGGTTGATATGGGTGTGACATTATCAAGCTATTCAAGCCTGTTGTTCA
This sequence comes from Mytilus coruscus, assembly GCA_017311375.1. NCBI lineage: Eukaryota > Metazoa > Mollusca > Bivalvia > Mytilida > Mytilidae > Mytilus > Mytilus coruscus. The sequence continues at coordinate 50,891,590 of CM029606.1, read as the reverse complement.
GTGGTTGTCGATTGTTGGTGTGGTTCATAAGTGTTTCTCGTTTCTCGTTTTTCACATAGATTAGACAGTTGTTTTTTTCTGTTTGAATTGTTTTACACTAATCATTTTGGGGCCCTCTATAGCTTGCTGTTCGGACCGAGCCTAGTCTCCGTGTTGAAACCGTACTTTGACCTATAATTGCTTACTTTTTACACATTGCGACTTGGATGGAGAGTTGCCTAATTGTCACTCATACCACATCTTCTAATTTCTATTTAATATTTTCAATAAATAAAAAAACAAGAATATGACCTATATCTATTTCGTTCTAACCTTGTACTCTTTGATCTGTGGTCCAGCCATGTTGGGTTACAGACGGGTTGCATATTTGCTGTCTTGAATTCTGCTCTCCTTTTCTTCTACATTGTTGGTCTATTTCACATGTGTTTGGCTAATAAATAATATTATTCAACACTAAATCACTTTACATATTAGACCAACTGTTGAGAAAAAAATCACTCGAAATGTATATTTTACTGCCATATTCTACTAAGCATCATAACATACAGTATGCCATTGCATACTGTCAGAAGGAATGATACTGATACCGAAGATTCGTGTTAACTAGAATTGGATTTATGTTAAGACTTTAATTGGATATAGAAAATCGACAATAGCAGTTTTTTAAGTTATGCTTTTTGTTGTAAAAAATATGATTGTCCCAAAAAAAATCGTAAGGCTTTTTTTATCGTAAAGTTATCAAAACTAAATTTCTCTATAGTGTGCTGCTCGCTTTTTTTTTTATATAAAACAAAATAATAATAAGAAGAATAAGAAACAGAATTAAAATAATTATAATAGTACTAATTATACTAATAATAATAATGATCATAATAAAACCTATTGTATACCTTGTTAGATAATTTATGTTCTAAGTTTCAATTTAAGCGATGGTGTATACACAACTGAAGTAAGTTAAAAGGATAAGACATAGATTCATTTAAAACAATATTAGGAATGAGTTAAACTACTAAAAGTTAATCCAGAAATGAACGTGTTCTAAAATAATCATTATTTTAGTCATTTGACAATTTATTTTAAGCTGTTTTATGTGAGTTATACTATGATGATATTATAAATACCTTTAAGGTGCAATTACCATCTTCGTTACATGCTTGACACAATGAGTCAAATATGATTAAAGTTTCCTCATTGCTATAGTGTTGTCCGTTTGTTGTTATACTAATTTTGAATCCTGCAACAACTGCACCTGTGAAGTGTTATTTTAACAGGTCAAATTTCAATATATAAAAATAAGGAGATGGTATGTTTGCCAATGAGACAACTATCCATCAAGTTCAAATGAAATGGATGAAAGGAATAACAGACAACCGTGTAATATTAGCGATCAAATTTAGTCCTGTTGCTGTAAATTTAGTTGTGTAAGTCGAATACCTAGATGAAGTGTTGATTTCCAAGTCTTAAACAACGCATTCACCAAAGATTTATTGAGTCTTTTTATCAGAGAAATATTGTTAGTAGGGCTTATTAATCTGAACAACACCCGTGTTCTCTAAACAACGTGAAATGTACGTTTGTTCAAAGTGATTTTTAACAAGGATACCTTACTTATCACCACTTAAGTTCTTTTAAACGAATCAAAGACCAGAGGTTGGTATTTTTTTTTTTTTTTTTTATAAGTTTTATCAGCTTTTTCTTTTGTTAAATTATTTTGTCATCTGAGAAGCATCAATACGCTTCATAAATTCATAATAAGGGAAAAAGGTGTACAGTGAAATTTATATCTCAAATGTTTTTGATGAATAATATTGTTACAATTGGGTCTGCAGTCTTTGTCTTTTCATGCATTAAACACGACTTTGAATAGCTTTTATTTTTGTTGAGTAATATAATAAATTATCAAAACAAAGAGATAAGGTTAATGTACAAGGTATTTGTCTTACACTCAAGGTCTGTATTTAGATGAAATATTTTTTAGCGGAACGTGTTTAATGCATTTTGAATAAAATTGTGCATTAAATAACGCTTCTAACAGAAATGAATTAATTTCGGTTTTCCCTCAATATTATTTTGGAGGAAACTTTCAAAGTTTTCCAAAACGGTAAAACTAGCAGTCATGTTCTATGTTACGGCATATTAAGATATATTTTTTTTTTAAAATTAGCAAGAACATTAGGTTAACCTCAAAGTTGATAAGATAAATAATGAACTTGATGTATATCAGCAGAATATATAATGCGACAGCAATCCCAGGAACACAAAAACTAATTTCATCTCGAGGAGAACATGCAGTATTCAACCAAAGACAGGTCTCTGAACTATATGTGACGCTCTAAATCGGCGAGACTCGATAAAGAAGGGAAAATTCTTTAAAGATAACATCAAAGATTAACCATCAGTACTAAATTTTGCATGTTAAAAACATAAATAGTTCCTGACTTTGTGTTTTCCAACTGTTTGGCTTACCAAATAATAAACCTAATATAAGTCTGACATGGAGGAGATGTCTATCATGTTAATCATCAAAAACATGCATGGTGTCATGGTCAAACAAAATATCATGATATAAATGTTAAAACGTATGTTGTTCTAATATCATACCATTTGATACACCTGAAGGTGGCAGAGGACATTCTAACTCATTGAAACTTGTGAATATTCCTTTTACAAGTATGTTTCCTTTTCCTTTGTCGTCTACAAGTTTTCCATTTTCCATCTAACAATAAACACTTAAAATTAAAACAAATTAAGTTAACCCTAATGACCCTTGAAAATATTGCTTTCCAATAGAAATTTGTACCAAATATTCTTTACCGATGTACGTGTGTTTAGTTAAACGTTTGAGAGTTTTGTATGTACCTTGCAAAGAGAAGCACCGTTCAAAATAAATGCTGTTTCTTATTCTAACAGTCTTTTGAATTATGTAAAGATATGTTAAGATAGTTCAAATAATGAATGTTTAAAAATGTGTGATTTTTATTTTTTTTTTAGTTTTAGGTATAAAGTGATATTCGTCGGAGAAAACGGAATAACACATATCTGTATTATTGTTAAGTGTTTTATTAGTCTGGGGGGGGGGTCTCTTTGTCAAAGCTGCTGAATACAAATAAATGAAACTAAATGAAAAGTTGGATGTCTTTATAAAATTAAAAATTTGTGTTAACGAACCGAATGATACATTTAAAAAAAAATCGTGTTATAGATTTGATGCAGAATGCTATTTATTAACACTATTGTGTTATTTATTTTTATACCTTTAAAATTTAGTTGTAATGCAAACATATAAAGACTGAGTGACATTTTCCATCTGTCAGTCCATTTTAGGACAAATTACCTGCGATAAACACACTACTGTTTAGACATTTTGCGTCCCGAAAAAAAATTGTGATTTCTCTACATTCAACATGGTATGCATTTTTTATTTACCTGAACAGACAATAATAATCAATTGTTTGAAAAAGGACTGAAATTAATTACAGCAACTGCATATGAAACGTCTGAATAGTACTCATATATCTCAAAACTTCTTAGTCTTTACCACACTCAGTTATAATAATTAGATATTTCAGAGGACGTTAAAAACAAATTTTTCATTTAGACTTAATTTATTGTACCGATAATTTAACACGAAAAAATGCAGTAGTAAGCATGCCAATCCAACAAATTTACCTATTCTGAGCTGGCAATATAAAAATAAGAAGTTGCGGTATGATTGCCAAAAAGACAACTCTCCACCAAAGACTAACTTGCATACAATTGTATAGGTCACTGTATGGCTTCAACAACGAGCAATACCCGTACCACAGAGTCAGCTATAAAGGTCTTCAAAATGACAAATGTAAATACAGGCAACAGTAGTATACCGCTGTTAAAACCATTCAAACTAACGGCAACAGTACAACAGAAGAACAAACTATAATGATCAGCAAAATTTACTGTGAAATAATATCACGTTACATAAAACAGTCGTAAAACAATTATTTTTTAGGTTTTTATTTTTGCTTAGCATAATTAACATTAGAGTTTTTGTTAGCAATCAGTTATTGTTTGTGAATATTAAATCCAACCACTAGAGTCTCTTGTGGGTGTTGGTTACAATTTCAATATTGCCGTTTTAATTAATCTTACTTTTAAGTATTGAACACGACACTGTAAGTCAGGACTGTACATCAAATTGTCTGCTATAATATATGAAGTTCGACAGTCTTCATGACGAATATCAAATAAACTATCTACGCCATCCTCTCTGGAAATAATAGTATTGCAGGGGTTACATTCTGAACTATGTATAACTTTCAGTGATACAATACATACTCAGAAAAATTATATATGTTACAATGATTTAAAACAGTTTCAATATTGATTTTTTTTTTAAACCAGACGAATCACGCTGGTATAAGGGTGAGTAGTTTTCCTCTAATTAAAGGAAATTCAAGATTTAAATTTTGGTTAAACCAATGGTTAAAATACATAACTTTAAAATGATAGATGAGATTTGATTAACATTAAATACAACTTTGTTAACCTTCAAAGATTTTTAATTAATGTGGATTAAAACTGAATGAACGATTCAAGCCTTTACATTCGTCTCAAGTTGTGTACACGTTTTATTGTGTTCAATTAGTAGTATTAAACAGTAGTAGTTAGATTGACGCGGAATAACTTTTTCAGTTAAATATGCTAAGCATGCGACATGCATTTGATTACATATGCATAAAACAATTAACATGGTAGACTGAAAATAAGAATTAATAGATTTGTTGCGTCCAAAGCACCCGTCCGTTTCTACCTTTATCAGGAACGATTATACCCAAATAATTCAAAACAAAATATGTATAACTACACTAACATATGTGATCGAAAATGACATAAAAGCAGAGCAAAATCGATCGTATGTAAATTTTGATTGAGGGAGTTGACATTTTTTTTTTTTTCAAATATTACTCAATTTGTCAACTAAGAATTAAAATTCAAAAATATGTTGTAAGTCATGTCAGTACTGAAGCACCGACTACTAGGCTTATGGCATCTTCGGGGTCCAACTATCTAATAGTATACTTATTTTATTGTATACTCATTTTAAACAGTTTTCAACTGTCTATTGTTTTTTTTTTTTTTTTTTTTTTTTTTTTTTTGTTTTGTTTTTTTTTTTTTTTTTTTGTTTTTTGCTTAGTTTTTTCTTCTCGTTTATTTGCACTTTTTCTCTTTATCAAGGCATATTCATTCATACCCATAAATAAAATGAATAAATGGAACGGATCCAACTTTTACTGAGCAATCTGGTCCATGATATCCACTGTTGCACATACATTGACCTTGATGACATCTTCCTTTCATGCTACACTCACTTGGACAAATATCGGAAGTGACGTAATCTGGAAGTACTAATTGACCATTTTTTCCAGTGACGTAATATTTTATATCGCCAGCAATGGTTATCTGGCAAGCCTCATTGTAAGCAAGTACGAAGTTATCCAAAAAATTAAGACTGTCTGTTATCTACAAATTAAAACATTAAACACAGTGAGAACGTCAAAAATAAACACAAAGGTCTGGATGAATAGACGTTACCTCAGAACTTTTTTGGGGGGGTCTACACGTATTCGAAATGATAATAAGAAAGGTTTTAACTGTACCTTAATGCGACACCCCATATCATAGAAAACACAATTAACTGAAATAAGGTAGTAACTGCTAGATACATACTCAATAAACAGGTGCTATTGAAAAGACGCTTCATTAAATTGAAAGTTTCAAAGGAAATATAAGTTATCATCTATTTTATTATAAACTTACGTTCTAAAGATACCCTCGATGATGTTCATATTTAGGTATTAGTCAAAACATGTACAGACCTTAATGTGTATCTACGATATTCATAATAAAACTCCAATATGATATATGCGAATTTCATCGTCACTTGAATATGTTACAAGTATATATTTATTTATTGTCATGTTGATAAATGTATATGGTATCGTGATAAATGTTGCAATGAAACTCTGTAGTGCTTTTACAAAAGCTTTCAAATCATTAAATGCAATAATGCTTAATCAAACCTTGATGTCTTCTGTACAGCTATCCATCAAAACCGTATAGTCATCAACATTTTCTCTGCAGTGGGGATATAAGGATGCTTTTTGGAATGCTTTCCTGCATAAATTTCTAGCATACGAAAGTGTTTTGCCTGATTGTGTTGGCCACGTAAGGAATGATCTTTTGCTGATATTGTCTTCTGCAAACACACAATTGCTATCAACAATATGAGATGATATGGTTATTTACTATATATATCACCAAGACAAAAATTTATACAAAAGACATTGTTAACCAAGTGTATTCTCTAAGTGTCCATGTTGTAACCAGCTACTTGTAAATTCATTCGTTGTATTGGCTTCTTTTTGTACGTGTTGAGCGGTACCCTAATTGTTAGTTCATTCAAAGAGTGATGCGAAAGATACCAACGGGATACTCAAAATCAAAAGTCGGAAGTAAACTAACAACGCCAAGGCAAACAAAACAGACCAAAAAAGGGCAAACGAAGTTTATTTCGACGATTGTATATACAACATAGAAAACAAAGACTGAGCAACAAGAACCCCACCAAAAACTGGGGATGATATCAGGTGGTCCGGAAATTATTTTTAATTTAAAATAGATTGGTTTAAGCTTCAAACGAATAATACTTCAACGACCTCGATAGGCAATTGGCTTATTGAAATGAGTAAATATATCATTAACAGTTGTTTTAAGAGTGTTCGTCATCTTTCTAATAAGACTTGACAGTAGAGAAGAGGTAAGACAAGTCTTTGTTGTGTAATTTGCTCTCTTATCTGAAAAGCTAACAAGAGGCAGTCAGAGTGACAGCAAACAGGATTTTTTAACATTTATTTGTGTCCTGGCATTTTTCAATATCACAAGGACCATAACTCCTGAACGGTAAAAGTCACAATCATAAATATTGAACTTGACCTCCATATTGTCAACAGTAACAATATATTAAAATTTGAAAAGCTTTGGTTGAACGGTTCATGAGTTACAGCACGGACACGACTGGAAACACCATTTTTCAATCTTTCAAGAACCATAACTCCTGAACGGTGAAAGTGAAAATCGAACTTGACCTCCATTTTGTCATCAGTACCAACATATTAAAATTTGATAAGCTTTGGTTAAACGTCTCATGAGTTACAGCACGGACACGACTGGAAAACCATTTTTCAAGAACCATAACTCCTGAACCGTGAAGGTAAAAATCGTCAATATAGAACTTGACCTCAATTTTGTCATCAGTAAAAAAATATTAAAATTTGAAAAGCTTTGGTTGAACGGTTCATGAGTAAATGCACGGATACTGTTTTGCAGCCGACCGCCTGCCCGCCCGGATGCCCGCCCGCCGTACATCTCCAATTTAATAAATTCGTAAATCAGGTTAAAAAGTGAGATGCTATTTTTGAACGATTTAAAATAAAACAAATGTATGGCCATCAGTGTTTTTTGTGCAATCAAAAGTTTTAGATTTGCCAATTAATTGATCATATATAATTTCAAGGTATGGAAGAAGGTCAGAAAATCAATTTAATTTCAGTTATTTTTCTTTGATAATTTCATTGTTAATATTTAGTTATCTTTTTAACGTTAGCGTTTATCAAAGAGATTTTTTCTATTTTGAACTGCTGCTGTGATTTAAAATATTGAAATTCTTTTCCTCCATGATAACAAATAATTCATTAAATTTGCCTTTAAGAAAAAAAATGATGTATTTAATTTAATTTTTCAAGGAAAAATGAATCCGTGTCACCTGTTCGTTGAGTTGGAGTATCAAAACTTCGCTTTCCACTTGGATGTTTCTTTGATGGAAGAAGTAGTAGTCCTTTATTACCATTATATACCTGAAACATGTTTTTAATATATTGAAAATCATTCGAAACAATTGTAGCGAAAGTGAATTTTTAAGTAAGTTTGATTTTTTTCATTCTGATTTTTCAGTGATCAGTCATACAATAAACCTTTATCGATTTCATGATACGCAATTTATGTTTCTTACATATGTTGGGTACGCTGTAGATTAAACATGTATTACTTGAAACGTTTAGAAATCATTCAGTTATTCCATCCAAAGTAGATATGACATAAGTTAAATATATGTATACCTAATTTTTCTTCCTATGCAGTTGGCTGTTGCAATGTATTATTAGTTTGTTTTTCTTTTGTTTCGAATTTTTTAATCTATATATCAATAATATTTCATGTACTTGATTTTTCAGACCTCTATGTTTCCACATATTAATTCATATATGGAAGAATTTTTCAATAAACAAAACACTTATGTATTTTTCTATGCATGCATCAAAATTACCTGTTTAAGTGGATTTTTGGCTGACCCTGAACAGGAAGTGATGTTTTGAAGACACTGACAATACTCATGTCCTTTGCTGTACCGTGGGTTGATTATGGTTGACTTATTGTAAAACATAGACTGCGGTTTTGGTATGCTGAAATCAATAAAATATATTTCAATTTTTTTTTTCTTTATTCCTGCAATGTAAAGTAGGTATGTGATACTGCGTCTATAATAATTATGCAAAGATGTTTAAAGGTACATTGATTATAATCATGATTTTGTTTAATTGCGTTTAGATAGAGAAAATTCAAAATGGATATTGTTATTAAAATGCATGTTCAAACAATATTTTGCTCTGAGAATTTATAGAACAGACGTAAGCATATATAACAAAACGTTATTTATATCAGCAAAAACGCAGTCTCATAATAAGAAAAAAACGACGTAAGCAGGTCTCTTTTTTTTTCCTATTTGTGCTACGTATAAAAGAAGTGGGAAGTTTATACACACGTAAAACTGGTTTAACCCAGCAAAATTGCGTGTCCGTTCCAGGTTAGGATAATTTATTTTAGGAATTGCGTTTCTTCATGATTTCCTTTCCATGTAAAACTTGTAAATACGTATTGAATATTATGATTTTCCAAAGAAATTATCAAAACATTTAGTCTTTTTGGTGATTTCAATATAAAATCAGACGAATTGTTATGGTAACAAGTGAAGCAACTATCTTTTTGAAACAAAATAACGTCGATGCTTTGTAGATATTTTTTAAGAGATTGGTATATAATAGGAGACTTACCAGTCGAAGTGAATTTGTCCTACTTAAAAACTTGATCTCGAGTTTGTATTTTTTATAAACGGTTAACATTTTCTTTCCTTTGTTCCATACCCATGTTTGCATTGCATCTACTGCAGGTTTCAAATTTTAAATTAATTTAACATTTTTTTATTTTTTTTTATTCATGTTGGAAAAATATATTTTTCTGTGTGCGTATTATACATTTAATAGACGATTGTCATTTGTGAGTTGGAACAATATGTAAGGATTGTTAACAAATGCTTGAAAGGGTTAACAGATATCAAAGGAGCAAATCATACGTTCAATAAGAAAAGACAACGGCATTTCAACAACAAAAATACAATAATAATAAACATCACACATAAAAGCAAGGACTTAAAAACACGAATATCTCTCTTAACATTGCAGAAGATTGTGAGTTAGAACTTTGTTAGGACATTACTGAGATTGTGAGTTAGAACTTTGTAAGGACATTACTGAGATTGTGAGTTAGAACTTTGTTAGGACATTACTGAGATTGTGAGTTAGAACTTTGTTAGGACATTACTGAGATTGTGAGTTAGAACTTTGTTAGGACATTACTGAGATTGTGAGTTAGAACTTTGTTAGGACATTACTGAGATTGTGAGTTAGAACTTTGTTAGGACATTACTGAGATTGTGAGTTAGAACTTTGTTAGGACATTACTGAGATTGTGAGTTAGAACGTTGTTTTGGCTATTGCATTCGACTCCGAACTTTATTGACCAACATTTCACGTATTCCTGTCGTAGAACGTAGGTTTTCTTCCGATCGGACACTTCCGGCTATCAATAAACATTGTTCATCAAGATATAGCCAATTAAGGTTATAATGGTGACAACCACTTATATCCAATCGATCCGTCAACAGCAATCATACATTTTGTAGATTACTGATTCATGATATTCAAATCAGCATTCATTCATTTCTTGAATGATTGATGTCTTCTTACGTTCAATTTTAAGCATTCATTTCCAGAATAATTTTGCTACGCACTAGTGTCATGTTGTTTTTTTTCCCTTATTTTAATACTTACAACCACGATTTTGGAAACTCGCCATATGAAACTGCTTTCGAGTCATTTGCCCAATCTTTGCCATTTCGGTCAATATATTTTCCGTCGAATGTTCCACAAAGTCCTTCTGCGCATCCTTGGTGGTCTGAAGGTATTTCTAAATTTATTGGGGACAGTAATTTATTGACGACATCTATTGTTACCGTTAATCGTGCACCTGAAGGAAAGTTTATCTGAAATATATAATTTTTAGAATTAATAATTTACCACATATTTTTAAGAAATTGTTGAAGAGCCTTTTTTTTTTTTTTTTTTTTTTTTTTTTTTTATTCTCAATTATAATTATTTGCATATGGAAAGAAGGAGATGCATGGTTTTTGATACAGCATTGAATATAAAGTACTACGTGCTTACACTTCAATCGATCTACATGCTGACAATGAACAGCCGTCTCAATTTCCAAAGTATTGTTTTTATTTTTTTTATTTCTGTACTTATCAGGTTGCAAACAAAAACATTTCATCCGTATATTATCATAAAGAATAATACTGCTCAAACATCTGTACTTTATTTACGACATAAAACTATAACATGTAATATGACTATTTCATCATAGTCTACAAATGTGTATCGACATTTAGACTACTCAAAGGCATATCAATATAATGAAGAATTATGGTTCATGTCGTTCATAAAGTAAAGATTTTTGAGCAGTCTTGGGTTACACACTAACTCTATCCTTTTCGGATCTACCTTAAATTACTCTGTTGTTTGTAAATACTTATGTTAAAACGAAATTTACGATTAAATACGTATTTTTTTTCCACATTCAAGAAGAACTGACCCCGGATGCGAAAATTTTCCTTTTCAATATTTTCTTTCGCAAAATCTAAAAACATAACTTCGTACAAAAGCAGACACTGGCGTATTACAGCATACGCCTTTATTTTGTATGGGTTTCATATAAAACAAAGATGTTTAGTTTCGTGTCATAGATACGCGAACCGTTGAATATCCTAGTTGTTTGAAAGTTAATATATATACAGAAACATTACTTAGACAAAAATAATGCCTAAGCTTGTGGTCTCCGTGTTTGTGTCGAAAAGGAAAATTTGATTCATGGGTATATATCATATTTGTTTTAATTTGGTTTGTTTCCGGGTTTGGATTTGAGACGTCTACAAAAAACGGACAAAACACGGGATTGAAATGAAAATGGGCATCATTACAAACAATAATATTAAGTCCATATTCATCTTCACATTTGACAAGTCATCAGGCATAAAAAATACTAAAATCATTATTAATTTATGGAAGAAATACCTAAAGATCTCCAAAACTTTTTTTTTTTTTTTTTTTTTTAACGGAATGATAATGTTAATGAAGTTCGTAGTACACACATATTCTTACAAAATATAACTTGGTTTTAAAGGAAAATTGATCCGGATATACACTACAACACACACAAAAACACACATATGCAGTTTTCTAGCATTGTCAATGTGCACCATTAACACCTAAATTTTGTACATGTTAATCTACCTATTGCTGCATTTTACCAACTTTACTTATTTTAAAATGTTTTTCTTTTCTTATGATTATTTAATGGTTCAGTTAAGGTAGTCCGTAAATACGTACATAAAACTTTCGACCGCCTACATCAGTGTGGAATGTCGTACCATCATTTAATTGTTTGTATTTAGACAAGTAAAACACATTTTTTCTGCGGGTGCAGCCATTAATTTCTACAATATCATTTCCTTCTCTTGCTACAATTCCGCATATACAGGCATTTATCCTACTTCGGCTCGGGTAACAATCTTGGTTGGCCTGAATGTGAATCTAACAATATAATTAATTATAAATTCATTAGGTTTCTTCTATTTAAACCAACAATAATTGTGTTTGTCTGCTGTTTTGCAATTGAACCAGATATATGTTTTTAATAATTCATTACGTAACTACATTCAAGAATGATTATCTGCAAGAGAAACATATCTATGATAAGATTGGTAGAATAGAGAAAAGAAACTGGGGGTGTGTTTAAGAGACAACAAGTCGATTAAAGATCAGAAATAAGAACAACATATAATATTATCATTTAATTATTGATATGATTCAATATAGATTGTTGTTTTTATTATGATATTTAATTACTATAAAACTTTCCTCGTGTCAGTATGTTATACAGTACCATCATTTCATTGTTTGTCTTTTTACAAATTTGATTTTTTCCTTTGCTCTTTTTTTAAATAACGTTAGTGATTCTTTTTGTGTCTCAACTAATGCATTCATGATTCAATGAAGTACTCTATTATGCAAAATTAAATGCTTCCGGTTTTTTTTTTTTTTTTTTCACTAAAAGTTCAAATTCACTACATATAGAAAATAATATAATACCTCCAGTGGTCTTATTTTGTTACAAGATGCTTTTGTACGATACAGTACACTATCACCAATGACGTAGGAGTTGACTTGTCTACAATATACATTTTGGTTTAGAATGAAGTGCACTAAAACATTCATTATAGTTGGTCTCATTGTTTAAGAAAATCATTAACATAACTTGTTAATTTACTGTTCAGATATTTTTTCAGTTTAAGTTCATAATTGGTTTATTCGTGATGACTCTTATCATACATCATGAACAAATCGGTTTTTTTTTTTTTCTTCTTCAAAGCAAAATTCGCTTTGAAGTATAGCTTATTATCGAATAAATAATAGTTTTCTATTAGGTAATATGTATAAAACCACTAATTCATAGCCCCATTGCTTTCTATGTTAAATTCTGCAATTTCAAGCATTAATGGCTACTTTGTCTTAAGTTCAAATAAAGTGGCAGTCATTTCATGTCAAAACTATACCTTATCCTGACGTGTGGTGAAAAATTCTACATACCTTTACTTGCATATTAGAGCGTACTGGTTCCCGGAAATTTGATAGTACAACAACCGGTACTTCTGATCTGAACAACAGGGCAAATGTGCCCTCCTATTATAATTTTATATACTTCTTTATTATTCAAAAGAAACTTTCGACAAAGGTTCTACAGTGATCACAAGTCCCCAAGCTTTCATTTAATACCAAAAATACCCAAATATTTTACCTATTGACAAAGATACAGCTATGCGTAGGAACTATTTTGTTTAGAATATGTACTACTTTCTTGTATGTTCTTTCCGACCGAGCCTGAATTAGTGGTTCCATACCTATAACAGCACCAAACTTGTTATAATGACTACTGCTTTACTTAGTTTCCTTCTATGATCTATTGTTAGCATAGAAAAACACATAAAGCTTTTGTCAAAACACTATAGCAATGAATTCGAGCTCAAATTGGACTGGTAGTAACATAATTATGCGTTATACAAAGAAAACTCCATATGGATACCAATAGTGGCAGATATGAGACTTTTTCAATTTTTACCAGTTCTTAATTGTTCATATTTACTCAAATAACAATGTTCTTACCTATATGTTTTATTATTATCAGAGATTCTTCCTTGAATATAAATATAGTGGTCCAAACATGAAATATAATTGATAATTATGTCCCCCCTTTTTTTCTACATGTTGAAAAAGGAGGGTGATTTGGTAAAAACCATATTTTTATGAAAAAAATGGATCAACAAGAACACTTTATGTATCTCTCAGCTAGACAACTTGCTGAACTGGTTATAAACAGCATTTCAAGTGGGATTTTGGAATTCCTATATAAGTATACACCAATTTCCTTTGAAATAAATAATACACTAAGAAACCCAATAAAACATGAACACCCACTAGATCATTTGACCAAAAGCTACATTTATACTATTAACCAGTTATAATAAACATGTTTCATTGGTTTCAGTGTTAGATAATGCAAAAATATAAACTTCAGGTAAAGTCTTAACTGTGTGCAGGCTAAATGACCAAAAAAGACTGAAATACCCTATTGTAGCAATTTTAGGGCTGTATTTTGACACCATGATCATTGTTACATAAAACAATTAATGTAACATGATAACTAACAACAAATGTGACCAATTTTCATTGTAATGGATATGATTTCTGAAACTTCACATGCCTTTTAGTAAAAAGGTATAAACCACTAATTCATAGCCCCATTGCTTTCTATGTTAAATTCTGCAATTTCAAGCATTAATGGCTACTTTGTCTTAAGTTCAAATAAAGTGGCAGTCATTTCATGTCAAAACTATACCTTATCCTGACGTGTGGTGAAAAATTCTACATACCTTTAATTGCATATTAGTCCGTACTGGTTCCCGGAAGTTTGATAGTACAAAACCGGTTCTTCTGTTCTGAACAACAGGGCAAATGTGCCCTCCTATTTTAATTTATATACTTCTTTATTATTCAAAAGAAACTTTTGACAAAGGTTCTACAGTGATCCCAAGTCCCCAGGCTTTCATTTAATACCAAAACTACTCAAATATTTCACCTATTGACAAAGATAGAGCAATGCGTACGAACTATTTTGTTTAGAATATGTACTACTTTCTTGTATGTTCCTACCAATAAGGTCAACTTACCTCCCAGATATACTTTTAATATGTGGATCTGTTAAAGGTGTACAAACTCCCTTTTTCTTGTCAATTGTGTGAACCTGATTAAAATTCACTTATTATAATACATAGTTATAATTGTGTAGCGCTTAGTCACTAACGTAAAGCAAAACAACCTAAACATTCGAATTCAATGTTAAATATCTAGATAAAACCTCGGTGTACCTACTGTTTGGTTTTGATTATCAAATTCAATAAGAATTCAACATTACGTTCGCTTGCACAATGCGCATTGTTACAAAACTTAACAAAATAGCAGAAAACAAAATCAATATCACGCCAGCATGATAGCAAAAAATGATTTAAGCCATACTATCAAACACTTACCGGAAGTGATTACACCCTAGTTCTAACACAAGTATTCAAATTCAAAAAAAAAAGATTACCATAAAACAACCGAACCTTTCAAAATGTAAATTTTCCGAGATGGATGCTAAACCTAATCATAAAGAAAATAAAACAAAAACGATTATCAGCTGCATACAGAAAACAAAATAAGCCAAACAATCAAAACTTTCAAATTGATAAAAGTGTGGTCAAGATGATCTTATTTGTATTGTAACCTTTAAAGAGAGGGACGAAAGATACCAGAGGGAAAGTCAAACTCATAGATTGAAAATAAACTGACAACGCCATGACTAAAAATAAAAAGACAAACAGACAAATAATGGTACAACATAGAAAACTAAAGACTAAGCAACACGAACCCCATCAAAAACTGGGGGTGATCTCAGGTGCTTCGGAAGGGTAAGCAGATCCTGCTCCACATGTGGCACCCGTCGTGCTGCTTATGTGATTACAAATCCGGTAAATAGTATAATTCGGTAGGTCACATTCGTGAAAAGGGAAAGGTATTGTAGTTACGACATACGAACATATCCGATATCATCTGTGAAACAGTTATTGCATAACGGTCAACCAACTCGTGATGGCATCCGTAAAATTGACGAAGGGATGAATTCAACTTCATCATTAGGAACTCTTGGTTTAATAGCTTCCTTGTGAGCAGCAATCCTTTATCAAAAGTCTTTTTTTTTCAAAAGATTATAAAGTCAATTACATAGACTACTGAGTTTGGCATGTCGGAGATATTAAATCAAAAATGATTTTAAAATACTGCTGCTTGCAAGGTAGAACTAATGAACTCGCTTCCCGGCTGGTAATACACTTATACAATATATAAAAGTGCAACACTATCAAAAAGGATATTGATAGTGCAAATTCAAAATATACACACATTTATCAAATAAATAATTTATAAACACACCCAATTATTTATATCTACATTAAGGCACACACATATCAAAACAATCTATCAAAATGGTAAACAATTCTACCTATTAATCCAGTTAAAATAAGCCAGCAAAATGGTAAACATTTGTACCTATTATTCAAGTAACGAAATCCTATCTACCATCAACAAATTAAAAACAAAATCTAATAATAACGTTCTCAGAAGTCACATGATCAATAGCTACACGTACAGGTAAACATTTACTCCCAACTGCATATGAACATTAATCATAAAAAATGATATTTAGGAAATTTCGTAGCAATATGAAGCAGAACTTATATAGGGATTCTGAAAAAAAGATTAGAATCTAGTTATTAAATTTGGCTTTACGTTACACTGGTATCAATGCTCACAGAAGCTTGTTTTTTTTTTTTACCTTCGAGGTCACCCAAAAAAGGTTATGCAGAAATGTGGATTAAGCTTTCTTAAATTGATAATATCCGTTGATCTAGTTATTTTTCAGAAGACACAAAGAAGTAATTCAAATAATTGTTTGGAGGAAATATAACAACAAAGATAAAATGAAGAAAAACTTTTAAAAAATCAACTTTCCACAAAACAATTCATATGACTATAGAGTTATAAAAACGCAGCATTCTGCTTTTGAACAACTTACTTGAATAGGACTGAGTTGATGTTTTGCCCAAGGAAGAATAGCTTTTTGAGAAGACGATGTTTCGATTGGACGAAACTCTAAAGTATGCGTTTTATCGCCATCCTTGACAAAGTCGCGCGTAGCTATAACTTTGATATGTGCCTCACATTGCTTTGTTGCTTTGTTGTATTTGAAGGTATATCGGCATCCATTTGTACTTTGGTCTATAATGAAATAAACAGAGGTACATAAACGCACCTAATTAATATATACCTAAGTAATTATATGTTATAAAGGCACAACACGCATTTACCTACCAAACGATGTTTTTTTTTTTTTTTTAAATCATTTACTAAATATTGGCTTTTGTTTGTAAATGTGTTCGTTGTTGACAGCCCAACGTTATTCTATTTAAGCACGTTAAGGTCGTTGTTCGTGTACATTTGTTTTAATATCTCCAAAGTGTATATTCATGTGTAATATATCTATCATGAACTAGTGAATCGTTAAATATATAGACGTGCTGAAACACACTTTACTTACCATATACTTATGATATGGAGACACCGCAAGTACTTACATATCGGAAGTTGTTTTTTTTTTTTTTTTTTTCACTAATAATTGAGTTCATATTGGCTTTTGTTGTTTGAACAAGTTTGCTGTACTGTTAACCCAACTAAATTTTGTTTCAGGACGTTGCTCATTAACATTTTTTTTAATATCTTAAAGTGCATAATTAAAGTGGGTCATTAAATTTAAATGCATACTGAAATATAGAATTATAGACATTGGAAATTACTGATATCGTGTCATTATCAGTATCTCTATATATTATCTCTCATGTAACATTCATTAAAAAATTAACTCCTGATAACGTGGTAAAATCATTTGAATTGCCTGAACTGTCCTGCATTGTTTACATTAGAGACATTGTTTACATTGCGATATCTACAATATATCGTGTTTACATGGTTTCCATTGCATGAAATCTTTTTTATTATTTACATCATTGGTAATATGATATTTTTTGTGGTGGGGTTCGTTTTGCTCATTCTTTAGTTTTCTTTGATGGATTTGTAGAACGTTGTTTTTCTTTTCGTCGTTTTACGTTTTGCCATGGCGTTGTCAGACTTATGAGTTTGATCACCCATCTGGTATCTTCCGCCTCTCATTTACTGCATCACACAGCAAAAAATAAAAAATAAAAATATTTCAAAAAAAAAACATGTATCGCGAATTAACTCTGGTGTTTTTTTTTCAATTAACGATTACGAGAAGTTAACAATCATTTTAATTTACAACCCTGGGTCGATACCTATGCTGGTGGTTATCAGTACCCCAGGGTATCATCAGCCCTGTAGATAGTACTTTGGTACAATATCTTAGCTTAACTCGGATTCCCATGAATACTGTTTTATATCCGTACCCATCATTTTGATTAACAACACAATATTGGTCACATATTTTGCATTATTGGTGATAAAATGAAATGTCGTTTTTGAAAAATTGAAAGCAGTTGAGTGTTATAGAAAACTGATCGAGTTTGATTTCTCATGCTATCATCAATATTTGAAAAATAGTATTCTTCCACCATTGGTGAGAATCAATACTTTTATAAAAAAAAAAGGACAAAAATGTTATGAATGATTGATGTACGTCCGGTATTTTTTATTTAGAAATTGAAAGCAATTGGGATCATGACCATCTTCCTATTGATTTTTTTAATGTCATTTCATCATTAGTCATAGCAAATTTATAAAAAAAAAAAAGCAAAGGTCTTTTCGATAAGTTTCACACTATATGTCACCGTGTTTAAATTTATTTTTTGACTGCACTATTCAGGAATAGAATTTTTGTTTTCAAATGCCTAATGCTAATGCATCCTTTAACAGCAGACTTCCTCTACATAAGTAAAGTGCTCAAATGGATAACCTAATCCCAGGAAAATAAAATAATGTTGTTTTTTTTTTTTTTTTTTTTTGGTGGGGGTGGTTTCCACTTTAATCTTTTTCCAGGTATAAGAATGGAAAACTTAAAAAGTATATATATAGAAGTCCATCTATAACAATTATATATCACGATCAATGACTTTTAGTATACGTATGTCCATAAAAGTGTAGGTTTATATTTCCATTAATTTATTGTTCAAAAAGTAAACACATTTAAAGTAATTACTCGTTTTATCAAATATACATTCAGAAATGCGTATAATTAGTCTAAGTAAAACCAGGATTATGTTGAAACCATGTTCACAAACATTTTTTCTACATTTATGATATTCAAGAGTTTTTTTTTTTCAATATCTCCGCGAATTCCTTAATTAAATTCATTAGAAAAAAAGTATTGATAAGTGCCATCACGTTGACAGTTAGTAAGAGTGGACCAAATTTTCCATTTGTAATAGAGGTTTGTTTTCCGCTTCCATAAGAATAAGTAATTGGGATATTAAACACAGACTACATGATCTAAATATTACGGTTAACCCAGATAAAAATTCTTAATTTTGTCCACGCAAATATATTTTTACATGGTGTCTTATATGTATAATTATCGATGACAGCACCGCTGATAATAGTGATTACTTGAAGATAAACAAAAGAAATATTGAAGATCAGACATCAGAATTACCAGTTACAATATCAAATACATGATAAAGAAAATACGGTGTAGCATTTCGTCGGGTGTGCAGTTTTGAATGCAAAATTATGAAACACTGTCACGGCAATAACACAAACATACTATTTGGCTAAGAAAATGAACATTCTAATCATAACATTAAAAGAACAGGATGATACCAAATAGATATTTAAAACTGATCAATTGAAGGTGACTGACATCGCCCCAGATAAAAACGGACCATAATTAAGTCCACGAAAGACTAAACAGAAAACACGGGCTCAACCAAATACTGTATCTTTTATCTTTTTTTCTATGAGACAAAATATCAAAATACAAATTTATGAAATATACCAGGTTTAGAATTGTGTTCGAGAGACACGGTTTTCGCTTAAATGAAACTCATCAGTACTGGAGCTTGATTCAAAATAAGAGGAAGGCTAATAATTAAGAAAACTGAGGAGCAACCTACAGTGCTATGTTTCTGTTATTTATGTGTATTGCAGGTATAGTTAAAGAAATTAGACAACCACTAGGCCATGAAGAGAAATGTTGGATAACTTGCAAGGAAATAAAGGATAATATATAGCAGAATAAAGAGGATAGTTTGTTTAAAAATGGAGACAACAATTCATAAATTCTAAGTTTTTTGAAGTTATATATGACAAAACATTTGTAAGGGTTCCGCGGAACCCAGTGACTCGCCTACTTTTTCTGTTAATCGCAGGCTCAACAAAAATGAGGAAAATAAATCAATAAAAATATTCCTCTTGATACTATCTTTTGATTGTAAGAAGCGTCTGTCCAAGTTTGGTAAAAATAGTAAAAGATAGTTTATGAATCTAATAAATGTTTAAAAACTTTAACTGCACACTGAATGTAATGTTAACTGGAAGAAAACAAAATTTCCTTCTAGATACTAGCATTTGATCATAAACAAGCTTCTGTCCACGTTTGGTACAAATTACAAATCCAAAATAGTATAAGAAAGTGTTGTTTCCTGGCAGAAAATCTAAGTCCATTTAAAAGTAAAATACGGAAAAAATGGATTTATTTTTTTACAAAATTTCCTTCTAGATACTAGCTTTTGATCATAAAGAGCTTTTGTCCAAGTTTAGTACAAATCCAAAATAGTATAAGAAAGTTATTAAAATTTTAAAAACTTTAACCACAGAGTGAATGTGTTGTTTCCTGGCAGAAAATATAAGTCCATTTAAAAGTAAAATAAGGAAAAAATGGATTTATTTTTTTACAAAATTTACTTCTGGATACTATCTTAAGATCATAAACAAGCTTGTGTCAAAGTTTGGTACAAACCCAGGATAGTTTAAGAAAGTTATTAAAATTTTAAAAACTTTAACCACAGAGTGAATGTAATATTTCCCGGCGGAAAACTAAGTCCATTTATAACATGTATAAGTAAAATATGGAAAAAATGGAATTTTATTTTTACAAAATTTACTTCTGGATACTATCTTATGATCATAAACAAGCTTCTGTCCAAGTTTGGTAGAAATCCAGGATAGTTTAAGAAAGTTATTAAAATTTAAAAAACTTTAACCACAGAGTGAATATTTGTGGACGCCGCCGACGACGACGACGACGACGCCGACGGAATGTAGGATCGCTATGTCTCGCTTTTTCGACTAAAATCGAAGGCTCGACAAAAAGGACCTAAAACCCCATATCTATCTAAGATCAATTTTGTCTGAAGGAAAAGAAAATCTTAGTTTCTTTAAATTTTCAAATTTTACAAACGGACATTTTCATCAATGATTTTAGTTAAAAAATGAAAGCAATATAATGAATATGTACCATATTGGAAGTTATCCTTTGCTTTAAGTTCGACTGCAAAATCACAACTATACGTATTTCCAAGAATCGCACAGTGTGGAATGGAGGTTGTAAGTAAAATAGTCTGTGGTCCTCCATTTTCAGGAATTGTTATTTTAGATGGCGACACCTGTGATAAAATTTTATTTGTATTATAAATTAATTTTATGTTGCCTAAAGACATCTACAAAATTATATGTTTTAAACAATTAATTAGGTTTTTGTTTTTATTAAGACATAATTTTTTCTTTATATTGTATGTTCTCTTTACATGCTGTACGTGGCTAGAGTTATAGAGTTGCGATGGCATACTGTATTGTATACTGTATATATATTCACTCAAATGTGTTTAATTGCGTTTAAAAGTATGTGTATAGTGTAAATGATACAAAAATATATTGTCATTAACGGTATCAATGTTGCTTTTCCAAATGCGCATTTTAACAATCAATTCTTATTCAATGATCATGGTGGTGATAGAGGTCAAAATATTTCAAAATTTAAGCTTGATAAAGCGATGAAGAGCAGATAAACCAGAAAAACGGACAAGAGATCAAATGTTTTGCACTAATGAGATACACTTAGAACAACTTATTTCAATAAGACTATTACAGTTTTGTTATGCCATCATATCATTAAAGGTTGTGAAATTTCCATCTAGGTTTGCCGCCTTAACATATCTGGCTATAAATAAAAAGTACACGCGTTACAAAAATATGTGTGTATCAAACATAAATCATAACACACTTTTTTAACATTTCTATTACGTAGGATAACATCTCTTTTCAGCCGTTCAATTAACTATAAGACATGAACGTAGATGTATTCAATACATAAACTTTTTGTAATTTTGTATTTTTCTTGTCATGCATACATGTTATATATTATGTAAATTATGTAATTCATTGACCGCTCCCAACATGTGTAACTTCAAGGCATATTTTAGCGGCGATCGATGTCTTTCAAAATTACTTTATTTTTATCAATAGTACCGCTTAAGTCGACGCTAGGGGCCGTCTTGACCTTGTTGTAGGGTATGAATGATTTGTTCACTGTTGAAGGCCCTACATCAACTGTCAAGATGAAGAACAGGAATAAAAGCCCTGTTCATTGATAATTTTCTTTGTTTTCTATGTATTGTGTGCGATTTTGTCCCATGTACATTTACTCCATATCCTTTCATTTTCTATATCTTGTAGTCTACACTTGTAGTAAAAACAAAAAATTCTGAATTGTCTTAAAAGCGAATAAACTCTGAACTAAGTCAAACTTGTAGATTGATGTGCTTACTAAACATAACTGACGATTAAATATTAATATTTCAAGGCTTTCATTACACTGGAATTCTTCAATTTGTAGAGCACATATCTAGGTTAGTATGGCGATTAACAATGTTAGTATCATACTTAACGTGTATGCTACTCGAATGGCTACCTTATGTACACATGTACAATTAAATATCAGTAAATTTAATCTTTTATCTATTATACTTTAACAGGTATGTACAAACACTCTTACATAGTACTTACATTAATTCCACAAAAAATCCCGTTGCTAGTCAATGCATCACTCATAATACCAACGTGTGAATAGTATGAAATGACTTTGCATTGCAGCTAAATGAGAAAACAAAATCGTGGTACATATATATATATATATATAAGAACAAACTGTGCTTCTCATAGGTATAGACACTTTGTACTGTCAAGTCCTGTTTTTCGATTATTACTTAACGTTCAACGGATACATTTATTGAACGATCGAAATTACCTGCTACCACAGTACGAGTAACCTCCTAAAAAACAATAATTTCCAACGCCGTAGTTTTGTTTCCAAAGTGTATATTCTGAATTTTATCATCATGAAAGTGAATGGTTTTTGGAAAGCAAAGCAACCTCTAATATATTTGTTATGAGAGACTATTTTGTAAAAATGAAAACAACACGTTATAAATTTCATGCGTCCGAAGTTCTTGTCTGGATTTACCTTCATCAGGAACGATCTAAGCCAAATATTTCAAAGCCAATGATTTATATGAACCCAAACAGTGGAAGAGCTATATGCTATTCGAATAATCTTCCTCTAATCATAAGAAATAGTTTGTAATTAAATGTTTGTACCAAACTAAAAAAATTGCTAATCAAAAAATGTTCTGCATTTTGTATCCTTTTTGCTTTGAATGATTTGAAAATAGATATAATTGTGTGTGCAATTAGTTCTGATTTGAAGTAATGTGTAAGTGTAAGGTTAATGAAAAGACCTACAGTTGAAACAAATATTAGCATCTGTAGTTTCATTAGAATGATTGAGGTATATATATACTCATTTTGAGATAAATGAAAGGAGGTTTTAGGTGTACATTAATAAGACGGCAATGCATAAAAAAACAGCAACCTAAAAACATATTATAGAAAAATGTCTTAATATTGAAATTGCATTTCACGATCAACATTTAAATATAAACTCCACCAATGTTAAGAGAAAAAGTATCTGCATTTCAGCATGACATCGCTTCTGTCATCAATGGTTTCACAACCAATCATAAGATCTGTAAATTCATTACACCATCAATATATTCTTGAGAAAATTTTTTTGATCATCAAGAAATTAAATTGTGTTTGATTGTTTGTTTGTGTAATTTTTAATCTAAATAAAAGTATTTACTTGCCATATAGTTAAAAATATCTTGAATCATATTCACAATTATAACATTTATAATGTTATTCCCATATCATTCTTGCTTAGGTTATGCTTGCTGCAATTGTCATTATAAGCATATTTTCCTTAGTCTATTTGAGGTTTAGGATCAATAAGCGTATAGGGAATAAAGAAAGAAAAAGCCCAACATATATATTCAATCTCTTTCAATTTGAATTTGCATTCTTTTACTTCAAAGGTTCTTTTCTATTATTAGGAAAAAAACTTAACGTAGCACCTGTATAAACGGCGTATCAAATGTAACGTCTGTACTAACCCTTTTTCCCATGTTTCCATACAAATTTAAACCATCCAACCTTGCTATTCGGTCCCCATTTGAAAGTGTTTGTACAATAGGCTGACCAGTGCCTAACTTCGTCAAAGGTTTTCCATCCACTAACCATACAACTTGAAATTGTGCCTTGGAATCATTAGGGTCATAAGGGATTTTACAAGAAAACTTGAGTTCACCATTTTCACACTTTGGATTTTCCAAAACAGGCTGACCGGTCATTATTGGATACATATCTAAAAATACACTTTTATTCATATTAAAGCAATACAATCTTTTATCTGAACTATCTCTTAAATAGAAATTTCAAATGATACGACAGTCAAATTAAAGACATATTTCAACATTTCGTTAATCATTGAAAACAGTGATACTATACAAAATAGTCCAAATAGGACATTCATTACAGATATTTCCCTGCAGGAATATGTGTATTTATATATAGAAAGTATAAGTCGTTGTCATTTTTGCAATATTGTATTTTTCTCTTTTACTGACATTAAGATTATTTCAAATACTGGTGTTATGTTTTATGTTTCTTTGGAGTTTCAACTAATGATGAAAGACTGGATCTTCTTTCACTGTATTGGATACTTAATTGCATGATTGTCCTTGCAAACGTTACATTGCTGGGTATTCCAAGTGCTCCACGAATCCCCTCTTTTTAAATTATAAAAATCAATTTTATCAGCAATCAAAAACGGGCTTCAAGTTATTGTTCAACTATCTTTTCTAGAGGTGGCGTGAATCAGATGTGGATACTAAAAAAATTAAAAGATCTGTAAGAGTATTCACAATCTAAGACTCTTTCATCTTGCAACAGTATTGAAATTTTTCTACACTTTCATAAAGTGTTCCCAATCAAAACTAAAATACCAATTACAAGTCCTGCTTTGTTTCAGAAGAGAGGGATAGTTTGTACTTTGTAAAAAATCAATTTGATTTAAACAAAAAAATTCTGAAACAAACACATTTCCAAGATGCTTGGATCTTCTACCCCAGGAATAGATTATCTTATCTATATTTGGTAAAAGTCTTCAGGGATTTTGGGTCCTCGGTGCTCTTAAACTTCGTACATTATTTGGCGTTCTTGACATTATGATTCGAGCGTAACTGAAGACGAAATGCACGTCTGGCGTACAAAATTTCAATCCTGGTATCTAAGTCGAGTTTGTTTTTTAACTGACAACGTTTGTGTCACGTTTCGAGGACGTGATAACCAAACAAACATTCGGCATTCCCATTTGAAACAACTGTCCTCCTTTTTGCCGATTTGTTCCTTTATTCATGCGAGGCTGACCTCATACAGGGACTTCTTACAATTGACAATGAGGGTCGTTTGAGAACATAACTTCACGACAAAAAAAGATAGTTTCAGCTTCCCAATTGTAAAATGTCCATTTCAATGTAGCAACATTCAAAAAGCACCTGCATATGCAGTATATATCTCCCAGGTAATACGATATTCCAGGGCTTGCATTTCCTATTATGATTTCCATGATCGAGAGTTGATGTTGACAAGGATGTTTATTAACCATGAGTTCCAAGTGGTGAAGTTGATATCATCCCTTCGACATTTTACGAACGACATCACGAGTTGGTTGACGGTATTGGAATATCTGTTTCGCAGATGACGATGGATATGTTCCAATCGTCGTAACCACAATTCCGTCCTCCTTTTCACCGAAGGTGCCCTAAGGAATAAGACTTATCATCGGTTTTGTACTTATAGTCTTTGGTTTTCTTTGTTATGTTTTGTATACTATCATTTGTCTTTTTTTTTTTTTTTTTTTTTTTTTTTTTAGCCATGGCTTTGTCAGGTTAATGTATTCAACTTATGAGTTTGAATGTCCCTTTGGTATCTTTAGCCTCTCGTTTATTATGATTTTATATTTTTTCTTGTAAAATGTTTATTTGTCCTCTGCATTGCACGGTCCTTGTTATTAGGATCATATGTCGTGTTGCCATGTATGTATATCCTTTTTATTTCATACAGGAATTTCATTATTTATTATTTTGTTCCCTTTAGAATCGATTTTATGTCGTAAATATTCCCTGATTTAGAACTTGATAAACACTATAGGTAAAATTAAATGTCAGAAATATAAATTCTTGTCTGTAAATAGCAACAATTATATGCAGGACACGATCATCTTAGCCTATACTTTGTTAGTACAATGCAATCAACGTATTTTGGAACTGTCGTTCAAAAGCTAAAGTAAATAAACTTAGATGTAAGTCATACTTGAAGAACACTGTGTTCCATTTCCGTATTGACCATAAGGACATACTTGTTGATTTCCTGTAAAATAAAAGTTGTCATATAATACAGCATAGAAAACAAATTTTAATTCAGATGTAAACGAATTTTAGTTTGATCTTAACATCATCTGAAAGGACTGAACAATAATATATTAAGTTAGTTCAGTCTTTCAGTCGGATTAATTGACCTCGATTAAAGCAGTGCTGTTCAGACAATTCGCTTGCTTTCATTTTAGTACTGTCCATTAGCTTTTTGATAATTCAGTATGTTGTTGATATGTACATGTATATACTAACTACTAAACATTGACTGAGTAGATCTTAATCATGTTAATTGACTTTAATTGAATGATCTGAACAGTACTGAATTTACCGTAGAGGAAAATTCTGAAAAATGACTGCAAACCTGAAAATTACTTAATAATATATTGTGCAGTTTTTTAGGATCTGTTCTGATAAAAATGACCGTCTCAGACTTAAATTCATTTACCAGTGATTGCTCTAATGCATGATTATTTATAGAATAACCAATCCAAGATTTCAAATCATTATTTTACAAATTTCCGTAGCGCTTTAGTCAACAATCAGTGTTGTTATATCACGAGAAGAACTATTTTCTTTACTTGAAATCTTTAATTAGGTATTCTAACAATATTTATGATTTGAAGAAATAGGCCCGAGAACACAGTTATTTTGTAGTGCATATCGCTAGACAAATAAATGCAAATTAAAATAATTGAATCTGCCCTTTCTTAACAACATAATTAAAGTGTGATGTACTACTTTTGGACAACTGATATCAAAATTGTAGAAATTTCTACCTGATTCAACTCTCAATATGGGCAAATTTATGTTGGGGTCTATAATTCAGTTTGACATCTTCAGACATACTATTTTATTTTAATTTTCCCACTGGACAATGTTACTCCTTTTCCTTAAACATCATAAGCTATATTTTGGTGTATGTAAAATCTTCCCGTCCTAACTCAAAGGAGTAGATTTGAAGATTTATTTCATATGTGTAATGATTGAGTTTTTTATATAAAGCTTTAAAAGAAAATGAAAACAAGCTTACCATTATTTACATAAATCTTAACAATTATATTGACAATCAGATTTTTAAACATCATTGAGAAAGATTTTTAGACAATCCTTACACATGCCTTACATTTCTTTTTCTTTTTTTTTTTTTTTTTTTTTTTTTTTTTTTTTTTTTTTACTTATTAAATGCAAAAACCGTGTAAAATGACAAATGAATGATAGGTTAAGAAATGTAAAAAGTATGTTTGAAAATTTTTCAATCTTACTATTTTCATTTTATAATGCTCTGTTTACCTTTTGAAACAGTTCACTTACCTGCACAGTAGGCCGTTGAACATCCAGATACTCTTGTTAATCTGTATACATAATATCCACCACAGTTTTGGATACAAATATCTTTAGGTTCATGACAGCATTGTGTTCCTCCATATATAATTTGTAAAATAGCGTCTTTACCGTGATTCAGGCATCCTTTCCTAAAGTAGCGCCATCTTGTACTTTTGGAAGAACACCTTGAAACCAAATCGGAGTAACCGTACCACAATGGTTAGGTTCAACACAAGACATTGGCATAGTAACGTCCTTTCCATTAGGCTTAAATCTATACCATCCCTCTGCTACCCACGTGTCACATAGTAAATGAGATGTATTAGGAGCTATAAACTTTGTACTGCGATGTGAATCAGTTAAGAGCTGAGCATTTTGCAAGCACCGTTTGCCGGATAAGGACACCGTGTTGCTGAAACTGAAAGTAAATAAATATATGGTACTTGCCAATATACGATAAAACATAGTTTAGAACCTTAAAAACCCATTTTGTTCGTTAATTGGTTACATATAAATAACATCTGGGAAAAATGAGTCAAGACTTATAGTTCTCGACCTAAACATTTGTCATTGTTTACTTAGGATTTCAACTTTCTTGGAATCACATTATTCAATTCATGTGTGTCTTGCATGACTTTATCACAGTTATATTGACGCATTGTTAACATCGACATTGGTACAGTGATGTTTTTCCATCAGACTCAGCTACCAATGTATCACACAGTAAATGTGACGTACTAGATGCTACAAACTTTGTACTGCGATGGGAATCAGTTAATGTCTTAGCATTTCGGCAAGCTCCGTTTCATTGATATGGAAACCGTGTTGCTGAAACTAAAAATAAATAAACACCTGGTGCATTACAGCATGCGATAAAACATATTTTAGGACTTCAGTTTTTGTCACACTGTAAACGCGACGTACTGGAAGCAATAAACCGTGTACTAAAATGTAGATCATTCAATGACTCCGTTTGATGAATATAGACACCTTGTTGCTGACATCAAATGTAAGTAAACGTCTATTATTCATTTATTTGTCAGTGGTACCAATTTTTATGGATTGTAGAAAAATGGTATTATCGTAGAATTTTCTTTTAAATTATTATTTTGTACACAAGCTTGTAGAGAAATTATAATTTGTTGAACATTAAAATTCGCGGTTTCCGTATACCAAAGAAATCAACGACAATTGGTACCCAACGAATAGTATTCAATCCACAGTGCTTGACATTATACGATTAAACTCATTTATATTCTTCAACTCAGTTTATTAGTTAACCCCCGCAGGTTATACCAAAATAATTAAGACACGATAGGTAAATACTTCTCGTCACAAATGCTTGTTATTGTTTACTTTAGATGTCAGTTTTCGTGGAATCAAAGGATTCAATACATGTGTAATGGCGCATGAACTTATTACAGTGATATTTACATAGTGTTTATCTACATAACGAATGGAACTCCTAAAACATGTTCTATTGAAGTGTAAACAAATGAACAAATTAAATGTAACAATCTTATTCCAGTATGTATGAATATGAAAATCAGACGTACCAAGTCAGGAATATAACAGTTGTTTTCCATTCGTTTGATCAGCTATTGATTTTGCCATTTCATAAGGGATTTTTCGTTTTGAATTTTCCTTGGAGTTCAGTAGTTTTGTTATTTTACTTTTTTGGAAATATACAAAGGTATACATTCTTTAAAGTAATGTTTAAGGAATCTGAAACAAAGTATCGTTAATAGATTTCTGTCCTAAAATAAAAACGTCCTTTTCCCGAAAAATGCTTATGAAAGAAAAAAAAACATTTATTGTTTAAATATTACTTATTGCTACTGAACTGTTCATTTTGCTAAGATTGGAAGATTGTCCAAATAACGTTAGTGTGACATTAAAAAATTCAGACATTCATATTCATTGAGAACTTGTAATTAAAACTGCATACAATTTATTCGAAAACGTTTGCTTCATATTTTATTTTATAAGGTTGGGGAAAACAATCTGACTCAATAATACATATGATGCATGCCGATATAAATTTTAACTGCATGATTGATACTGTTATATTTGGCAATGATTGAAATATGAATAAAACTGATGGGACTTTTATTAAATCACTATGATGTGAAATAAATTCAGGGGTATTTTTACTGTATACCACTTTTCATTTAACACAACAACAAAAAAAAAAACGGATGGTTCACTGCTCCATCTGCTAATCTGTAAAACTTCTTGTTTTATAGTGCATTTAGTTATTTTCGGAATTGAATCTTTCGTAAAGACAGAATAATAATGACCATGCAGAATTGCTTCTACTTTAATTTTAACTTGTGAGTAATATTCATTTTATTTCATAAATCATGTAACAATGATTACAAAATTATTATTTAAGTCAAAATTTCATTTTTATAGAAACTCTTAATTTATGACACCTTGAAGGGTTATGCATTACGCAACGTTCATGGTATAAATTACCGGACCATACGCGTATGATCGGACAATATGTGTAAATACGCATATGGTCACGACACGTGCACAGCATGCAAATAATGAAAACAAATGTTTAATACTTAGAAAAATATTGAAAGTAATCCAAGAAATAGACATATTATAAATTACCTTTATATATAACTAAGACGATTAGGAGGTATTTCAAAGTCATCATTCGTTCATATGATGAGATAAGCTTTGTATATATCACTATTTATATTATCTAGGTAATAAATAATGACCATTGACATTATGTCACTAAGGTCAAATTTTCGCGTATGACTTTAAGGTCACTATCAGAGATAATTACAGAAATATTAAGTCTTATATACCTATTTAATCTGAAAGTGTATGAATAATTCAATAGATGCTTAAAATGTGAAGTTACTCCAATGAAATCAGGAAAATTTTAGTAAATGATAAACAAGATCAAACTTTTATCGGATTGTTCCAGCCTACATATAAACGCGTCATCTGGTTTTTGTTCAAGTTATTGCAAATATATCAGCGTCTGCCTCGAACTTCTTTCATTACATCTGACTGTCGTGATACTTACATTGAGTAATCTATGGCGCGGAATCAGGGTCATAATTATTGATTTTAGCATATGCTAAAATCATGTATGCTCAAATGATTTAAGCGTATGCTAATTTGATGTTAGCATATGCTAAAATCATTTAAGCATACCCTTAAAATTAATTTAGCATATGCTGAATTGTTAAGCTTATACAGACATGTTGGCGCGGAATCAACGTCACAAATATTAAACTTCGCATATATGATCATATATACCAAGTTATTTTTAAATGAAAGCGAGCTTTTCATTGGAGAACACAATTAATTAAGCATATTCTAAAATATCTTATTTACTTTATTTATTTAAACAAAAGCAAAATTCATTTAAGCATAAGCTTACCTCATTTAAGCATATACTTAATTCATTTAGCTTATGCTAAAATAAATTTAGCTTATGGTTAAATGAATTAAGCATATGCTAAATCATAATTGAATATATGCTTAATTAATTGTGTTCTCCAATGAAAAGCTCACTTTCTTGAATAGCTGTTTGGACAGTTACTGCTTGCGATCCTTACTAATACTTAACATATCGCAACCAAATTGATGATCAGAGAATTTTCTATTCTTATTTACAATGTCTAACAGAGGACGTCGCACAGACCATTATTCTCATATTCATTTTTTGACTACGTGTAATGGAATTGTGAATGATTCAATACGTTTACTGAACACTGATGTTTTTACATAAAAACGCTCAGCCTAGACTCTCGGAATTTATATATTATATGTATTTACTTTAAAAGAAACAACATAAAACTTTCAAAAATAAAACGCTTTACAGTGATCGTTTTAAAGTTATTAATCTCCGCAGTGAATGTCAATATTTTTATTTAGAGAGCTACCATTTGATATTTATTGGAAGGGGCTAGGATGAAATTTGAAGAAAGGCAGGACCTCAATAATGGATTAAAAAAATGAGAGGACTCAAAATCTGAAAAAAAAAGAGGATTACCTCTAACAAAAAAAGATCGGCGCCAGACATCGCGCGAAAAAAAAAGCAGAATAACATTTTTTGGAAAAAAATAGTCAGTATCAAAAATCCTCCTAGTCTCTATTCGATATTTATGACCATGATTCCGCGTCATAGTAAAAAGTATGAAATGTTGATGTAATTGAGAGAGAATTTTTATTACTAGGAAAATTCGTAAAAAAAGTAATGACGATAATACACAATAAGGAGTGTTAGATCAGCTTTATGGCGTTCCATGATGAAAAATGCTAAACGCAATATTACTCTTACAAGTAAAGTCATCAATGATAGCGAGCTTATAATTGTGTATGCCATGCCGCCACGTACGTTTCGTGTACAAAAGGCTCACCAGTGACGCTCGAACCACAAAAGTTAAAAGGCCAAATAAAGAACAAATATTAAAGTTGAATAGTATTGAGGACCTTAATTCTAAAAAGGGTTGCTTAATTCTGCAAATAACACTTAACGTAATGTATTCCTGGGGTATCGTAAATATTTCGAACAAGCCAATTTTGTAAACAGTTAATTTATAAATATGACCATATTAAAACTGATTGGTTATAATTCGTACAGGATAGTAATTTTGTGGGGCTAATAATCATCGAAAATAACAGTTTTATAATTTGGTACGCCAGATGAGCATGTCGTCTACATCATCAGTTACACTCAATCAAAACAGTGTAAAGGTTAACTAAAATATGAAGTTGAAGAGCATTAAAATCGAAAAATTTCAAAAGAACACTGTTTCATGGTATCTATGTCATTGAAACCATAATTAAATGGCATTTTTGAATCTCGGTGAAACAAAATACAGATTAACAAAAGATTTGAAATCGATATAGAGTTACTGGTAAAGGATGAAAATGTTATACATGTTAAAATTACAGAGATAATTTAACTTCTGTCATTATGGATTTTGTCATGACCACTCGCCATCTTCTCCACTAAATAGTAACAGTTTATCATTGTTGATGAAACAACACTCATTATATTGCAGACTAAAGTGCATTTAAAGACATCTTTTCAAGGTATATGCCTATACCGGTTATGCAGTATTATTTGTAAATTTAAATTGAATGTGGTCTCTGTCATTAAACCACCCTATAAACCTGGTCAAGGTTTTGAGGTATATCTTAAATCTGGAAACTTCTTATTTTTTTAAAAAGTAGGTCTGGCAAATAGGTGATAGGACTGGCAAAATTATCTTACATCACCTAATGTTCACATATATTACATAAAAATCGAAACACTAAGTCACACCTACCCCAACTAAACTGTAGGGTGA
The DNA here is from genome assembly GCA_017311375.1 of Mytilus coruscus. Classification (NCBI taxonomy): domain Eukaryota; kingdom Metazoa; phylum Mollusca; class Bivalvia; order Mytilida; family Mytilidae; genus Mytilus; species Mytilus coruscus. The sequence goes on along the minus strand of CM029606.1, from coordinate 50,858,560 downwards.
TGATCATATTTAATCTAGAAAGGTAATTAGTTACTGTCCAACTAGTGACACCAGCTGCAGTTTATATAAGTTGTGAGAAAATACAAAACTGGCAGAACTTTAACCGGACACAAATTAAACGTACAATTGCTCGTCAGTGTATAAACCAAATAAAACAGCTATCACATATACAAAGAAACATATTAAAGATGGATTAACATCTCGGTTTGATATAATGTGTTTATAACATGCCTAAATATTCAATGTTGTGTTAATGAAAACCCCTCAGTATTTTCCAAATTAAGTTACAAATGGGGGTCCGTGTATTCACATAGAAAAATCTAAGTGATTCAGGTTTACCAAAAACAAATCACCAGTTTAGACAGCATAAGAGTAATACGTGTGTGGCAGGCGAAGTAGGATATGCTTACCTCTCGTACTGACATAACATTATTTGATCGCTCTGCTATTTCATAATAGAATGTTGCTGTTCATCTGCATTTCATAGGTCAAGTAATGTCCTTGGATTTTTTTATTTATAACCTTTTTGAAATTAAATTAACACTTTATAAATTTCTTGCGTCCGACTCAATTTTGTCTAGATTCACTATCAATATAAAAGGTCGAACCAAATTACTTTAACGCCAGTAATGTATACATGTATATACGCAAAAATGTTATGATCTATCAATCTGCGAGGAACGTGAATAATTAAGAATAATATGTCTGTCAACAAAAGGGACCGAAAAGAATAGTCAAACTCATCAGAGGTCAACTTTGCCTAAAGGATTTTAAACCTTAGTATTGCTTTTATCGTTCTTGACAATCGAATATATTTGAATAGTCTACAAAGAATCATTCATGTCAGTACCGAAGCACTGATTATTAAGCTGTGAAAACTATGGGACTAATAGTCCGTAAACTGTAATGATGACCTTGTGTTATGTCAGAAACACTTTTATGGATTTATAGATTTTCAGCGATAATGCTTAAATCAAAACGTTTTTAAGCAAGGGACGTGTCAATACATAGATATTTAGAGGTTAAAACAAGTCAATTCAAGTACATTTCAGTTTGTTTGATTTCTACGTATAACTATCATTTACTAGGCAATGCATAAAGTTTAGCAAGGTATATGTACGAAGCCTCAAAATAATATGTTTGTTCAAATATACGACTTAATATCAAACTAAGCTCATCATACATTTGTTCAACTGCGTCCTTACTATAACAATTCCATTCTAGAGTTATAGACCTAAAATTACTGTTCTCAAGAATCAATAGATAACATTATTCACCTCGTGACCTTTTTCAACAAGTATAGACTAGGAAGTACATATTGAACCTAGATAATCATTCTTATCCAAAATCTACGATAGGTCATCAAACTGATACAACCTTGAGGTCACTAGGTGATTTTGATTTTCTTTGAACATCTGCTAGTTGACACATAAGACAAACAGTATCGAGCGTTTGAGAGAAAAATGTAAAAGGGGGTTTATTTTCTTACTATTCCGTTTAGGGATGTTTTCTATTTAACACGAATCTAAGGTTGATCTACTCTACAATAATCATAATAACAGGAAAGAAGTTTGAAAACATGAAAAAATTATACATTTTCCAAACGGTATGGGGTATCCATCCATGACACAAAATCAGTATATGCACAACAACAAAAAATACAAAAAAAAAGCAAAGGAACAGCGCTTTTATGCTGTTCTTAAAATCAGATGATATCTAATATTATCAAAAGAAAGCAAAAAACAAATGAAAATGACATTATGACCAAATCAGCAAATAAACTTCGGACAAAAAAAACATTCATCATCTTTGGACGCCTAGTTCTTAAAACTTCGTCAACAAACGCCTTGAAACAAAAACGAAAAAAAAATGTGTTGTTTTTTGACATACGTAGCCAAATGTTTTGGTGACGAATTTTCGGTTCCTGTATTGAAGATAAGAATTAAATCAAAGTAGAGACCTGATAGCGTATGTGGGATACCTTGTTTTGAGATCACACGTATTTCTAAATATATCTGCACTAAATATACCTATGGTATAAACTTTGAGAGTATACAAAATATAAAGAAAAACAAATAAGATAAGAAGGCGATGGAATAAACAGGATTTGGTGACATTATTGGAAAAAATTGAAGTGAGACTAGGCGCATCCGAAGCGTACTCTTCGAATAAATTATCCCTTTTTTGAATTAAATACGTCAATTATTTGTACTTTCGCTCACCTTGTCAAAACTAAAAATTACACGTCTGTTGTTACGATCAATTTTAAAAGTGTTTGGAACCTCTCAAATCTGAAAATGTTTGATCTACAGTTGTCTGTCAAGGACTCGTAAAATGGACATAAAGATCAGCACTAATATGATAGGTTTTATTTAACTTTCAAAAATAATTGTCAAAGTGTTTGCAGATACAATGTCACAGATTGGCGCTCGAGCTTATCAAATGTCACGTTATTGAAATCAATATTTTGTATAAAAAAATCTGTTAAGTCAATCGAACATAACTCTTAAGAGATCATGTGTTTATTCTGTGACAATAATCAAAAGTAAAGATAAAGTCATATTGACCTTTAGAATTGTGAGTCCAATTGGTTTATAATAAAAGAACAATTTCAAATAGTCACATCATTTACCATTAAAAACCAAACAGCCTATCCAGTTCTAAATATGATTTTTTCTTCAAGTTTTGTGTGAAGAGTATTTCATGATTTTGGTAACTAAATGTGAAGATAAAAATTTGGGATCACCGCCTTCGTGTTGTCGCTATAGCAACATCAGTTTCGTATTTTCCACAATATGAACATTATCTTACACTCACTTTATTTGAACTTTGGTCACCAAAAAGTATATAAGAATTACCTGATATCGTCACACTCGCAATGTAACACAAATATAATTGTTCTTGTAATTGAGTTATTTTTCCGAAGGAACAAAAAAAATTAAAATTGATAAGTTCAAGCATAAATTTATAACTGCAATCCCATGATTAACCATATTTAGCTATTTAAAAAAAAATAACTTCTTGAGATAAAACTGTTTTCATTCTACATGTTCTAGTCAAATTGTAATCAAAATGAAATAAGTTTTGCTCCGCATCCTTGCAGACTGTTCGGTTCAAACTAAACTATATTTCGTAGTATAAAATATTTCCTTTATTTAAAATCAGCTATTTTAGAAGGTATGCGCGAAATCACCGGAGATTTGAAGAACTGTCAAAACAGGGGTTTCCCTAGTTTTGGACCCACAATACAATAAATGCTCAGGATGAATCCATACATAAAGAAGATATCATGAAGTTAGTGTATGTCATCAATTTGTTAACACAATATTATCCGATTTTTTTGTTTTATGAGATTACCAAAGCGAAGCAAAAAGTGCGCAGATACACTGAACGGCACCGAAAGCGAGTACAATATACCATGCCACGTCCCGACTTAGACTGGCGTATAAAAACTATAATTACTTAGTTTTGGATTCCTTATTTCTGAATATTTAAAATCTGAACATAGAAAATCTTTGTTGATACATCAAACAAACTGTATAAAGCGTTTGAGATGAACATGTAAAAGGGTATATTTTCTTATTTTTCCATTAAGTCAGATTTTGTATTTATTATGAATCTGGGTTGATTTACTCCACGATAATCATCATGACAGGAAAGGAATTTGCGAACATTTTGGAAAGATTAATACATATATACCAAGTTAACGTAAATAACCATCAACTAATAAAAGATATACAAAATGTATCTAGTATTAGCACACACATATATATATTATGCTTTCAAGAAAACTAAAACGTCCTTCGAGTTTACAAATTTACATTATATGAGAAACAAGATGTTTTGTGCAATTAGATCAACAGGGATGTTAAGAAAATATGTCCACTTATTAATTGATATGAATACTTGAATAGTTTTACCACAGATTGGTACGTTCGTAAAACGTAGAGCAAGTTAACTTCATGAGCCATAATGTAGACGGATTTATCCTTTAACTTGCGACAGGTTTTATTACGGTTCAGGTTTGTCTGAAACGACAGTCAAGTTAACCATGTTTACCATGACTTTTCCGAGGACAGGATTCATGACTGCCGAAAAAGTTAGCGTGTTTGCTTTTTAAAGTACCAAGGGATGAAGTTTACTTCAAAACTAGTCATGCATGCACAAACGTTTATTTAGATCACATCTCTTCTACACTGAACGCTTGATATGGTCTGATCCAGCCTAAAGTTTAAATGTGATCATGATTGCTTTGCATCGATTATCAAGATGTTTTAGAATGTCAGTTCTTCTCAATATTTAAATACCGCATACACTTTAATTTCAAAATACGGAAATACCTTATTTGTCGTTGAGCAAAATAAAAGCGTTTACACATTTTTACAACAATGGCCAGTCATTATAGTCTGGAGCAGACTTGTCCTTTGGATGAGTCTAAATTGGCCTTACCACAGGTTTTTTCTGAAGTTAATCTGGCCTAAGAACTGGTCATATGCACATGTGTATAAAACATCTGGCCTACTGTAGTATAAAAGAGCAAACCTTGATCTAGTATGCCATGCCCACCTGAAAAACTATTTTACTTATCTGCTTCTACAGCAGTCAATAAGTTGGCTCAAAGTTTGTGTTTGTACAGGTTATACACAGCCAATATTTTTGTTAATGAACATTTGGGTCAAGCACTGTAATTAGCAACCAAATCAACGTAGAGACCTGATAGCGTATACATCCATATAGATGATAAAACACGAAATAACAAAAATGCCGAACTCCAAAGAAATTCAAAACGGAAAGTACCTTATCAAATGGCAAAATCAAAAGCTCAAACACATTTAAACGAATGGAAAATAACGGTTATATATAAATACAAAACACTTAAAATAAAACACGGATAAACACATTTTTACAAAATTTTGCTTCTAGATACTGTCTATTCTAGATTTTGTGAATTTTCAATATATAGTTCAATAAAGTATAAAATTATAGATAATTTTTATATCTGTTAATATCAGGAGAAAGCAAAAGACAAATGAAAACACCATAATGGCCAAATCAACTAATTAATCAAGCATTATAGATGCCCATATATAGTGAGTTCTTAAAATTCCAACCACAAACGCCTTTAAAAACTTTAAAAAGTGTTGTTTTATGAAATACACAGCCAAATATTTTTTGTTAATGAACATTTGGGTCAAGCACTGTAATTAGCAACCAAATCAACGTAGAGACTTGATAGCGTATACGTCCATATAGATGTCGAAACTACTATCGAAAAAAATGACATAAAGACCCTAAATTCTATATGTGCAGATCCATTGTATGTTGGCGTTGAAATAAGGAAACAGAATATGAGAACAATCTTTCACTAAAGTTTAGATGAAATTGAGAATGGAAATGGGGAATGTGTCGAAGAGACAACAATCAGACCAAAAGGCAGAAAACAGTTGAAGGCCACCAATGGGTCTTCAACACAGCGAGAAAATCCTGCACCCGGAGGCGGGCTTCAGCTGGCCCTAAAGAAATTGTGTACCTGTTCAGTGAAAATGGACTGCATACTAAACTATAAAACATATAAATGAACTCATATTTAAAAAACATACAAGACAACATTTTTTAACTTGTTTATAAAGGACGGTGAAACCTGTGTATAAAGGTATAACACGTGAGTAGAGGTAACTAAACTCATTAGAAATATGACTATTAAAGTGAGGCTGAAAATGCATAGGTGTTACTACAGTTTCAAAAGAAGAAGGTTAACACGGTTAGTACATGTAGCTAAAACTTGTTTTTTTTTTTTTTTTCAAATACAGATAACCTTTATAGCAGATTTGACTTTATATATAATGGCCTTAATTGAGTGCTTTCAGACATATTTTAAGTTTTTACTTGCTAAAATTGGCTATGTTTAATTTTTTACACAGAACTCTGGTTCAACATGTTGTTTGGTGAAAAGTAATTTGACTACATATGATGATGAATTGACAGTACCAAAATAACATTAAAAGCCTTTTACATATTACCGAAATCAAACGTTCACAACATGAAGACCTTTTTGTCAATCTCAAATGTTTCGGTATAGCCTTTTTTTCCCATGACTTTACATGTATTTATATATTTTGTAGCACAATAAGCAGGCAAGTGAAAATATAAGTCGTATTTAAGATAACAGTATATGGGTTTGAAACTATACATTCTTTCAAAATTTGCTTAATTATTAGGTTTACATATTTCCATGTTCATCATCTGACATTTACAGTCAATATACATGAATGCCTGATTTTTATAGTAAACGCTGATATTATCAATAATGTGCTCATTATTCCATATAGATGTCGAAACTACTATCGAAATGGCAAGGACTTTTGAGTTTTGTTATATCTTTCCAGACATAAAAAACATCATTTCAACATTTGTTTTTCTTTTTATATTTTAACTGTTCCAAAATACGCCATGTCCATAAAACTCCAAGTACAGTTAAATAGTTTTATGTGCATGGAATTTGAATCATGAAATCTTCTAACCAAAGTCAGTTTTAACACTTATATAAAATTTCAAATCAACTATTGTAGGCCCTTCTGTTGTTTTCTTGACAAATTTTGGTGACAAACAAGTCTTAGATCCCGCTTCCACTTGTCAGGTTTATGATTCCAAATGCATTTATAAATATCAATTAACGTTGACATACCATATTGTCATCTGGACCTAACAGTACTGCAACCAGAGTTTAATTTTTTAATTTTAATGTACCGGAATTTGTATTTGTATGAACAGCTGACATTACAAAATGGCGCCAATGATAAATCTTCTGATTTTGTTTCCATTTGTGACAAAGAAGATGTGGATGTAGCCTTGACCTTTTCAAATCCATTAACATTGCTTGTTATTATCCATCCAAGCATATAACATAATTATTTTCTAAATTATAAAACAGTAGTTTCTTGATATGTTTCAGTTATTTTCCTCATTTAAAAATACAAATTTCAAACACTGAAACCTTGTTTTTTCAATTTTGCATACACAGGATGTGTATTTTGGATCAGTTATAACCCAAAAAACAATATTGTCAACCGAGGCTGATAAATACAAATACAGCTAAGTTAATCTATGAAAACACAGTTCCCGGTTGTTTTTCATTGAAGGAAAATGCACACAAGAATGAAACAACTGTATCTGGAGATTTTTTACCTGCTTGTACTTCCATCCAATTTGTCTGTTACCAATCATGACATGCAGGATCTTTCGGTATTTATCTTATCGAGTGTCCTGACTTAATCCTGAAAGTCAATAACCTATGCTGAAGAGCAATTCTCCACAACAGCCAGGTAAGTAAATTACCTGCTTGAAAGAGTTTATGCTCATGCGAAGTCACCCCAGAGGACTGGGAATGATGACGCTTTAAAGAATTTTCCAGTATGGGTCTGGTATGGATCGACCATCTGTTACCTGAATTTCAGTTAGCTTCTGATTCTATTTTATGACAAAGATCGGCCTCACGTGTTTTAGCATGGTGCCGTCCTCGTGGAAAAGATGGTTAGGTAGATCCAATTGAGGGTGATAGATCCTTCTCTATCGTCATGTCTTCATGACACCAAGCAGTAATTAGGGCACAACAGGATTGCTTTTTCTGGACTAATATGTACATTTAGTTGTTATGATATTGTAATCATCATGTTAATTTATCTTGGCCTAATTTGTTTTGTGTGGCCCTATAAGATAAATAATCGGGGTGTTTACTGTTTATAGTTGTTTACAAAATAATGTTATAAGTGTGCAGTTTAAAAATCATTGGAACAATCATACATGATGATCGAAAGATTAGAACTTTTTATTTGACTTGCATAATAATTCCGGAATGATCATAATCTACAATAGGTAATTTTAACTTCTACAGTATTCTAAAAGTTTCACTTCTACAGTTTTCTAGGAATTATCCTTTTTTAGTGTTCTAGAAGTTTCCGTGACAACTATATATACCGACACCGAAATTAGACTTAACAGACATTACTATACTTTTATCCTGAAATTGGGTGTCTTATCATTCAATAACAGCCCAACAGATATCGCTAGTCTGTATTTGTATAATACACAGATATCGCTTTAAAGCTCCGCCCACTGCCGGACCGTTTTTGTATATTGCTCTTGTCGAGTGTAATATTAAATTTCGTGACCTCAAAATGTGTACTGCAGTCGAAATCCAATGACGTATTGCTCCGTCTGTGAATGTTCCAGTCTCCGATCCGCAATCCACTTTCTGCTCACAGACAAACATTAACAGCAGGATTAACTCCAACTTCTACGGTGCCAATCTTAAAGTTAAAAATTGAATGTGTACCACACAAAATTAACCATGCAACAAAGTATATAATCAGTGAATGTCACGGACAGTTCGAAAATCTGAAGCGTAGTACAAATCAAAACAAGCTGTGTTGAATACTCTTTGGTGGCCTTCGGCTGTTTTCTGCTCTTTTGCCGGGTTGTTGTCTCTTTAACACATTCCCCATTTCCATTCTCAGTTTTACTTTTGCCTTAAATCGGACAATGTTTTGGTATTTCTATTTACTGTTGAAATAAGTTATGTTATACTAAATAATTATTAACTTAGCTAGAAACAGGAAACAGGAGTAATAGCTCGTACAAAAACAGCTGATATTTCAAGACACTAGACAGTTATTGTCTATGTATTCTATTATCAGTTCTCTGGAGTTGTTTGATTGAAACTTTAATTTACGTTAACTACATCATACTAGATTATGAACTTATTGGACACATTCCGTTACAGTTAAGAGAAGAATTCAGGATAAAGAAAAGACAAAGTATCGGACATATATTTTAACAGTTAAGTTGACATTTCTATTTGTATGATATTTCTTGTAATCTTGTTTTTAATAAATCTTGTTAAACTATATTATTGATTTGTGTCTTTTGTTGATTACAATTTAAAGGTGATTTCTGGTCGTAACATAGTATCTCTCCTAACCTGCACTTGATTTTATACTTTTTCATTAAGTCTTCGAAGGTTTTGATTTTGGATCTAGGAATTGGGCAATAGAAAAAAATGTATCAAAAGGATTCGGTTAACTATTATAGAAAGTCAAAATTTAAGCAACAGAAATAAAATTTATTTACAGAAAGAGAACAACAATCAATATGTGATCAAAGCACACTTACAAACATCATTAATATCTTATAATTCTCAGATTATGTACAAAATCACATCAAAACTATCACATTTATTGTTGAACAAAACGTCTTAATAATTGAACTTGACAAATATTATTACAAATAATGGATGTGAATGACGGATATGAAATTTTCGTAGTAAAAAATGTATAAGTGATGTTTTAATTTCTTGATTTTTAACAAAGCTATTTTCAGTTTGTCCATTAAAATTTGCATGCAGTATCTCAATAATATAGTCTCTCATCTCAAATATAAAATAATGATTTTGATTCATATTTTTCTCGTTTTCAAAAAATGCATTACATTTCAAGTAAAAAACCTACCAACTTTAAGTTTGAAAATTTTTTTCGGGAATGGTTTATTTTTCATCTTTTTGTCATTCCGATGACCCTTGCTGATATGTGCATCGAAAATATTTACGAACAGAGCTAAAAATTAAATAAAACATCTTTTTTTTTTTAATTTTAAAGTGACTTCCCAAAACCATAAATTGAGAGATACCCCATAAACAGGCTAAAATACAAAAATGTGACCAAAGAAAGTTTTTACGACCAAACGAAAATTAAAATACATTGTATAGATATAATTTAGCATTTAAAACAATTTCCAGCCGTGTGTTATTCCGGTACTTTAAACTTTCGAGATCAGTTGCAGTAGTACAATGATGAAATTGACGTTTTTAATTCAGACAGGAAGAAAACATAATGCAACTAATCAACAAGTCACGGTTACTTGCATGATAGTCGAACGGAAGTTTTAAATAGATAATAGTGAACTATAACATGTATGAATGATTTCCATTTTGACATGCCCAGGACTATTATAGCTTGCAATACGTAACGGTTTTTGCTCATTGTTGAAGCCGGTATCGTGTTTCGTCTGTGGATCCCAAAGTGCGTCAATTTATTACTTCACAAAGTTAAAATTCTTTGAGGACTAACATACTCCATTTTATTAGTCATAGTTATGCTTGATAACTCTGTCGTTGCAGCTGGTTGAGTGCATGGTCGATAAGCTCTGTCAAATGTGTATGCTCTTTACATGTTTGCGTACAGCAGGACAAATATCAAAAATATTATGAACTCAAATTTACAAAGAAGTAACTTTTCCAAAATATTAAAAAATATATGCATAGAACATTTTCATTTCGGACTAGATAACATATACATATAAAAATGTTTTAGTAAATTTAAACACGTCCTTATTCATAACTGTTTAAATTTTTACACTATCTCCATGATAAACCAAACGTTCAATCAACAATAGAAAATGAAAGGATATGGAGTAAATGTACATGGGACAAAATCGCACACAATACATAGAAAACATAGAAAATTATCAATGAACAGGGCTTTTATTCCTGTTTTTCATCTTGACAGTTGATGTAGGGTCTTCAACAATGAACAAATCATTCATACCCTACAGCAAGGTCAAGACGGCCCCTAGCGTCGACTTAAGCGGTACAAGTCTTTTGTTGTTTTTTTTTTCTTTGCACAAATGTGCCAGCAATCTTTCAATTACCTCATTTTTGGTGTTGGCACAATTTTCTTTCTGTATATAACGTGTATTATTGCAAAATACTTTTTTGGAAGCGTTCTTGCTTTTTTTCTTTGAAAAACAATACACTTGTCACAATATACAAATGATATATGTTAAATTGCCTGGTACAAAAACTTACGCTCACACAACTAGCTTAGGCCGTGTTCACACCAAACGCTGCGTACTGTTAACCTGTTCACAGTTTAGTTTCATGTAATGAACACTGGTTTCACATTAAATTTATTCTCATAGTGGAGTGACAAATCAAGAAAAAGTGGCCTATTTTAAGAGTTTAATGGACCGACATACCTCACGGCTGAAAATCCACATGATGATAGAGTATACATTATACTGTCATTTTAGCCCTGTCGTAAAGTTTTCCCACGGTGCAGTTTTTTGTAAAATCGCGGTTAAGTGTGATTTTCCTATTTTTTTCTTTTTCATTATCAAACACGGGAACGCTTATAATTAATCTCCTGAATGAAGATAACAACAAATATTTGCTATGAAATGAAAGAATAATGTATCAGCTTTCATTCAATGTCAAAATTAAATCTCATATAAAAAATACACATAGAGTGAATTTGAAGAATTTCAATTGCATGTGACATTTTTTTCAATCTTACCGTCTGTCAAAGTATATTAAATTTCTTACATACATCAACCGTAGTCGATTTTGACAAAAAATAGTGGAACAATCAATTCTTAAGAAGTTTTAATATATCAAAGTTTGATAGAACATACAAATCAACTTTTATAAGTCTTTTTATATTATTCATCATATAGCAGTTTCACTATTCAATATTCCCCACAATAAGTCATGTGACGCTCCCTTTTCCTATTTTCCCCTGACTTATGAATTGCTTTGTTTTTCACAATAAATTAAATATACATTTTCTCATATTTTGTAAATAAGAATATAGATTTGTATCAATGTTTATGTTTTTTAATAAGTACAGATGTGAAAGTTTAATGACTTTTGAGGTGTTTTATTCTTGTTGAGTTTTTCGAACAGGCTAACTTTAAACCACATTGGAACACATCTGAATAAATCCGGAAAATTTTGGGCAGTGCTAATTCCATTAAATAAGAACAAGTAAAGTAGCTTAGGTCGTGATATAAAGCCTTTACATGTACAAGAAGAATAAATTTTGATACATTTGAATTAGGTAAAAACCAATGCGTGTGATGATGACTCAACTTTCGTTAAAACACGCTCCATGGCATTACCATTAGACTGGTCCAAATGTTTATTCTGCAGACAAAGGTCATAAAACGAGATAAACAATTAAAGGCATGTCGAGTCATTTGAGCGTGCCGATTATGTTTTAAATGGCGCATATTACCAGGAAGACTATCCAGTGGTAAGTTTACTCTCCATAGATTACTTCAAGGACAAGGCGCTGCATCATTCAACTACTGGCTGAAATGAAAAAAAAATAACTTGCTTCTGATGCTTCAAATCAGTCGGAGCATGATGTTGCATTCCAAAAACTAACAGAAAGTCTATATGATGATCTGTTTGTGAAAAAAAGCATTTTCGTTGTCGTATACTAGTAGTTTGTTAGATACATACTGTTCCTTTCTTCCAGATCCTTCATGATGCGGAAAAAATTGTGAAAAGCAGTTTACGATCGTTCGAAATTTCAAATTATTTCTATTTATTTCCGTCAAAATTTAGTATTCCAACAGCTTTACAATTTATTCCTACCTCTCTGATAAATATTTTGCTTGGTTAGTAGATGACAATTATTTTCATATGGATAAATAAATGGTTACAATGCACTCTCATGTGATACTGTACGGACATGTACATACCTTTATCTCAGTGTGTGATATCCCTGCATTAAAAAGCAGTACACCCCTGATCAGAGATGGCATGGGTATTGTACAAAAAAAAATCAGCAAAAAGAATAAGGATTAAGATTTAGAATGGAAACGGGGAATGCATCAAAGAGACAACAAGGTCTATTTCAAATGGTGGTAGATCTAACATTTTTAAAATCATTGAATGCAGATCGATTAGAGATTGTACGAAATGTCTTTGTGCACCTGAAAATAAGCAGGGGTTGATAAGATTTGTAGGTGACTATGCACTCCTGCACTACAATGATCTTGATTTGCAAGAACATATGACGAAATATTCCAAGCGGGATCTTTTCAAAATCTACAGACTGTGAAGAAATTTTGTGCCAGATCTGTAAGTGACTGAAGAGGCAGATATAAGAATTATTCTGCAGCCTCTGTTTGCTAATAAACAGATGGTAAAAAGTTATTCGAGGGGTTGCATTATATTAAAACCATCACACTCTTATGTTTTATTTCTAATAATGTCTTTTCCTCAGAATGATGTCAAACATGATGAATTGTGGTTTCAGACTGGAAGCGTTTCTTCAACCAAAGACCGACTTTGAAAGACGCAAGACGGTTTTCACCTGTTCACGACATATGCAGGTTTTTTAGTTATTGTACCACTTATGTCTGGCACACCATCATCCAATGTCCCATGACTTTTTACAGGACCTTGTTTGTGCATGTAAAGGCAAAACTATTTGTAGCAAATCTTGCGTATGCTACGTACAGAATTTGTCGTGCACCAGCATTTGTTGTTGTTAGGGCAGTGGTGATTGTAAAAACCAGCTTATTCATCAGATTCTTTTAGAAGATTGCTTCGATAAGGATGATGATTGAACTACATGTATTAATGTCAATGCCCAATATTTCAAGTTTTCTTCTCTCTCTCTCTCTCTCTCTCTCTCTCTCTCTCTCTCTCTCTCTCTCTCTCTCTCTCTCTCTCTCTCTATCGAATATTTGTATCGGAGGTATTACATACCATGACATTCACATATTTTTTCTTAGTATTCCGTTACCTTTTCGAATAGACGTGCGTTTTGATGTCTAGTGTTGTAGTAATATACACTTAGATAGCTTCTTTTGTAGCGTAATATCTCTGTGAATCGTGTTTCTTTGTAGTTCACATATATATCGGGTTTTCAAATCGGTTTTAGTCAAGTCTGCTATATATGCCATTGTTTGTCTTGTTTTATAAAAAAGGGAGACAAGTTCTCAATATGCTATTGCTCTTGTACTGATTGACCTATTAACAAAAAAAAAACTTCAAATACTATTGTGTTCATGCTGACATTTATGCATGAAGACTATTTTTCATAGTTCCAACATTTTTTGGGGTTTAAATAACATGAATAATCAGTAATGAATTTCATCATTTTTCATTAAATCATGGATCGGGTGTAAACTTTACAATACTTATTTCTCCTCTGTTCTTTACGGCATTTTAACAAAACTTTCCCAAAAATATCTTTATATGTTGTTATACATTATTTAATAGTTAAATATTAAATATGAATATTTTTGTTGATAATTTCCGCAGGTAAAGAATTTTTTTTTTCATTTTCTTACATGTTGGAAGCGAGGGTAAACATCACTAATCTCTGGCAATCAGGCATAAATATGACTAGCTGAATTCGTGGAGCATTTTCAGAGCAAGCTTCCATAGAAAAAATATCTCATTTATCATGAGGGACTACCGAGAAATTGTCCAAAATGTCCAAAAATTGCGATTTTTTAAAATCCCCCTTTTGACCTTTGACCACAGTTTTCAAAAATCTGCACCAATTTGGCACTCTACGACATGCCTTAATTAAAGGGTATTATATTTATCTTCAAAATAAGACCAAAATTAGCCGTGAGGTATTTCGGTCCATTAAATTTTAAATTTACCTTACTTGTCACCGTACTAAACAACATGTACAAGTAATTTACATGTACATTACATAGAATTCAATTTAAAAATGCTCTGTAACCTTTTGTATCAGTTAGGCGTAGACCAATTCATATTTTTTATTTTTATTTTTCAATTTTTGGGGATGGAAGGGGGAGATAAATTGTTTTAAATTCATTTTTTTTTAAAGAAAAAAAAATATATATTTTGTTTTAGGAGGGAAGTAAGAAAAATTATTTGATTTCTTGAAAATGAAGGGCGCGGGGATCATCATGGAGTTAAAAAAATGCTACTGTATGGTATAGAAAAAAAATGTTTGTTTTTACTACAGTAATAAAAGAAATGATTTGTCACATGAAAATTAATGGTTGGTACCTTATGAAAATCGTTCTGTTGCACATCGAGAACTTTGAGAGTTCTAAAGATATCACGATTACGTTTGCTGAAACAGCGTAACAATAGGATTTTGAAAATAAAATGATTGATTGATTGTTGATGATTAACGTCCAGTGGCAAATATTTCATGCATGTTCAGGACGAGAACAAATTTATAATAAATACAATAGGTGTGCCCTGTAATAGAGGCCGTCCGAGATGAAGATGGACGTGGCTTAGTACTTGTACATGTACATCTCGCACAGCCAAACGAATACCATACTTAGGCAAGGGTTCTCCTGCCGATAGCAAGAAGATCTAAGTGACCATATTTCTATTACCCAGACACACATGGGGTGATTTTGGAAATAAATAGTCTGGACTGGTACTAACTGTAAAAATAATTTTGTCCAAGGCATGATGAAAATGAATATTTTGTCTTATAAAATGCAGGACTTTGCAAGAAAAAGTTGTGCACAAAAAGTGAAATAATGTTCGCGATAAATACGTAAACCGTACATTACCAACCGGTGTAAAATGAATATTCTATTAGCAAAAAATCTCCCTCCCACTGAAAATCAAATAGTCCACTAAGGCTATTAGATTTAATCATATTTTTTACGGAGCAATGTTTGTTTTTTTTTTTTTTTTTTTTGTCATATAAACAAGAAAAACTCAATTCATAGTATTATCATAATGATCATATTAATTCAATATATGTAACTTCCTAAAATAATCGCAATAGAATCCACGTTCTTAATATTTTGTTTTATGAACACTTAACCCACACATGGCCTACATTGACTATCGAATGCATGAAGTCAAAACCTGTTTTAAACGTTTAAAGTGACAAGCAAAAAAAAAAAGACCTATAATCTATATGTTTATCGTAATATTCTAATAGTCTAATAATAAGTTAATGTCCTCATTCGTAGCCACTTTACATTTCAATAACAGAAAAAATTGCCAAAAGGTGGGGGCTTATAGTATTGCCCCTCACCTTTGCAAGTACGCCCCCAAGAAAAGCAAACATACGTACAAACAAAAAAGGCCAAACAAAGAAATTTGTTTTGCTTCCTCCCTCCCTATATTGAAAGTAGGGTTGCCCCTGGCCTTCCCCGGCTCAAACACCTCCCCCAAAAAAAAAAAAAAAAACTTAAAAAAAACAAAATAATCAACCAAAATATGAATATCAGATTTAAGACATTTAAAATCTAGTGACATATGCAAATAAAATAAGAAAAAGTAATCAGACAAACGTAAATACATCATGTATATATATTGTAAAAATCAATAAAATAAAGACCGAATATGTAAAGTGCCTATGAAGTCACTGAATGCACGAGTGACTCTATTTATAAAAAGTGTCCGTGTAACTTCATAAAAAGTGTCCGTGTAACACCCGTTATTGTACTGTTTTTTACAGCTTTGCTGGTGGCAAAGTCGAACAAAATCTTGAGACTACACTTCATATATATATATATATATATTCTACGCCTCTTATAAGTCAACCATAATGACGTTAGTGCATACTTTAATAGTGTACAAAATACACAAAAAATAGATGTGGTATGATTGCCAATGAGATAACTTTCTATTTGTCAGGGTCTGAATGGCGTTTATAGAATAGAAAATATTGAGCAAAAATTGCTGAACAAAGGAAAAACGAATAGAGAAAAATAGGCGACAGAAATAAAGAATATAGAATAATGCGGTCTTTAAATAAAAAGAATATAGAATTATGCTGTCTTTGGATATAAAAAAATAGAGAACAGTGTGGTGCTTAATGTGAAAAAATAAATGGAGAATAATGAGCAAAATGAATAAAGAATAGAGAACAAATTGTCTAAAGCAAATAAAGAAATGCAGCCGCCCACCCATTCAGAACTTCATTATTAAAATACGCACGGGAAATGAAGCGGATTGAAGCGTCTATTGTTATTGTGTCTTATTGAATTTTGCGAAGTTTATGAATCCGGTCTTAAAACGATAAAAAGATACTTTTTAAGTAAAAACAAAATATAGAGATCGGTCAGATGGTGACTCAATATTAATTACATTTGGAACTTGCTTTCGTTTGAGTTACATTTGAATGACAACAGAATATCAACAATAAGACTGAAAAATGATATGAAGACTCCTTGATTAAACATGCGTAAGTACTATACATGTATGTCGATATCTATATTCAAAATAATGGTCAGTGGTTTTTAAGGGTTCCCCCGCTTTCTCTACCAATAAACTCCTGGCCGATGTAATATAGCATAGGGTGTGGAAGGTGGTTGTGTAGCCTTATGTTGTACTGTCCCAGTTTTTCGTTTATTGTTTTGTATAGATTGCTCTTGCATTTTGCCGTTGCACCACAGTCCAAGGTTGGTTGGTTGGGGGGGGAGGGGTTTGGCGCCAACAAACTAGTCTAACCCCGCCACATTCTGTTTGTGCCTGTCCAAAGTCAGGAGGCTGCAATTCAGTGGTTGTCGTTTGTTGCTGTGCAACATATTTGTTTCGTAGTTCATTAATTTGTACATAAATCAGGTCGTTAGTTTTCTCGTTTGAATTGTTTTTCATTTGTCATTTTGGGGCCTGACTATGCGGTATGGGCTTTGCTCATTATTGACGCCCGTACGGTGACCTATAGTTGTTAATTTCTGTGTTATTTGGTCTCTTGTGGAGAATAGTCTCATTGGCAATCATACCACATCTACTTATTTCTATTGAACACCAACAATGGATTATTTCAAATAGAATATGAACGTGCATCGATTATCTGACAGAGTAAAGTTTCTCAAAATATCTAAGAATTAACTTATTGAGTATTGTACATCTGATCCGTTCTATGAACCCTTCGTGATTAAGTCTAAAATTGCTTTAAAATATAGCAAAGTGCTCTCGACCAATGAAATTGTAGGATTTGATGCCTCTTAATTGTGAAGAATGAATGTAAATCATGTTCTTAGTAAGGGATTGTCCTATTATGTGTGTCGATTTACAGTTCAAAACAAAGAGTTTCTATAAATGAGTTACAAACTGCCCCGAAAGCACATTTATCAGATTGAAAGGATTTATCACACATTGATTGAAACTGACTAAAAGTTGAATTGTGAAACAAAGAAAAAACTCAAAATAAGTTAAAGATTACTGGTGCAGTAATATTGGTACCGTGAATTTTATTTTGAAAATAGTAATAACTTCAAATTACTAAAAAATTAAACAATATCAAAACAATGCAAAAAGAGAAGAAAAAAAAACGTTAAAATAAAAAATAACTGGATTAGCGGTTGGGAGGAAAAATTATTTCCAATATTCCGTTAAATAAAAAAAAAACGAAACAGGAATTTAATTTAAGTTTTGAATATATTGAAAACTTTTAAAGACATTTGATTTGAACATTTCCCTGACATAACGAAATAGTATTTGATGTAAAATGCCGGACCAAAATATTGGCTGTGAAATAAAATTTACTTGTAACTCAAATGTATTAATTGATTTAAACTGTAAATAAAAAAGGACAATTCCTCACTAAAATATTACATGATTTACATTCATATTCACAATCAGGATAAATATACAGTTCCTACCTTTTCTTTGTACTGCTGTGTCCCCTTATATCTATAACCAAGCTCAAGCTAGCAGCCACTCGCTAGCAGCCACTTCGCTAGCAGCCAGTTTTCAGATATGTCTATAAACCCAAAAGTTGCATAAGATTCAAACGTACTTAAAATGTTTTTATTAATATATAACCACTAAATTATCTGTTTTTAATATATGATTGAGCAGTCGAAGACACTATTCAATGAATTTTAAAATTTAATTTCCTGTTCATTAATTTAAAGACAATAGTATTCGCTTTCCGTGTACCAAACAGCATGCTGCACGCTTTAAATTTTTAATAGTGTATGTAGAATCGTAAATAATTATGAAATTATTTAGGTGCTGGCAACATTGTTGTTACATGGTTTCGACTTTTCCATTAGAAATTAATTTTGTGATATTGTAAGACATAGCTTTCCATATTCTCGGTCAAATAGTTCCTGAAAAGTATCAATTGTTCTGCATTACTAGAATAGAAAGTTGCACTCGTGCTTTAATATTTTTTGACAGACAAATTTGGTTTGACGAAAGATTCTACTTCTGAACAAGTAGATTTCGCATACATTTGATTAGACGAAAGGTTTATTTGTTGTACTTAATGTACAATGAGCAGGGAAATTATTAATTAGCTACATGTATTTAAAAAAACCTAACTTTGAACCTATGGTTAAGACAAACCATGAGTTGTCCCACCTGGGCCTTTTGGCCCATTGGACCTTAGACCATTACCTATCATTTGCACCTAGAGGGTAAAAAGGATTGCCGTAAGGAATTTTGACGGACATTTAAAAGTTAAGGTAGGCATTTTGTTAGACCCTTTAGACCTTAGTTCGGACCTTTGGTGAAGACAAACCATGAGTTGTCCCACCTGGGCCTTTTGGCCCATTGGACCTTAGACCATTACCTATCATTTGCACCTAGTGGATAAACAAGTATTGCCGTAGGGAATTTTTGACAGACTTTTAAAAGTTAGGAGTAGGCAAGTTAGACCCTTTAGACCTAAGTTCGGACCTTTGGTGAAGACAAACCATGAGTTGTCCCACCTGGGCCTTTTGGCCCATTGGACCTTAGACCATTATCTATCATTTGCACTTAGTGGGTAAAAAAGTATTGTCGTAGGGAATTTTTGACACTCTTTTAAAAATTGGGGGTAGGCATTTTGTTAAAATCTAACTTTGGACCTATGGTGAAGACAAACCATGAGTTGTCCCACCTGGGCCTTTTGGCCCATTGGACCTTAGACCATTACCTATCATTTGCACCTAGTGGGTAAAAAGTATTGCCGTAGGGAATTTTTGACAGACTTTTAAAAGTTAGGGGTAGGCAAGTTAGACCCTTTAGACCTAAGTTCGGACCTTTGGTGAAGACAAACCATGAGTTGTCCCACCTGGGCCTTTTGGCCCATTGGACCTTAGACCATTACCTATCATTTGCACCTAGTGGGTAAAAAAGTATTGCCGTAGGGAATTTTTGACACTCTTTTAAAAATTGGGGGTAGGGATTTTTTTTAAATCTAATCTAACTTTGGACCTATGGTGAAGACAAACCATGAGTTGTCCCACCTGGGCCTTTTGGCCCATTGGACCTTAGACCATTACCTATCATTTGCACCTAGTGGATAAACAAGTATTGCCGTAGGGAATTTTTGACAGACTTTTAAAAATTGGGGATAGGGATTTTTTAATCTAACTTTGGACCAATGGTGAAGACAAACATGAGTTGTCCCACATGGGCCTTTTTGGTCCATTAGACCTTAGACCATTATCTATCATTTGCACCTAGTGGGTAAAAAAGTATTGTCGTAGGGAATTTTTTACACTCTTTTAAAAATTGGGGGTAGGGATTTTTTTTAAATCTAACTTTGGACCTATGGTGAAGACAAACCATGAGTTGTCCCACCTGGGCCTTTTGGCCCATTGAACCATAGACCTTAACCTATCATTTGCATCTAGTGGGCAAAAAGTATTGCCGTAGGGAATTCTTGACAGTCTTTTTGAAATTAGGTAGGCATATTTTTCAAACCAATTTTTTTTTTTTTTTTTTTTAAACCACATTTTTTACCTTTTGTGAAGACAAACCATCAGTTGTCCAAAGGGGGTTTTTGGTCCATGAGACTTTAGTCCTGAACCTATTATTTGCACTAAATTTGTCCAATAGTTTTGTCGAAGAATATTATTCACATTTGTGAAAATCACTTTGAAATTTATACTACAAAAATCAGCATCTCACTTGAAAAATGGAACATAATTGGTATACGGTAAAGTTACTACGTAAAATAGGAGTAAGGGATGAGGGTTAGTTATTTTCAAAATAGGAGTACATTTATGTAAGAGATAACATTTTTGAATCTTTATTGCCTGATTTTGTTTTTTATGAAAACAATTTTAAAGTTGAAATAAAAGCAAGTGTAATTAGTTAAACATATAATTACTAGTATGGGGAGAATTAAACATGCCTATTTAGAAAACAGTGATAATAATGAGTTTACCTTTTGAATACGCAACAGTCGTCCTAGTCCTTCTTATCAGTTTGATTATTTAGACGAAGAGCCTATTTAGGAAACAACACTTTAAAAGAATGTGATGGTATATGTAATAATAATTTGGCTTTCTTACAAAATGATTTTATAAATGACAACGTTTTTGAAGAAATTGTACAGGAGCAAAATCAAGAAACTTTAAAATGGAAGGAACTCCCCACCTCAGTAATTTATCAAATATAAGAAGTGATAGAAGTAGATGATAAGTTTGGTAAAAGTAAATACTTTGGTAGAGGTGTTTAATGAAATTTTTTGATTATTTAACGGAGTATAAGTGCTTCAGTGTACTGACCGTGCAGGGGCTGTGTAGCCAGTCAAGGTCGTTACAAACTTCCATATATATATATAGTGTACTGTGATTAATATCGAAATGGATTTTTGTGAGGTGTTAACTTGTTGAATTGTACATTTCTTTGTAACACGTCGTTGATGTTTTCGATAGATTAAGAACCAGTATTTAGTACAATACTTAACCAGGTATTACCATTATCATTAGAATAATGAATAGTGTTGTTCACTTCAATATTTCCACTACCTGCCTTCCTAACTAATTGCAATTTCCCTCTACTTCCCCATACGTTCGTCGAGTTTTATTTTATCATAAATGCGATAATATCTCCAGTTATTTCCCATACGTTCGTCGAGTTTTATTTTATCATAAATGCGATAATATCTCCAGTTATCTCCCTTGCGTAACTCTTCAGTTTCTCTCGGCGGCCGCCTATAGGTTAAAAGGAAGTAATTAAAGATGACTGGCACCACCTAGATTTCACATCCAAGATAATAGGTAGAAGTAAACTTATTTTCTGCTGCCCTGGTTATTAGAAATCAAAATTGAAATACTGAGAAATGAGTGTTGGCCATTGGTGTATAAATAGCGAGAAATTTGTGACGAGCAACATTTTCTGCGCCAAATTAAGCAAGGGGTGTTCTTCACTCATACTATTTCGAAAATTCCGGAACCGTTGACATTTTTCTATCAAAAAAGCTGCGGCACCATAAGTGTTTTGCAGTTTTATTTACACCCAAAGGTGTTGATAATACAGAATTTGACATTTTTATCAACGGATCTTTTATAGTGAAAACGCAGGACCCAAAAAGGCTACCATTGTCGCCTATGTAAATAATTACTTCATTGTAACCATTAAAGCACATGCGTTGCTTTCCCCGTACGTTTATTTGGATAATAAGAATTTCAATCGGAAGATAGAGAAACAGGAAGATAAGTTTAAGACGTGTGTAAGGGTCCGAACAAGATGAACACACTGGATGAGCACGATGAATGTTATAAACATTGTATTTGTAAAGAGTCATTTCCGTGCAAAATTTGCAAAAATTAGTCAAAGGAGCATAGGAGTTTGATCATGAAAATGATTGAAAAAAGTGTTCAGAAGACAATTAAATTGAATTAACTGTCTCAAGCCCCTGTGTAGACGGGTTGACAGATTTCAAAAACATAAGTCCACCTGTGGAGGCGGCAGTCAGAGCTTCAAATGACGACACTGTCACTGAAAATACACCTGACAACAGCACTTGTATGGTCGATATTTCGGCTAATGTACAAGAACAGGTAAAATATTACAAATACAAAGCTTATTCAAAAAGAAATTGATTGATATCAATGAAATTGTTATTGAAGTTCAACCTCATGAAAAGCCTAGTTCTGCAACTTTGCAAAACCAAAGGCCACGTTTTGACAAGTCCAAAAGCTATGACGATCAGATGTGTCTTTAATGTCGAATTTCGAATGTTGATCAATATCATGTTTCTTATCTTGATCCAGAAGAAAAGATTGATGTTGGTTCTGCATCGCCACGATCTAGTAAAATGTATACATGCACCCCATTCGAGGTACCACAAGGGGCTTCTGATCCAATTGAGTGGGTTTTATTTATTCATAAAATGGCAACAGTTCTCAATATAGAACCTGAATCTTCAGAGGCTTAAGATCAGGAACGTCCTTCTTTTGTTTCGGAAAGATTAAAACCTGACAAGAATGATAAAAAAAAACGAGCAAATTAAATTACCTTTGGAAGGTACAATTATTGACATGGTAAAATTTATAGAAAAAGAAGCTATCTCTGGTCATTGAAAAACAGAGCTGTTTGTGGCAGGGATGATAAGGCTTTCATGGTTAAGAAAGATGATTGTAATGTTTTCTGTAGTCCTCCTAAGTTAGATGACAATATTGAGGAAGGGTCATAAAGGCAATTCTATTAAATCTGGAGTAAATATTCCACCTTTTCACAGAGAATTAGATGATGATTTTCATCGTATGGACAATTCTGCCAGGGCACTTTTTAGAGCAGTTTCTTATGGTACTATGATTTCTACTCTTTTGGATGATGTAACTTGTGAAGATGATAGGATTGAAGGACGTAAAGCATTAATTAAGTGCTTCCATTCTCAATTTTATTAAGAAGTAGGGGTGATTTATCAGGCAGAATCATGGAAAAATCAGTATTAAGTAGAAAGAAACTTTTTCTGAAAAAATGTTAACTTCATTAGTAAGTCCACAGAAAAGAAGTTGTTAAAAATGCCCGTTTTGGCAGTCAACTTTTTAATGGACAATACTTGGACACACTGCATACATCAGCAGAGAATTTACGGGATGCTAGAGAGACCCATAATATTTATAAAAATGCTGGTAGTTATAACAAGAACTTTACAAGTCTAGAGATGATCGCACTCATGTAATTGACTTTTTACAGAAAAAGGAAAGGTGACTATTCTAACAATTCTGATCATGGAGCTAAAGTTGCCAAAACAAACACCTATTCCAACAAAGATAATTTTCGTACAAGAAATTTTTTAAGGAAAGGAAATTTTTTTCGGACACAGCTGTGAGCCCAAAAGATTTCTCAGCTCCAAGGAACCTTGTACAAACTGTAAATATAAGTGCCCAGGTAGGTGCACGTTTTCTAATGTTTCACAGGAAGTGGACAAAGATTACAGGAGATAAATGGGCTTTAGAAACTTTACTAGAAGGACTAAAACCGGAGTTTATTAGTCATCCACGTTCAAACATAAAAGAGACAAGTGTTCTCAGATATGGTACTCACGAGTCGGTTATTTTAACAGAAATAAGTGTTTCATTCGAAAAAAAATGTTATAGAGCATGTTCCTGTTGGGCAAGAAAATTTGGGTTATTACAGCACAGTTTTCGTAGTTCCGAAACGACAAGGAGGTCTGCGACCGATTCTCAATCTGAAACCACGAAACTAATTAGTAGTGCCTTGTCATTTCAAAATGGAAAATCTCCGTTCAATTATGAAAGCTTTAAAAAGGGAGACTATGTAGTAACTTTGGATTTAACAGATGCATATTTTCATATTTCAATTCACACAGATTTCAAACAATTCCTGTGATTCCGATTTCTAGGATACAGCTACCAATTTCGAGCAATGTCATTCGGGCTCAAATCTGCCCCAAGAGTGTTCACAAAGATCATGGCTGTATTGGCAGCATACCTAAGAAAGTTAATGATTCAGATATTCATGTATCTAGACGATTGTCTGATCAGCAATTCAGACAGAACAGCTTTTGTAAATCAAATGGATTTTATACTCCGTCTAGTTCAAGATTTGGGACTTCCGATAAATCAAAAAAAAGTCAAACTTAATACCAACCCAACATATAGAATACTTGGGAGCCCTATTCAATCTAGAGAAAGGGATAGTAACACTAAAAGAGACAAGATTTCAAAGTATTTTGGAAATACAACATGCATTACTTAACAGTCAGAAGATTCAAGCAGTAGTAATTTTTAAAATTACTAGGTCTGATGGCTTTATGGATTTACCTAATATTCATGGGCAGATTACACATGAGGCCAATCCAACTTTATTTGTTAGTACTATGGAGGCCAAACATCCAGCCATTGAATCAGTTCGTTCCTGTACGAATGAGCTTGACAGTACATTTAAAATTGTGGACAAATCGGACAAATATTTTCAGAGGAATTCCTTAACAGGAGCCGACAATTCAGTTGACTTTGATCTCAGATGCTTCAGAACTAGAGGGGGAGCTCATCTAAAAACTTAGCAGACATCAGTAATATGGCCAACGTCTTACCAACTAAAACATATAAATTGGTATATGAAATATAATGAAAGACAAGATTATTTTGATAAGGTCGGACAATACAACAGTGATAAGTTATATCAACAAGCAGGGCGGAACCCATTCACCAGACTTGTGTTACCTAACTTGGGACCTTTAACAATGGTCAGAACAATGTAACTATCCGTAGAGTTTACATTCCAGAAAAGATAAATCTACTACCAGATGTTCTTGCGAGGGGGGAAAATCTTTTCAAGATGACAGAGTGGACACTCAACACTATGATAATAAATATGATATTTCTGAAACTGGGAACTCCAAGTATAGATCTGTTTGCAACAGCTCAAAACAAAAAGTTGGCAATTTATTGCTCTCCGGTTCCAGACATAGCCGCATTTCAAGTAGATGCTCTAACTTTAAATTGGAGCGGCATGTATGCATATGCATTTCCTCCTCCAATTCTTGTTCCTCGGATATTACAAAAGATTCGAGAGGAAAAGACAGTTGTTCTTCTAATAGCACCAATGTGACCAAGACAATCTTGGTGTCTTCAGATGTTGGATCTACTGATAGATATTCCAATAAAACTAACTTTTTTGCCAGATCTGCTTTCACAAATTCACATTCGAATACAAATATTTCATCAGAGTCCAGAAATATTGAATCGTGTGGCATGGAAATTATCAAATTGCGCCATAAGTAATAAGAATTTTCTGAAAGAAACTGCAGAAATTATGGCAAATGCTGAAAAACATCTACTCAAACAGTGTATGATGCAAGACTCAGAATATATGACAGTTGGTGTAAAGAACACAATATCAATTCCACTTCTTCAACAATACCAGAAGTAGCAGAATTTTTGTTATATCTTTCTACTGTAAGAAAATGCAAACCACAGACTATTACAGGTTACAAGTCAGCCATAACATTGATTCATAACAATGTGTTAGAAATTTCGAACAGTTCTGAGTTATCTTCATTGATTAAAAGATTATTTAATATGAATCCACCAATTCGTCAATTGACCCCAAATTTTGAATTTATCTTTAGTTAGTTTTATTGATGCTAACAAAACATCCCTTTGAACCTTGAGTTGCAGTTGAACTAAAGTTTTTTACTTTCAAAACAGCTTTTGTAGTAGCTATTGCATCAGCCAGTAGAGTTAGTGAAATTCATAGCTTATCATTAGATGATGGACATTTAGGATTTGAAATAAATGGAATTAAACTATTACCAAATATGCAGTTTCTTGCTAAAACACAGACTTTGAATAAGCCTTGGGAGCCAATATTCATTCCTTCATTGAATTATTATGCAACTGATTCTGAGGATTTGAAACTATGCCCTTGCCGTGCATTAAGGATTTACATATATAGAACAAAATCTATAAGGAAATCAAACAGACTGTTTGTTACTTCAGAAAAACCATCATAAAGAAGCTTCAAAGGATTCTATTGCAAGATGGATTGTTAATACAATGCGATATACATATGAAAATGCAGATAAAGACACTTTAAAAACAGTAAGGGCACACGATACAAGAAGACTCTCTATTTCATGGGCTTTATTTTGTGGTGTATCAGCTGAAGAAATTTTAAAAGCAGCTCACTGGACATCTGAAACTACTTTCACTTCATTCTATATGAAGGATGTTCCAGACCACCAGTCCTTTTTTACCAAGTCAGCAATTGTGGATTCGTTCAAGAGAGGAAGACAGAAATAGGTACATATAATTTTTTAATTCCTTATTTTATTCCTTTCCCACCTCCTTTAGTAGGGCTAACAATTCTTTTGCAATTACTAGTAGTTAAGGAGGCAGGTAAGTGGAAATATTGAAGTGAACTAGGATTTTGTGGGTAAAATCCTTGTTCATGAAATATTTACACTTACCTGCCTCACCAACCCTTTAGGAATTACTTAATATTGGTCTCGAGAAACGGAAGAGTTACGCAAGGGAGATAACTGGAGGCATTACTATATTTATAATAAAACAACTCGACGAACGGATGGGGAAGCAGAGGGAAATTGCAATTAGTTAAGGAGGCAGGTAAGTGTAAATATTTCATGAACAAGGATTTTAGCCACAAAAATCCTAGTTTCCCGCATGGATAATTGGGAAAGAGTAGTTAGTCTCCAGATTTACCAGAGCCATTACATAACTCCGTCCAATTTTTTAGTAAATGGGTGGATTGAATCGGGTATTGCTTTTACTAATGCTAGCAGATACAATGGAAGATACGCATGCTCAACTGCTGCACATTCAATAATTTGTATACGTAGTAATTATTTATTTTCAATTTATAAAAATACAAAAGATCAATACGTTCATCTTTATTTTTCCATCAGAATAGAATTGTAGGACTCTATCTGAGATCCCCAATGCTAAGGCTTTGGTGATTGCTATAACAATACGCCCGAATTTTGCTCCGATTATAATATCAACAACAAGCTCTTTAAACTTCTCTGACTGGTGACCATATCGATGACTAATAGAGGGCATATGTCTATAAAGTCTAAAAGGTTCAAGTTACTTTTACGAACAAGTTGATCTATGTTGAAAAACGTTTTACGAAACATGGCTTCAAAGTACACCATATTTGATAACATTGAACTTTCAAAGTGACATGCATATTTTCAAATCGACAGTGACCAAACACGGCTGCGTTTTGGATTGACGTTACTTTTAACATTTTGATGAAAGACAGCGATGATGTATTTGGCCTCTTCCGTTCACTCAGGCAGATAATCGCCAAGTGAATTATCTTCTGTGGAACAGAAATGGAATCGCACTGCCTCAGTTGAGTTCAGTTTTGCTTTGGAATGTTTTGTATAGTTTCATCTTGTTTTCCTCCGAGGGGACCACGTGAGGAACGAACCAGGATAGTTTACGTTATAATATCTTTGCTGGATCTGCCACTGCTACTCTTCACACTGCGTTTGCATCGGAGTCTCGCACGAGTTTGCGTCCGTGTTTGAATCCACACACGATCTTGTCATAATCCTCTGTGAAACCAGAAATGTGTTTTAAAGGTAAGGCAAATGAAAACATTCCTTTAATTGTGATAATGTAACAATGTCTAGCTGCTAAACCAGTGTTATCAGCCTCGGCGTCAGTAGTAGAATCTTTATACCACAATTGGTTGACACCTCGCGATTTGCTAAAGTCGTCGGGATAGTTAACAACCCCACTATATTAGTCGCTTTACCTGAGTCATTGAGGTATTCAATCTACTGACCGTAAATTAATAATAGATGCATTTGAAGAGTTAAATGATACTATAGTGGACAAAGAATACCAGATCTGCATCTGTGTTGCCGTTTTTCAGAAGTCTTAGCACCAAAAGACAAGTCTCAGACGGATGGACAAACAGATATAGTTTCGATGTTGATTCTTATTTCAGCACCTGGACTATTTAAGGATGCTCCAGTTGGCGGTTCGTATTCATGGACTTGATATTATAGAATACTTTCATTAAAAGACAAACCTTCTATGATACCAAGTATTTCATTCATTCATTTATAGCGATTGAAGTAGTCGTGAATGGTTGTAATACCACTGCCTAAGATTATATTGTTCAATGTTTTGCTTTTAGATGAGACGTTGTTCATACGGGTTTGCTGATGAGGAGTCTTTAGGAACCACATGATCAACAGCTTTGCTCCTTTTTCAATACCTTTGAGAGCTGCATTAGTGGAAGCAATCATGGCTTTACTCCACAATGTCTTTGCGATAGAAGAGGTAAACATGCGTCCAGCTATATTAGTGATAAGTGTGAAACAGACCACTACAACCAACCATATAATTACATTTGTATCCTCCTTTATGTGAAACAATTATTTATAGAAGTTTGCGATCAATCTGTTTATATTCCTAATTGTTGATAAAACCATTCTTTTTCATGGTGTCGAGGATGGCTACGATCTCATTGTGTACACCATTGTTCCAAGCTTGATGAGAAGCAGCACGCATCTCTAATCGATCTAAGAGTTGATCAAAGTCTGAGGATGGATATATGAGTTGTTGGAACCCGTTATCATATTCATCTATGGTTATAGATACTTGAGACGATATTGTTCCATTTTTAACTCTTACTAGCTTCAGGAGTTGTGGAAAAGACTGATTTGCCGTGGTAAATGACAGCGGTGTTTTTTAAGATTTCACCATAGTGCTCCAAATCAACTGGTTCACAATCTGTGCGTTGCTTCACCACCACGAAGTCCCATAAACCAGAGGTTACTCCATTTACACAGATATCATCTTCATCGATCATGACCTGTGAATTCCCGATGAAAAATATTTTGTATTCAGAAAGTAAACAAAAGGTATGGTCATCTTTTAATGTAAATGATGTTCTCTTAGCGGACTAACGTTATTAATGCTTGTAGGTGGTTCAATAAGTGGAGGAGGATTGCATTTAACACTTGGGGATCTTCCATCGTCTAAGTGATCTTAGTAGCCGTTTTCTCTTGTGCTTCTGCGACGGGTTTAAAAAACTTTTAAGATCACGACTCAATCATTGTTTATTTAGTCGTTGTTGTAAGTTGCTACATTGGTACATTGGAAACTACGCTTGATATTTTGTAACACCTTAGCAAGAGCTTCACGTTATTTAGGATCTGTGATGCTGATGAATGTCATTTATCTACAGAGATGGAACTTTGAACGATGACCGATGAACGTCGACGATTTACGTTGAACATTGAACGTTTGGTACATCGATTGAACCTATCACCAATACGATCGAACTCATGCTCACAGATATTATCATCGCTACTACTATATAAAAATGAAGATGTGGTATGAATGCCAATAAAACAACTCTCCACAAGAGACAAAAATGACACATAAATTAACAACTTTTGGTCACTGTACGGCCTTCAACAATAAGAAAAGCCCATACCATATAGTGACTTCTATCGCTACTACCACTACAAGTATCACTAAAGCATTTAAAATTATGTTTCCAAAGAAAGAAACAATCCACGTCATTATGTCGACTCGGACATAATATTAATAATATAATCCTGTTTGCTCAACATTGAATCACCAAACACCACTAAGTTCTTACGACGAGGATCAAATTCTCTAGGGTCTAGTGTACATCGTTTCCTTGTTCATAGAAGAAGGCATCGATACCACTACGTTGTTGAGGTAGAGATAAATTTCATGCCACACAGATCTAAGAGAGAGGACATTATTTTTTACCTGATAACCTCTTTTGTGAACCCTTTTCCCAATGCGTATTGTGACAGTTGGTAAATGAGTTGGTGAAGTGATTACCCAAACACATGCAAACAATCGTATTTAACCATTTATATTTAAGGAGAAAGTTATTGAGTAATGGTGTCTTACCACAGTCTGATTTTCCTTCTGTTTCAGCAATGCATTTTTTCCCGATAGCAGCATTGGTGATACCTTGCATGAGTAACGAACGTTCTACTAAAGTATCGATATTGTGTTATAAAATGGTTTCAGATTTATCTACTTTTTTTCTCGAGTTCTTATTGTAGTCTGGATTCAGATGTATCCACTTTTGTCTTAAGTCTTTTGATGGTTGCATCATATTCTTTCTTCATTTGTTTTAAATCCTTTTTTTAGTTTTTCACCCTCTGATTGCAATGCTTCTTTTTGACCTATACTGTCTTTCACCTGCTGCAGCATCCGGAGGTTTCAGGCTAGTGATACGATTGTCGTCCATGTTCATATCTTCGAGAAAACTATTCCCATTTATTTCCTTATATCCATTTATTCCAAACTTGTCAATCATTCTTTTATTCATAGCACCAATGTAAAGACGACTTCATCAAAAGGTTAACCCTACGACAAAAATGTTAAGACATACAAACAAAAGTGTCCACAAACCACGGTTTCTCTCATTTGACGTTCATTGGTGTTGTAACAGACCACAGGCTTTAGGTAGTCAACTTTCTCGTCGAATAGCAGTAGCTTATAAAAGTCAAATTTCATTTTTGTGAATTATGATTATATCAACACGTCTAGTGTGTTCCTGAACTCATTACGGTATCATGTTTAAAAATACAACATTCTTCATGGTGTGGTTTGGGTGGTACGGTATCTCGCATAAATACACATCTAAAATGAGGAATCTTTAGACTGTAGACCGCTTTCGCCAACTCCCTTTTCGACAAGACTGTGTTGGGAAAAATTATGTTACATATTCCTATCATTTTATTCTAATTACTTTATCAAAAGGTTAACCTTCCAACAAACATTTCATTTGTAGTTTATCGTGTTGTAAAATATCTCAAGCTTTAGGTAGTCAACAATCTAGTTGGTTGGTGGTATCCTATAATAGATAAAGTACACCTTTGTGAAAGTATTCTTATACCAACACGTCCAGTGTGTTCCTGAACACATTAAGGTATGATGGTTTAAATACCACACTCTTTATGGTGTGGTTTGAGTGGGAGGGTATCCCGCATAAACACACCTCCAACATGAGGTATATTGAGACTGAGGACCACCTTCTCCAACTCTCTGTTCGATCGGGGGTTGTTTGGAAAGAATAATGTGTATTCGTATCGTCTATTTTATTTCTCAAACGATTTCGTAGTGTAAAACTCATAGTCGGCATAGATCAAGCCTGGACTGAAGTACATGAACAATATTAATTAGGGGTAATTTGTCTAGTTGTTGTATTTATGTATGGTCGTCTAAATCTACTACCATTAAATCGCAGGTCCAAACCCAACCTCTTCAAGTGTCGTCTCCATCTTCACTATAATCATGTTCGAATATTTTGTAAAATTTTCGCACCTTCACTGTTTATGTGATTAAAATATTGAATACTGTTGAACGTATTTAATTTCCTTTTGTAATAGTAGAGGTAGATCGTTGCTTGGAATCTAAGCCACAAGAATCTTTTTTTTTACATAACTGGTGCAAGTTCATCATCATCATTAATTATAATTTATGAGTTGGATCTCTTTAAGGTTTTTTTTTAATTTAAAATGTCCATGACTTAGGGTACTGATTCCATCTGGTAAGATATAACGTTTGTCATCTTTGGCTGAAATGGCGATTTTATTAATTTTCTCGGTGTACATCTGATGAAGATGACTACGGATGACATACATAGATCTATATATCTCCTCCTGCTTGTTGAGACTTTTTGTATAATCCTCAAAAGTGATGTCATGTTTCAAGACTGATTTTTTTCATTCTTGTCATATTTTTTACTTCATATTCATCTTCGAAATTACGAGTTTCTTATTCATACACGTTGTTATTATAGAGCGAATAATAAGAAGTATCAAATTTATCATGAACATGTGGAGGTAAAATTCCTCTGTCTGAATTTCATAAGCTAAACTATAAGTATCGGTAAATAAAAGCTTTGTGTTGTTATCCTGCATCTAGATCTCCCATATGAACCCGCAAGGAAAGCTACACATTTAGATCTTTGATATATTTAAGATACAAGGTCCTAAGCAGAAGGGTTAATTGAATTTCGTCTTTTTCATGTGGATTGCTTCTACATTCTCAATAAAGACAACTCGACGACCAAAGTGTGTTTTAATTTCCATTAGGGATGTCAACTCTATGACGATTTACTATTCGAGTATTCGTTAGATTACTCAGAAAGCGCCGACTTCACTCTTGAGATCGTTATGTACTGATTGAAAATTGCTTCTGGGCCATATAAATCAAAGGTAAATTGAGTTTTCACCGCAACAGATGTGTCGATATTAGAACCAGATAGATTGACACACTTTGATACATGTTTGGGTTTTGATTCGACGCCTTTTAACTGTCGTTTTTGCTATTTCGATTAAGGAAGACGTGTCGCATCCTGTGAGAGCATGACAATCTGAGCCAGGCATCATTGGTCAAACAACTTTGCATATGTCTTGAACAGGTAAAACCGTTTTGTGTTTTTGGTGAAAGAAACGCATCTAGTCTAAAACCACAATTTATCATGTTTGACATCTGAGGAAAATCCTTATACAAAGAAGATAAGCAAGTGTCTGGTGATTTTAATAGACTGTGACACCTCAAGCAAACAGATCCGGCAAAAATATTTGTATATGTGTATACAACTGATCGAATATTTCGTCATGGTCTTGCAAATCAAACTCATTGTATTGCGGGAGTGCATAATTACCTACAAATCTTCTCATCCCCTGTTTATTTTCAGGAGCACAATGAAATTTCTTATAACCTCTAATTAATCTCCCATCAATGACCAGACGAACCTTAGAATGCTAGATCTACAACCTGAAATCTACCTCCTTATTCTTTCTGTTGATTTTGTAGAATGTTCCAAATCATATCAATAAAACACGTCCATGATACCCCAAAAGTTTTCAATACAAGCTATTAGGGTTTTGAAGGCGTCCTAGGCCAAATTTCCAAAACGGCTATACCTTTTTACATAAGACTTTTTTACAATACCCATACAATCTCTGATCAGAGGTGTACTTATATTTAATGCAAGGATATCACACACTCACTCAGCTAAAGGTATACACACATAAGAGTGCTTTGTAATCATTCTCCATATGAAAGTAATTGTCATCTATTTATCAGCAAGGCAGGAATAAATTGTTAAGCTATAGGAATACTTAATTTTGACAGAGATGGATAGTGATTACTTGAAATTTCGAACACATATAGTAAACTGCTTTTCACAATTTTTCGGCATCATGAAGATTCTGGAAGCAAGGAACAATCTCTATCTAACAAATAACACGACATCGACAATCCTTTTTTTCACAAACAGATCATCGCGTAGACTTTCTGTTAGTTTTTGGAAAGCAACATTTTGATGTATCAAAAATTATTTTCCGGATTAATTCGGATGTGTTCCAATGTGATAATAGATATATAAAGATAACAAAAACTACATTCTGTGTGTCGTTTTTACGCATTCGTGTAAGCTCTCGACGAATCAGGTTGACAGGTGTCTATCTTCTTTAAATAACATTAAAAAATGAAAAAAAAAATCTTAGATGCCTACCCCAAATTTTTAAAAGTCTGTAAAAAATTCCCTACAAG
The DNA here is from genome assembly GCA_017311375.1 of Mytilus coruscus. Classification (NCBI taxonomy): domain Eukaryota; kingdom Metazoa; phylum Mollusca; class Bivalvia; order Mytilida; family Mytilidae; genus Mytilus; species Mytilus coruscus. Next base: position 50,824,513 of record CM029606.1, on the reverse strand, counting down.
AATAATTTTTTATCCACTAGGTGCTAAAGATTTTAAAAAATCTAAAGGTCTAAGGTCCAATAGGCCAAAAGACCCGCGTGGGACAACTCATGGTTTGTCTTCACCATAGGTCCAAAGTTACATTTAAAAAAATGCCTACCCTCAATTTTTAAAAGAGTGTCAAAAATTCCCTACGGCAATACTTTTTTACCCACTGGGTGCAAATGATAGGTAATGGTCTAAGGTCCAATGGGCTAAAAAGCCCAGATGGGACAACTCAGGGTTTGTCTTCACCAAAGGTCCGAACTTAGGTCTAAAGGGTCTAACTTGCCTACCCCTAACTTTTAAAAGTCTGTCAAAAATTCCCTACGGCAATACTTTTTTACCCACTAGGTGCAAATGATAGGTAATGGTCTAAGGTCCAATGGGCCAAAAGCCCCAGTCTGTCAAAATTCCCTACGGCAAAACGTGGGACAACTCATAATTTGTCTTCACCAGAGGTCCGAACTTAGGTCTGAAGGGTCTAAATTTCCTTTCATCTAATTTTAAGTCTGTCAAAATAAAAATCCAGGGTGTAAATCGGCTTAGTTTTTTTTTTTTAAATCAGGTCCAAAGTTGGGGTCCGACAACCTACCCCACCCATACGGATCAGTTAATAAAAAATTCCCTACGGCAATACTTTTTTTCGCAACTAGGTGCAGAGCAAAGCTGAGTAGCTGGGGTTTACTTGAGAAAAAATCCAGGGTGTAGTTCGGCTTAGTTTTTTTAAATCAGGTCCAAAGTTGGGGTCCGACAACCTACCCCACCCATACGGATCAGTTAATAAAAAATTCCCTACGGCAATACTTTTTCGCCACTAGGTGCAAAGCGAAGCTGAGTATCTGGGGTTTACTTGAGAAAAAATCCAGGGTGTAGTTCGGCTTAGTTTTTTTTTTTTAATCAGGTCCAAAGTTGGGGTCCGACAACCTACCCCACCCATACGGATCAGTTAATAAAAATTCCCTACGGCAATACTTTTTTCGCCACTAGGTGCAAAGCGAAGCTGAGTAGCTGGGGTTTACTTGAGAAAAATCCAGGGTGTAGTTCGGCTTTGTTTTTTTTTTTTAATCAGGTCCAAAGTTGGGGTCCGACAACCTACCCCACCCATACGGATCAGTTAATAAAAATTTCCCTACGGCAATACTTTTTTCGCCACTAGGTGCAAAGCGAAGCTGAGTAGCTGGGGTTTACTTGAGAAAAAATCCAGGGTGTAGTTCGGCTTTGTTTTTTTTTAAATCAGGTCCAAAGTTTGGGTCGGACACCCTACCCCACCCATACGGATCAGTTAATGAAAAATTCCCTACGGCAATATTATTTTAGCCACTAGGTGCAAAGTGAAGCTGAGTAGCTGGGGTTTACTTGAGAAAAATCCAGGGGTAGGTCGGCTAAGTTTTTGTTTTTTAATCAGGTCCAAAGTTGGGGTCGGACACCTACCCCACCCATACGGATCAGTTAATAAAAATTCCTAAATGAAAAAAGATTCTGATCCCTAATTTGATGAAAAAATTTTATGGTCAAACAGATGACCAAAAATGAAAAAAAATATTGTGGTCAAACAGATAACAAAAAAAAAATATTCTGAATCCAGATTTTCCCCATGCCTTATAGTGTTAAATTTTGAAAAAAAAAAAAAAATAATTTAATTGATAGTGTCGACTAAAAAATCAAAAAAAAAATGTTGAAGTTAAATGGCTGCTCCCTAAGTGACATTCCGATAAAAAGTCAGGCATCAATTATAAATATTGCACTGACAATGAAACTAGTTCTTGAATACAACCAATCAATAGGTCATTTGAGCCTTGTGCACTTCACAATATTCTAAGTTTGTAAGAGAATGTTAACGCTCGTACTTATTCATGAAGAACTCTTACATATACCAGTGTGTTTAATTTGATCCGTGATATTTTAAACACCGATTCTATAAACACACAAGGAAGTATCTACTCATGCGTGTGTTTAAAATATATATCCGGACATCTTTGTTGACACATTATACAAGTAAGTGTTGGCTTATCCAATAGATTTATATCGAACGAATTAATTTGACATTTCTTAAATAAATAAACACTTACTGTATGTTAATAACTTATCTTTTAAAAAATGAATAATGTAATGAATGTGTGATTATGTACTGGGAAAAAAAGAGAATCGAATGACCTTCTAACAAGTCAAATGTTACAACATTTATTGTTCACAGTATATGAGTAAGCTAGTGTATGTCACAAAGTATACTTTGTAAGTGTCTCATTTATGTTATTTCTACTATATGTATAAACACATACATTTTTGTATATACAACAAACGTCAAGGAAACAGTAACCCAACACCAAAAAATATTAACGCCATAATGGATATATATATATTGTTATTATTTGTGCTGATGAGTTAGGCCTTGTTTACATTGAGCTAAACTCGGTGTGGTGTAAGTGTACGCTACACTTAAACTAAACTCTAGTACGTTCCCATTCATAAAAATCAATGTTTACATGTAGTTTAAGGTTCATGTGGACCCTTCGGCTAAAATGGCTGCATTTTCACCTCATTATTTACTCTGAGTACAGACAAACCTGTGTATCTGGAAAATTTTAAGGCATAGCATGCCCTAGATAAATAAAATTCAAATATATTTTATGTTTTAGAAAATTAAAACTTAACAGGATTTTGCAGGTAATAATTGAAGTGAACTGTATTGATTGGCATGGACAATAGATACCTGACAATAATTGGTGATTTAAACTGTGTACCTGAGTGGACCATATCAAGTGAAACTCAACTGTTTGTTAATTTTATCATCCTCTACAGGGACGAAAAAGTGCACTGCAAAATCCAGTTAAGTTTTAAATTTTCTAAAACATACAATGCATTTGAATTTTATTAATCTAGGGCATGCTATGCCTTAAAACTTTTCAGATACACTGGTTTGTCTGTACTCAGAGTAAATTTTGAGGTGAAAATGCAGCCATTTTAACCAAAGGGTCCACATGAACCTTAAAACAGGTTTTCACTGTCAATGTAGGCCTTGTGTGGGTTAAGTGTTCTTACAAACCTGTTCGTGCATTTTCCGTTGTTATTCAGTGCAAAATAATCTCTTTGTTTATTTAATGTACCTCAAACTTAATAACCCGGTGTAGGTCTTTAAGTTGAGGTTCAATTTGGTTGATTATCTCTGATCAATAGTCAGACGGTATTTGAGTAGAAATACAAAACTGTCCGAAACCGGGAAATGTTTATTTATTTATTTAATTTGTTCTATCAAATTATTGTTCATTTAACTTTTTATTCATGCTTATTTATTTTTTTTTGTTCTATCAAATTATTGTTCATTTAACTTTTTTTTTTCACTCAGTTATATCAGTTAATTACCTTAAGGTAAAAATAAATTATTAAATGCACAAAAAGGCGGAAGCCAGGGCCGATCGTGCAAGACCCTCCTGGGTAGTCAAGGTCGTTAAAAACCACCCTCATCATCATCATCTTATAGTGGCCGTTATTGATTGTAAATTCATGTCGTTTTGTTTTTGGCATTCGTCTAACGTGGAGAAAAAAGAGAGGGGAAGGGGGTAAGAGCTTAACTTACGACTTTGATCATGGTTAATTATTCTAGTACGGCATACGTTTTACCTCTAGCCAACGCTCTATCTTATTAAAGTGTCGCTCTAAAATTGTTATCATTTGCTTCAGGTCGATCCACTTTGCATCTCGCCGTGAACATGCATGACATATTTGCCACTGGACATTAAGGAAGCAATCAATTAATCAGCTTCATTTAGTGATGTATCATCATTATTCTTCAGTTGATAATTGTCTCAAATTGTTTTCCAATGTTTATATATGATTTTAAGTATAAATTTTATCATTTCTCTCCTCATTTTTCTCTTTGCATTTATTTTTTTTTCTAACATTAAATAACATAATTGATAATGTCCACATAAGGGGTTACATTATATTCTATCCAGCCAAACTAGGAGGAAAGGAGTAGAACAGAAAAAAATCTTCATTGAGTGGCAATAACTCATATATTAAAGCGTACATCGATGTCAGTCTCGTCTAGGTGACGAAATTTGCTGTGTCGAGTTTTATTTTTATATCTGGTATAATTGTCATAGAGCAAAAATGGATAAATAAATGTTGGCAACAATTTATAGAAGGATTCAACTTATTTTGGCCGTTTTATTTATTCTTTAGATATTGTCTTACTGGTCGGTTTTGTTATTTTTAAGTTTGATTTCATCTACAATTGTCCTTGCAAAAGGCGCAAACAATGTGTTAAAATCAGCCATGCGACTAATTTGAAGATTTAGCTGACCTTTGTTGTTGTTTAGAGATTTTAATCATATAACTTGTACGTAGATCGTATTTCCTCCTCAAAGAGTTATTCAAATGGTTCTTTAACGTATAGATAGCATGAAACTCTCACTACACCCGACATTTCTATTCCGAACGGACAAAGCTGCGTATTTATACATCCGAACAGCCAAACGGACGCACTTCTGTAGCAAGGGCGAATATTTCTATACCCAAGTCAATCCTTTGGTTTTGAATAAAATGAGGTAAAGGTATACATTAATGCGACAGCAACACAACGACACAGACAAATCAAAACATTAAGAGTCAATATACAGTCTTTTGTAATAAAAGATGCCGATACAGAATAATAAGCTCAAAACCGCACCATGACTAGAAAATACGGAGTTAATTTAATAATATTTACCGTCAAAGATATCCCAACAGACACAAGTGTTTGGTTGAAAAATATCACCTGCCCTTTTTAAATTTCGATCGGTTGAAATTAAAGAAAGTGTAATATAAACCAATAGAAGAAAAACATTACACTGTTTAGTAACGGTAAAATAAATGATGATAAAAGATGACGTCCAGCAGCAAATTAAATGCATATTCACGACGAAAACATGTAAATGTAATATGAATATTAATCCTGCTTTGTATACAAGACGACACGCTGAGCCGGATTTTTAACGTGTAAGTTCACAAACTAACAGTTCACAGGAAGAAAAGTCACCCCACCCGGACATATTTCTAACTCCGTGCCGACCAGTCTGTGCTCTTACTCTTAAATGCCGCATGTTTAGCGTTGAAACAACAAATACCAATTTTAACGTCTTTGTTTGACGCGGTGTGGATTTGAACCAACAACCTCCCGCTCTCGAGGCGATCACACTCCCACGAGACCAACGAGGCGAGCGGTAGTAGAGAATATCATACCAAAACTCAAGTACAATAAACAATACAGTTTCACAGAATCGTCACAGTTACTAAAGCGAGCTAAAAGTATCTAACCTATATTTGATGCCTTAAAAATATTGGAAACTACACGTAAATACCGACGGCCGACTTCAGAGAAGATTTCATTGATCAACGCTCTTTACAAATTGAAAACTTTTGTACCAATTATTTGAGAGGTTCGGATGTGGCCAGCTGTTGCAAGGCTAATTTCTGTCCTTATTCAATATATCTTCATTTTCCACTGATGTTCCAAGTTACACGTCCAACCACACTGTTGACCCCTATTGCAAGACCTACTTATTGTATTTAAAATGTATGTGTTCTCGTCATGAACATGCATGAAATATTTGCCACTGGACGTAAAACAAACAACAAACAATCAACTTCATAAATTATTCCATGTACATACTACACGAAGACAAGAGCTTGTAAATGATATAATGTTAAATTTGCATTTAAATCACTCAATAATAGTGCAAATTTTTGTTTTTGTTTGCCAATTTTGCAATTTACTACATAACTGAACACTTATATTTTTTTTTTTTTAAATATTTCTTTACTATGGTTATTATCTTCTGTTTTATTACGATATATTACATATGGTCTGATGTTTCTTGTTTCTTATTGGTGTATTTGGTCACGTGTTTCCCAATATATCTTTTGTATTTTCACTATTTTGACAAATTGATTCGATGTTCCTTTTTTTTTTTAATGATATTGACTCCATGTTACTAAGAATAGTAACATCGGGTCAATATAATTTTCAAACTTACACTATTTACATATGTAATATATAAATGAAGAACTTTCACTCAGTCAATCCGTTATATATGGACCTGTTAGATTATATTAAATCTCAGACTTCGTCCTCGGTCAATATAATCTGATCATATCCCTATATAACGTATCGACCTCGTCAAAAGCCAATAATTGATAATTATAATATATGATTATGTCAGGCGATTATAAAACTAAGCAAGGTAAAACTTTTTTTTCAAGGTGTTTATGCTTCATTTAGACGTGAAAAGGGAATGATGGACGACTAAAAAAAAGTATTTGTTTTCATATAATACATAGTCTTTCAATTTAAGAATGATGATCAACCTTGCGAAAATATCTCATCTATACACGTTTTGATCGAGCCTCTCAAGCCTACATAACTTGATGCTTAAGATGTTACATTTAGGCTATTTAATACGATTTTGTTTCATTGAAGTTTACAGGCATAGTTTAAAAAACAAAAAACAAAAAACAAACAAAGCAAAATTTATTAATTAATTGGACTGAACAGACTACATTATTATGTTTCATTTGCATGTAACGTAGTGTAGGAAAATTACAGAATCAAAACCAAAATGAACATTTACCTGAATATTGTGAAGGACCTTATGCATCTAGGTCTGTTCGAATAGAAGTTTTGAAACAAGTTATTTAAATAACTAATTGTTGGAAGAGTTTATTTACTGTTTTCATATGGTCTGTTCTTTACGAATGTATTTAATGATTACAAACAGATTAAAAACATCAAATATATATTACAAGAAGTTTTTGTACAGAACATTCATTGGTCAGTTACAAATGAGGTCTGTATAGGGTTTTGATTTACTCATTTATAAAGCAAAAATCGTTATTTTAAAAAGTTGGAATTCAAAAATATAAATCAACCCATTAATTTCATAAAACTACCCTATGGTAGTATTTTGTTGCTGAAAAGATTATAATAAAATAACTAAATGATGTACTGACATTTTATCGGTCCGTTTCAATACACCTTATCGCTATTTGTCCGCCATTACTGGATATCACACAGGTTCCCGTAAAATTTTGACGTCACAATAGAAAATATCTGACGCCACAATGGAAAAGTAATTGTTGTTGACGTCAAAGTTCAAGCGGCCGGGTCAGCCGGGAATAGCGATAAGGTATGCACTGTTACTTGTACAATGTATATCAGTCTGAGCACTGTTTAACTATTATTTAAGTTGAATATATTTAGACTCGTCCAAATCAGGGGAATTAGGCTTCTGCAAGTGTTTTTACGTACTTTTCTTATGTTTTTGATGGTTTGTAAGTCAGTAAAAGTTCAGTGATTAAGTTAATATTGACATTAAAAGACCTTCTCACAAAAAGGGCTGTTCAGATCCCCTCGTCCTTCGGGTTCGGGGATCTCAACATCCCTTTTTGTTCGAAGGTTTTTTAATGTCAATATTAACTTATCATTGAACTTTTACTTTTACATAACACTAGATATAAAGAACGTGGATTTTATTGTGAATATTTAAGAAAGTTAAATATATTTAATAAAAATGATTATAATTATAATATGAAGTAAGTTATTTACCTTTTTATATGACAAAAACTAAAAAATTGTTCCGTTAAAAACACGATGAATTTCAATTTGATCATTTGATGATTTTCAGTGGGAGGGGTTTTTTTTGCTGATAGAATTTTTATTTTACACCCCGGATGATAGTACGGCTTATTTATTTAGCGCGACAAATATTTTCACCTTTTGTTTACAACTATTTCTTGCAAAGTTCAAAATATTCATTTTCATCATACCTTCGACGAGGTTATTTTTGCAGATCGTTCCAGTCAAGACTATGCATTTCCAAAATCCCCCATGTATGACTTGGGAATAGAAATATGGTCACTTGGATCTTCTTCCGATTGATCGTAAAACCCTTGCCAAAATGGGGTGTCCGTTTGATTGTGCGGGATGTACAAGTACTCAGCCACATCCGATCAGAATGGGAACATTTATTCCGATGCCTCGTGTAGAGAGCGTTTCAAATTCTTTGCACGTTAGAAACTTTGCAAAAACTCGTTGAGGGGTCCGTAGGTGGCCTGTTGTTTCTGTCCCTATTCAATATACTCTTAGTTTGCAATGGCAGTCCAAAATTGCATCGATCTTCATCTCGGACAGCCTCTATCAAAGGACATACTTATTGTATGTATTGTGAATATCATGTATGAAATATTTGCCACTGGATGTTAAGCTATCAACAATTAATCTATCAATCATTTTGAAAATCCTTTATTCGTCTATTGTTATGCTGATTAAGCCCCGTGATCGTGACATCTTTAGAACTCAAATGTCTCCAAATCAATAAAACAGGTACCAAACATTCATCTCCATGGGACAAACCATTTGTTTAATTACTGTAATACTTTAGTTACAGTTAAAAGCTGTTGATATCTTATTCCTCCCTCTTGCTGACCTTAGACGGGCTGGTTGATCTTATAATGAAAACCAGCAAGAACGGTTCAAGAAAAGAGTCCAGCTGGTTGATTTGTTTATATTTGTTTAAAGGTAAAAACATATGGTTTGAACATTTATCGTCATAAAAATTAATCAACATTTTCGAATGGTCATGTAAAGGTATCCGAGGTTTAAAACACTGAAAATACTTGTCTCCTAGATCTATTTTGGTGAGATGAAACAAAAACACGGATACTATATATTTATAGGTATTGCGAATCATATTATAATATTAGTTACATAGTGTGCTAGTGACCTAATACGATATATATGGGGTCAGTAAATTCCATATGGGGTGAGAGTCCCCATATAGAATTTACTGACCCCATATATATCGTATTAGGTCACTAGCACACTATGTAACGAATTTATCTTACCGACTATCTTAACATGTGGTATGTAGACTAGTGGCCTATCAAAGTGATCAAGTCTTCAATACCGTTAGTATTAAGAACCTACTTCCATTGGTCTATACAAAAACAAATGCCAACAATAACAACTCGTTAGCTTTAAATGTGTTTTATGAATTTATTTCAATCGTTCATCATATTCAATTTCTTCGTCTGTTGAAACCTTTGATATTTTTCCTCAACACCGTGTTGTTATTATAAAGGGACGTAACACCACTTCTAACCGTGTATTGAAATAAGTCCCGCTTACTTACCCAATATGGAACCCTACTTACCCAATATGGAATATACACGGTCCCCACGCGGTTGCTTTCAACCAATCATATCCCTAGAAATGTATAGGAGGTAAGATACATAATACCAACACACTGAAACTATTAAAAGAGGGAAGGAAATGTTGTATAGTTAAGTACAAATATTATTTGATAATACTTAAAATGAAACATTGATAAAAAGAAGTGCATTTCATACTAAGTTCTCTGCTTTGTTTATTTTCAGAATGACTGATGAAAAATTGTGTGCTGGATGTTTGCGCGATAATGAAGAAAATATAGCAGAAACATGGTGTGGTAATTGTTCAGAACTAGTGTGTAAGTTTTGTGCTAAAGTACACCGGCGATTTGACCCTCCGCATAAAATAGTACAACTAAATGATTTAAGTGAGAAAAATTTTTCTCTTATCGAAACTTCAAAGTACTGTGGAACTCATAGGGATCAAAAATCGCTTCTGTTTTGTTCTCAGCATGATCAATCTATATGCGATCTGTGTCTTTCCGACGATCATGCTAACTGTAAATCAATCATTTCGATTGAACGAGCTTCGAAAGGAGTGAAGGAAGGCATGGCGGCAGATGATTTAGAAAAACGTTTAAAAGATATCGGAACAGTTGCAAGGACATCGCTGAAAGAAGTTAAGACAAATGTTGAGTCTCTTATTAAGCAAAAGAGCGATATTCTACAAATGGTATCGACCTTTAGAAAAGAAATCGAAAAACGTCTTGACGAACTTGAACAAGAAATAACGGAGGATATTGAGAAACAGTACAATACCTGCCAACAGCGAGTCATGGAACAGAAAACAGTCATGGAGAAACAAGAGAAGGAAATTATGGACAGAAACGCCGATATAACCTCGTTAAAACTGTGTACAAATGACATTCAGTTTTTTCAAACTATTAAGACATTAGACGTCAGTACCCATAAATACGAAACCGAGATGACAACTAAGATAAAAACAATCACCTTAGAATATGAACCGAATGAAGAGATACCGAAACTTATTGAAGCCCTGAAAACGTTCGGAAATGTTCGTATATCAGAAACCGATTTGGAATTGCACCACATTCCAGATAAAATGCAGCAAAGTCAAGTTCAAGTAAAAAACACAAAGGATACAGTACGTACGCATAAATGTGATATTTTAATTTAAAAACTAAGATGTTGTATGATTGCCAATGAGACAACTCTCCACCAGAGACCAAATGATACAATTGTTATTAAATTTGCCAATTGCTTCTGACATGAATATATCTTGTTTTCCGAATATCTAGATAAAGGGTGGGTCCATTTCAGTGTCGAGCAAACAAATTTTCATCTCAATGTTTTGGGATGGATGGTTGTTTCATTTACACACTTTTAAGCTAGAAATTTTTATACTTTCTTTTTTGATGGTACGTGAACAGAACCATAATATTATCCCAACTATAGCAATACAACAGTAACAATTCTTTTTAGATTTTAACACCTCCTCCCAATTTTTTTTTTTTTTTTTTTTTTTTCATCAAAATCTGATTTAACGCTTATTTATACATCAATGACAGAGGCATGTTTGTTCCTTTTCCCGTTCAAACGCTACAAAATTGAGCTTGCTTATATGAATGTGGCAATTTGGTTTAGGACCTTTTTTATCATATAACCCCGTTGTCGTGTATTTACGCATGCGTGGCTTTCAAATATTAAGGTTTGCGTGTTTATGATCAAGGAAAATCTAAAAAAGCGCTTCGAATTCACGAAATCATCATCAATTCATACCAGTTAATTACAATTGATCGTACTATATATCGGATGTGTCTAGTTTTTGTAAATGGTTGTCTATTCTTTGCAACGACTTTATTACCAAGATATACATGTCTGTGTACTAGGATTCTCATTAGTCCAAAATCAATTTGGTTATATCACATACCTGTGAGAAAATCAGTTTGAAATTATTTATCTATTTTATTTATATTTTGTTCTTTATATTTGGCTTTTTTTTTTTTTTTTTTTTTTTTTTTTTTTATGTGAAAACAGACACATTTTGTAAAATGCAATCATAATATATTAAGTATTGCATTTTATCAATAAATATTTCATGGCTGGTCATCCATGTGATTTTGATCCACTAGTCTGTTATTTCGACTAAATTTGTTTAAGGATAAGTGAAGGGACTAGATTATTACTTCTTTCATATTGACTAAAATTCAGTTATTTTTTTTAAATTCAAACACTCTTTTCTTCGATGAAGGAACATACATCACTCATAATTGTCATTGACTTCTTCAACCAGAATATGTATGAAATACTTGCCACTGGACGTTAAGTGAATAACAATGAAGCATATTTTTTCCTCTTTTCAATATGTTATTCCATTTTAATAACTGTTGTAAATATCAGGATTATTCAGTTTTAGCACCGTGAAATGACCCTTTTTTGTCTCGTTAACTGATAGTAGGAATAAAAGTAGGTATCCTCACTCACAAACATGTGTATTTCAATACATCATGTTCGATTTGTTTTCTTCAAAACAGAAAAGTAATGGACGAAATGGACATTGGTCGGGATTCTACAACCAACATAATAGACAACATCAATTTGAGCTAGATATTGCATTCTTGGAAGAAAAAGTTACCGGTGAAGGAATCGATAAGATTGGAAAATTTACTATTACTGGTACATTGGACGTTTCTTCCAGATCAATAGAGTTTAGTAAGCAGTACACAGGTGCACATAGTGTTGAATACAGTGGTCATCTATCACTAGATGGTTGTAAGATGGATGGACAATACAATGTTGGTGGTTCTTCAGACAAATTCACGATGACATTTGTTCCAGTATGTATTTGAAAATCGTATAGTTAGATGCTAACTTTTTTTTTTCAATCAATGACGTTTTGTTTAACACCCACTCCAACTTCAATAATAAGGAACGATTATTTAAGGATGTTCGCTACTCTTGTTATTGGTTTTTGTCTGATAATTGGAATTGTCTACTCTTATCCATGAAGTGTCATTAAAAGTTTTGCCTGCTAATCCCTTCGAATCCTTTAATAACCTTACAAAATATAGTTTAACGAACCAAGTTTGAAAGTCTTAAAACAATCATTGTAACCTTATTTTTTTCATGGTTTAAGAGAGAGAAAAAATGTTAAACGTATCAAGAATCTAGAGAAAATCATGTTTCAACGATTATATCTAAAAACAAGCACACGGACCTTACATTTTTAGCTCACTTGGCCAAAGGCCAAAGGCCAAGTGAGCTTTTCTCATCACTTGGCGTCCATCGTCCGTCCTTAACTTTTCAAAATTTTCTCCTTTGAAACTAATAGCCTCATTATAAGCCAAATTTAACCAAACTTGGCCACAATCATCATTTGGGTATCTTGTTTATAAAATGTGTCCGATGACCCGGCATGCCAACGAAGATGGCCTGCATGGCTTAAGGGCCAAGTGAGCTTTTCTCATCACTTTGAGTCCGTCGTCCGTCGTCGTCCGTCCTTAACTTTTACAACCAAGATGGCCGACATGGCTAAAAATAGAATATAGGAGTAAAATGCAAGTTTTGTCTTTTTTATTTGAAAACCGTTACAAATAGAGAAAACCTGACAAGGTCAAAAATGTTCAGAATGTTGAGATCTACCAATTGGTCATATACGACAAACTTTGAGACGACTTATAGGAGTAATTGCCCTTAAATGACAAATTTTATCATTTTGTTTTTTCATCTTTGGCTTTTATCTGGAAAACTATAATAGATAGGGAGAAACTTTAGATTGCAAAAATGATAAGCAAAACAAGTTCTACAAATAAGTATGCATGGTCACCTTAATAGCGTTATTGCTCTTTGATGACGATTTTTACCGTTTTAACGTTTTTGCATTATATCTTAAAATCATAATAGATAGATAGAAACTTAAATAAGCAAAAATGATCAGCAAGTTCTACAGTTTAGACAATATGTAGGAAATCGTCCGACGACTCCTAATTGGAGTTAATTCCCTTTAATGAAAATGTTTACCATTTTTTTTGCGTTTTGCCTTATATGATAAAAATTATAATAGATGAATAGACATTTTAAATCACAAAAATAATCAGCGAGATCTACTAACAAGTCAAATTTTGCCTGTATAGTAAGTAGGCTGTCTGCCACTCTTTATAGGAGTGATTGCACTTAAATGTGGACTTTTTGCATCTTTTGTGTTTTGAGCAAAAACTAAAGAAGATAGAGAGGCTAGACCGACTTAATGATCATCAATACATGATCAACAAAACAGAGATTTTTGTAATGAATTATATTCTTGTCTACAATGCCGGAGAGTGTTTTAGAGCCTCTAGTTTTATTCCGTTATGTATATACTATCTAATGATAACATTTTTTTTTATAAAATCTTGGTTTATTTTTAAACTGATGTGCGAACATCCGTATTAATAAGTATATCTTGTTCATATAAGAACCAAATCCTAATCTTCCTTCCATACAATTATTGTTTTTTTTTTTCTACATGTTACCCTTCTGTAGATATAAACAATGCAATTCCCCATAGGAACTCCATTTACGGATAAAACTGTGCCATTCGTTAGATGTGTTTGAGCTTTTGATTTTGCCATATTATAAAGGACTCTCCGTTTTGAATTTCCTTTGTAGTACGGTATTTTTGTTATTTTGCTTTTTCCACTTTTGCTATGAACGTTCATGGAAAATTATAACCTAGAATGGAAAGTTCATATGCAAATCAATTGTTTTCAAAGGTCAAAATATAAGCTGTGTGGCTGCTTTTCAACATTTACACGTCTCTCACTTCACTTTTGTTCTTTCTCAGAATTCTATTTGACCGCTATCCATGTGTATTTCTACGGAATCACTAGGTAAACAAAACAAAATATCTATGAATACTAAATATTTTCCAAAAGAAGCGTGTTTTGTGAAACAGCTGTATTTACAAAAAAAAAGTTAAATAACATAAATACCGAACACAGAGGAAAATTCAAAACGGAAAGTCCCTAATCCGCAAACTGCAACCAACATCAGGCATAGATAGCCTTTGCTATATTTAGCACAATTTTTAGAATGTTCTGTTACTGAAATAGTGATTCCAAATTCGTATTTGATTTGGCTTTTAAACTGCTTTGACTCGAGCAAAACTGACGGTTTCGTGTATTCGGACGGGTTTGAAACGAATCTTCAGTAATATATGAAAATATATTACTTCACTTTCATTCAAGTATCTATATGCATTTCCTAAGTGCAATGACAATTTAAAGATAAAAAGATATGGTATGATTGCTAATTAGACAACTCTCCATTAGATACTATAGGTCGATGTACTACTTTCAACAATGAGCAAAACCCATACTACATAGCAAGCTATAAACGCACAGAAATGAAAAATATAAAACAAATCAAACGAGAAAATAAATGGCCTGGTTTGTATATAAAGCAATGCACGAAAACAAATACGATATACAGCAACAAACGATAAACAATGAATTGCAGGCTTCGGACTTGGAACAGACATATACAGAGAGTGAATGGGTTTAATACGTTAGTGTGACCCCATCCTTCCCATACCTGGCGGGATGGTACAAAACACAGACGCTACTGTACCACTATAATTTCAACAATAAGGTTGTGTGTTGGAACCCGCACATGGCAAATGTGCTCGACTCAAATCTTAATTGACAAAGCTTCCAGTTTTCGTGCTTAATGTCGGTTTTTCTCTCCAGGCACTCCGGCTTCCTCCGCCACGAAATAGTGCTGAAAGTGACGTTAAACACAAATCAATCAATCATCTGTAATGCCCTGTTATAGATTTGAAATTCGCTCTAATAGTCGAGGGCTAATACAACTACTTGAGATTAGACAACAGGGGCCAATTCAAAAACAGCCAGTTCATTATACATTTTATTAAATGATTCTAATTTCTCGATGAAAATACGAAACTTACTGTGAAGGTCATCTTTTCGCAGTTACGATTCTTTTTTGTTGTTGTCAATATTGATGAAGTTACTGATTTATTGTCCAAGTACTTATTCTTGGCTAACTCAATTGATATTATCTATCAAATACAAAGTAACTGGGAAATAAAAAATCGGACATTGTAACCATCCTTACTCATTTATCATCAGCGTTCATGGGTGTGCTCGGTTGGCGAGTTCCAGACGATCGGAGTGCATGGAATCAACCGGAAGTTCATTAAAACAAGACAGAACTGCATTCTATACGCGTTCTTAGTTTAAATGTAGACATAATTCAAAATGGCGGAGAAGGAAACTGTAAGCTAAATAAAAGATACAATAATATTTAGCTTTCATTGAAATGAAAACTGCAAATTGATAACCAGTTCAATCGAGGATTTTTATAGTAACGCTATACAAATCATTCGTTCAATGTACATCAACATATGTGATCCTATAAGCATTTTTTAATGGAAATATGAAATTAAACTTTCTTTTCCTGTCAGACTAACACTTTATAGTGTCCGTCAAATGTCGTTTTCGTGGTATGATAATTATGACGACTTTGAAGTCGAAACGTTTTATTTGGACATTAAAAATGTCACATTTTGTTCGGAAAGGCCAATAGATGCGCAAAAGTGAAGCAAGTTGCAAACAAGTCTTGTCACTCGAAATTGCAAATTTAATCTTTATTATCTCGTTAATTCGTAGATATTATTATCAATTAAGTAAGATAAAATAAACATGATAAAACAGTCAAAAAACAGAAAAAACACAATCTACAAATAATAGTTCGAGTTTGTTCACTGTAGTTCTTTATATAAATAATGTTAGGCCGAGTTTATTATAGTCCACGTTGCTATAGGTCGAACTTGTTTAAGGCCGTGTTAACCACCAGTGAGATACATTCGGTTCCAATCTTTCAATTGACATTTGAAATCGAAACAGATAAAACCTGTTCGAACACGCCAACCGAGTGCACCTCTGATGATTATAAAAGTAATAATAAGTCAATTTTACTCGTTATGAAACATTGGACACCATTTAAACTGTTTGCTATGTTATTTCGAAAAACACTTTACGATAAAACTATAATCTGATGATTAAGGAGTAAGGTGAGGTGTAAAAACCTTAACAGGGCGACAGCATCAGTATTGATCATGCTGATTTATCCGTACTAATATAAAAATAAGGAGATGTGGCATGATAACCAATGAGACAACTATCCACTAAAGTTCAAATGAAGTGGATTTAAGCAATTATAGGCAACCGTACGGCCTTCAACAATGAGAAAAACACATCCCGTATGGTCGGCTGTAAAAGGCCCCGACATGACAAATATAAACCAATTCAATTGAGAAAACTAACGGCCTAATTTATAACAAAACAATTTACGAAAAACAAATATGACAAATATAAGGCTGATTTTTATCATATTTTTGAATAACTGATTAAGAAACTAATGAATTTTAGTCTTTTCTCATTTACATTATCGTGTGTAAATATTAATGAAAGCACCATGCTCAAAATCTCAAAATAGAAGAAATACACGTTGTATCTAACAACTATATATTATATGTATATTCTGAATGTCATAGAAAATGAGATTATGTGTTCATTATACATAGGTTAAGAACCCTGATTTTGTTTTTTATCCAATGATTAATTCCTTTCTAGTCATATAATGCAGTCTCTGGACATTGGATGTCATAGAAAGTGAGATTATGTGTTCATTATACATAGGTTAAGAACCCTGATTTTGTTTTTTATCCAATGATTATTTCCTTTCTAGTCATATAATGCAGTCTCGACATTGGACCGGCTTTTACAATCAATATGGTGATCGACATGCCTTTGAGCTTGACATTGCATTTGAAGGGGATAAAGTCAGCGGGAAAGGAGATGACGGAATAGGCAAATTTAGCATTAACGGTGATTGGATCTCTTCTTCTGGTAAAATTCAATTCTGTAAGCAGTACCATGGTGCACATAGTGTAGATTACAGTGGTCAACTATCATGCGATGGTCGCAGCATGAAAGGAAAGTACAATGTCAGTGGATTTTCAGACAATTTTACTATGACTGTCGTATCACTTTGATATGCTGTTGTCTGACACTTTATATTGGAATATCTTAATAAAGTTTCTGTTATCACACATGTTGTACCTTATATATTTCTGTTAAATGGATCCGATGATTCACCAACCATTTCGAATGTTTACATGAGATATATGTATAAGACTGCCAAAATACTTGTGTCACTTTCATATACAAAACTATATAAATAATCTCGACATGTAATTGTATAAAGGTCGATGGTTCTTTCCGGGCACCTCGGCTTCTTCAACTGATACACACTGACCGCCACGAAATAGCACGATAGGGCTAAAAGTGGCGTTAAACACCAATCAAGCAATCAATCAATCAATCAATCAATCAATCATTATGCATTTTTAACAGTGTTAAAACACTTAAGTCACTTCAGAAACGTTCCCATTCTGATCGGGAGAAATCGAAGGAATGTCTGTTGAACAAAAATAACTTTATATGGTCTTCTACCGTCCCAAAGTAAACCCAAATTTTAACACGAAACCTGAAGATCCCAAAGGGTCTTTCAAACAGAAAGTATAACGGATCTTCTTGTTCTTGTAGGCAAAGCGTAGACACGGTTAATGCAGTAATTAACAAGCTGTTTTGTTTGATCTTAGATTACAATCGTCATTCTGTGATATGATAGATGTTTTACTACGATGTCATTGTTCCCGTAGTTGATGAGCGTCTTTAGACTTGCTATGAATCCAGTAATAATCATTTAACAAATTTTAATCTCAATTTGTATCGAGTTATATCTTTTTTGAAACATTTCAATGAACGTACTCAATGTTTTACTGGTAAATTATTAAGTCAGGGATTTCGTTACCACAAACTACTTGAAACCTTTTCTAAATTCTTCCATAGATACAAAGATTTGCTTTGGAAGTTTGGTTGTACCTGTAGAAAACTATTTCATACGGGATAGAACATCCTGTTTTTTACGGAGATGTTGTTTACCGAGCCCAGAAATTAAATACGATCCGTGTACACTTATCGACCCTTTAAATAAACTTCTTATTCTAAAAGGTTACCTATCCAACACTGTAATAAGATCTTTGAACATTGTTTTAATTGTTATCAGTAAATTAAAATCAAACTAAATATTTTTTTACATACATATGCACATCCATGGCTCTACATCTGTCGATACATGTATCTTGGCATTGCACAAGGTTTTGTTTTTCTGTGACTGTTAATGACTTCTTTACCCTAAATCTATTGAATGTTGAATGTGTACTGATTGATATTTTAGTCTTAGATGCATGATTTTTTTGTATTAGTTGTTATTGGCTTTGAACTAGCTGTCAATGAATGCGAGTACTCTCAGATCTGTTATTAGTGTCTTTTGTTGTGGGGATGTATTTATAAGTACCCTGCCACGTCCACTCTGTGTTTTTGTTAGACGTATTTCTGCTTTGTATCCATCTGATGAGTTAAGCCCTTTTGAACTGATTTATATAGATTAATCTTATGTTGTAATGCTACACCACTGTTCTAGGTAAGGGAATGGTTAGCGCCTTCAAACTAGTTTAACACCGTCATATTATATATGTGCATGTCCCAAGTCAGGAGCCAGTAATTCAGCGGTTGTCGCTTATTGATGTATATCATATTTGTTTTGTACATAAATTATGCCGTTAATTTTATCGTTTGAATTGTTTTACATTTGTCATTTCGGGACCTTTTATAGCTGATTATGCGGTATAGATTTTATTCATAGTTGAAGGCCGTACGGTGACCTACAGTTGTTAATTTCTGTGTCATTTGGTCTCTTGTGGAGAGTTGTTTCATTGGCAATCATGCCACATCTTCTTATTTTTATATCTACATGATCTGTGAGTCTGTGCTTAATATAGATATATCGTGGATTTTAGTACTCTGCTGTTTGTAAAGCGAGCGAAGTGTGTCATATTAGGATATAAAATGATAAAAGATTTCTTAAATTTTGTTTTTTAAATTCAAGTAAAGATCAAATTCATCTTCTGATAGAATGTCCAGCATTCGAACACCAATGACAAGTAATGTTAGATTCTGCTTTAAAAATATGTAATAATTTCAAAAATGTAAATACAAAAACAACAAAAAATTAGCTTCTTTCTTGTGAACATGATAAGATATGCAAAATAAGATTGTGGCCTTAATTTTGTATAAAATAAAATTGAGAATGGAAACTGGGAATGTGTCAAAGAGACAAAAACCTGACTAAAGAATGGTATACAGCAACAAACGACAACCACTGAAATAACAAAACAACTGCTATATATATAGTTAAATCCATATTATCGTAAGCATTATCATTATTGTTTTCTTTTACTTATGTCTATTGGCAATCATTATATGTAACATGTCCTTTATGGGCCGATAATTGGTTTGATAAAATATTCATATTCGTATTCGTATTATAAATTACCAACAGCTTTTCCGTTTGCTGTGACATCGGCAATCAGATAACGCAACGGCAATGGGAAACAAAAGTTGGAAACATGGGTAAACAAACGTGGATGGAAGATAATATCAACCGATTCTGAAATAACCAAAAATAACACATCCAATCATTTATTACATTTTGTAACAAAGTTTGATTTACAAATGTAAACGGATGAAACACATAAAAAGAATGAACATCACTCTAATATCGAACTTGTTATACATGTGCTTCATTTTAAGTTGATTGTTTATTACGGGTTTGATCTGTAATTTTCGGCACCAAAATCCGATGATTAATTTATAGCAACATTTATCAATCAGCATCACCAAATGAATTATTTTTCACGATTATACCTTATGGATTCGTAATAAATGTCTTTTTTAACGTGCACAGAAGAATTAGTTTATATTATAATTCGCGTAGCTCAAACGAATATAAATCATTTAATAATAAAAAAAAAAACAATACAGAAATAGTATAAGTATGTATTCTTCAAACTAATGTCAATTCACCATTAGGTATAATCAGACATGCACTACCAATTCAGGCATATACAGTATATATACAATCAAAACCATTTCCAAAAGAGGAAAAAGACATATTAATTTAAATTAATATAATTAATATAATATATCCAAATAAACAATAATCAACTCAAAAACGGACGAGTGGGTGGATAAACATTAGTAGAGATTTACGGAAAGTCTCGGTACCGACTGTTTACACCAACTTTTATATATATTAAATGGAAGGATCGTCTCAAAATTATAAAAAAGTACTAAACAAGTAGCATTTCAAGCTAAAAATTACAAATGATTGTTTTACAAGATTTTACAAACGATTTATGTAATTTAGAAAATAAAAATTGTCTTCTGTTCACAATCCTGTACATATCTCAATACCTTGTCTGATGTCTCCATAAAGGGTTTCTACTGACGCGTAAATGGACATAGTTAATGTCAAAACCATAAAATTAAACAAGAAGTGTTATTTATAGTATAAGAAAAACGGAAGACAGCCAATATATATAGCAACAGTATATTACTCGGCCAATTACAATAAAACGATTAATAAATATATAGAGGAAATAAAAAAAATAGTTCAATACTTTGAATCACTTAAGATTATCTTTTTCGCATTAAAGGGGCGTCTGATTTTTATCAGCATGCTCTCTTTTGCCATCGTGGAAATCGTTGTTTTCTGTCATATTTTTTTTTTCTTTGCCTTTTAAGGCCAACTATACGGTATGGGTTTTCTCCTTGTTGAAGGCCGTACGGTGGTCTATAATTGCTTACTAACACTTTACTGCTAGTAGAGTATAGTTGTTTCGTTGGTAATCATACCCCTGCCCATTTGTATGTAAAGCGACTATTACCATATCATATAATATATCAATCACGAGTAACACCTACAATGTTCAATCAGAAATAATATTAAAGCATTTTAATTATAACATTACATGCTGCTCAAGTATCTAAATATTAAAAAGTTTCAGATAATTTTTAACAATTGCTCCTTGTATCGCCAGCATCAACCAATCGTTCTCAACACAAACAAAAACAAATTCAATTTGAACGACCAACAAAAAAAGATAGAACAGAATTAACAGTATTACAATGAGTATGAGCAGTGTAACTAGAAAATTAACGCATTTTACACGACGATTGCTGCACAGTTGTGTACTTGAAATAGGAGAAAGAGGCTTTGATTCTTGTATTTGTTGGGGTAGAGGTTGTGTTATTATAACAGCTACAACTGGTGGAAGTTTTGGTGTCTGCAGTGATTGAGCCGATGGTCTTGGTGATGGAGTAAGTTGGCAGCATGGTGGTGGGGTTTTACAGCAAGTGCATTCGAACCAATCAACATCTCGATTAGGAAGATAATCAGGAAAACAGCGTAGTATACAACAGCAACAATTAGTTTTGCATGAAAGACACTTGCGGCATGTGCACTCAAATATATCCATATTTGGATGATCCAGTTGAGAAGGAAAACATTTGCACAAACAGCATGCAAATGACCTTTGACCTGCTAGGCATTTCCTTAAGATACATGTACAGAAGGAAGTCCTCCTTCTCAAAACTAGAAGGACAGCATCGTAAAATACAACAACAACAATTTCGTTCACATTTCATGCAATCCCTTCATGTACATTCAAACCAGTCTGGTCTGTGGGGTTTTGATATTCAGGAAAGCAACGAAAAATAAAACACGGTGGACTACACGACAAACATTCTCAACATTTACATGTGCATACATCAGATTCGGATGGATCAAGATATGTCGGGCAACAACGAAGTATACAACAACAACAACATTTTTTTCACAGCTCATGCATTTACCGCATTTGCATTCAAATATATCATTTTCTGTGTTAGATAATTTTGTAGGAAAACACCTACAAATGCAACATCTAAAATTAAATTCACGAGACAAACACTTTTTACAAGTACAATCACAAGCATCGATGTTCTGTTTCGGAAATCGTGACAGAAAAAATCTCAGGATGCAGCATTTTAACGACTTTTCACATTTCCATCTGTTTTGTGCACTAAAAATATCGAAATAAATAGTTCTGTAGATTTATATGCATTGTTTATGGAAATATTGATTGATATTTAATTAATGTATAGTGGGGAAATTCCGAGCAAGGCCAAACTAACAGTAAATCCATTGGTAGTTAATGTCAGGATGTCGATCAAAATGCAGGGCCAGAAATATGGTCTGCCAATTAGAACACAGAGAATATTGCATATTTGCAGATATTAAGCTTCACAAATCTTTGGATCCAAAAAGATTATAAAAGTCTTCCGTAACTTTTTATTTTGTCAAACCACACATTTTAGATATTTAACAAAGTATATATTTCCTATAGACTTATTTGGAAACTTTGACGACACCACAAAAAAATTTTGTTCCAACCCATTGGTACCCACGGAAGTAATTGAATCAATATTATTTTGATTCGACAGCCCTTCTTAAAACCGATATTAAAACAGGAAGTGCTTGAATTCTTCAATCGTGTTCTTTGCGTTTGCTGTGAATTTTAAGTCTTTAAGATAGAGTTTTTTACATCTGTTATGATAGAACAGTTTTACTAAGATTAACAGAAATAAACAGAAGTTTATGGTATTATAAAATGAGAATCAGGGTATCAATGAACACTATTTAGCTGTCATTTTTACAACAACAAAAAAACATTGAAGCTGCAAATATAAACAGTCCTACTTCATAATTAACATGTATTAAACATGAACAAATATTAACTGTCGATTTACTGAAAGACATTTTCATCTAATCATTTTGTTTAATGCTATGCACTTGTAACTGTGGAATTGAAAACCTTGGCAAAATAAAGAACAGAAAACCAAATAAAAAACAAAAAATAACAGTCGAGGTTTTGGACGTTCAGTTTAACAAAATACTAAGTATCTACACAATCTCTCAGTTATGAATTACCCTGATCTACAAAAGTTGTTAACAAGGCTGTCAAAAAGTCTTCCTACAACACTCAAAAAGCTATAATTAAGAAATAAAATAGAAACCCACAATAACAATATGATATTTCAAACTTTGGACGGGCATTTCCACTTTAAATGGGTTAACAAAGATCAATGGAGTTATAACTCATTCTTTGAGTTCCTTTCCTGGTTGAACTATTATATACATAGGCGTGATAAATGAATTACACATAAAACCGAAGATACTTCAATTATAGCAACACTCGGTGAACATGTGATCATCTCTGGTTTTTGGCGGGGTTTGTAAAGCTCAGTCTTTAGTTGTTTTTTTGTTGTTGTTTTTTTGTTTTGTAGACGGTTGTTTTCTTCGAATCATTCGTTTTCTGCCATGGCAGTGTACATTTTTGTATGTTTGTTATCGACCTATAAGTTTGAATCTTTCTTTGGTATATGTTGTCTCTGCCTCTAATTTGTATGATTTAGACTTTCATGACTTTATATTTGTGTCAGACTGTAGTTTAAACCGCCCCCGCGACCAAACAAACATTTTATATCAATACTGCTATTTGATATTCGTAAATCATTATTGTAAATTAAATAAAAGAATAACTACCTTTCCTGATCTCCAACTTTCGAATCGCATACAAAACAGTCACATTTCTTGAGTATATAATAAATCAGTATGCAGGGCAAAATGGAAGGAGGAATGGTAAAATCAGGATAAAAAGGCACACTTTGATGTTGTCACAGCCATCGCATGATCTACAGCAATTTGAGTCTCTCTGTGTCTTTCTTGGTCCGTTGGATATGTCAGATTCCGGTTGTGCAGGGCGTTTTGAATGCACGGTACAGCATTTAAAAGTCGTTAAAAAGCGCCATGATACCTTCGAGATGGGGAAAAAGTCCGTTAAGAACGATTAATATTTCAGTGGCATCTACATTGCAGTCCAGTGTGCAGACATCGTAAAATGCCATAACAAGCAGTATCTGAGAAAGTTCAATTCAAAATAAAACCACGAACGTTTCTACGTATTCATTGATAATTGTTTTGTCTACTATGACACGTTTTACTTCATTGATCATTTGGTATATAATATGCATAATCTGAACCACTGACAATTCTGTTGCCACGATGGTAAATATAAGAAAGACAAACTGTATAGTTTGTCCAGTGTCTACGCATTCTTTAGTGAATTCTACATTTTTCACTCTTCGTTCTGCAATGGTTGAATAGTTCCCTCTTTTATTCATTTCAGAATATTCCGCCCAATCGAACACCGAATCAAAAATAATAAGCACAATGGAGACAATATGTTTTGCAAGGTTGAACAAGCGCCGTCTTTCCAAAACAGTCTTCATCTTCTTTTCATCGTTTTCATTTTCATTTCCGATTTGTGTACTAATCGTCGGTCCAGAGTTTTTATTATGTAGTGTTCCTCTATGTTTTATACCACTTGCGGTTCTTGCCGTCTCTGGTGATATTATGCCGAAAGACGAACATGGTTGGTTTACGTCTTTAAAATCAGTCGTTTCCGGAGAATCTTTTTGTTCAATGTCTACTGCAACACTTGGTCCAGATTTAGGTACAACTAATTTTAGTGTGGAATTTTTATTGTCGGAAATTTCAAATATTCCATCTGTTTTTTTTTTTCTATTTTTATTTGTTGCCTTTGGTGTAAGCATTGTTTCTAGATCCACTACATCCGATATTCTCCTTTTCTTTTGATCCTTTGCCTGTGATGTTTGCACTACATCTGTTGTCTCGAATTTTATCCTTGTCTCTTAAGTTGTTGGCTCTGACGTTACAGTTGTCTGGTGATCCTCGATGTCTGGTATTATCCTCATATCTATTTCTATTCCCTCTGTTTTTCTCCGTGTCTCTAGATTTATTGTTCATATATTGGCTTTGTCTCAAGACCTTTTGACTGTGATGTAACTGGAGCAATCCCTGTCTGTAGATCTGTTGCCTCTATAATGACCGTTGTTTCTGGTTTTGTTGTTTCTGATGCATTGGTCGTCTCTGAATCCGTTGGCTCTGTTGTTTCCATTGTATCTATATCTGTTGCTTCTACTGGTGTCATAGTTTCTCGATCCGGACCAGGATAACTTTCAGTATGCAATTCAGTTATTTGCTTTGTTTCAACTAAACGATCGCATGAATTAGAATCAGAATTGCCAGTCCTCTCTATTGATATAGTATCCTGCTCTAAAGTATTGCTCTCTGTTTTGGTCGCTATGTCTATTGTGTTATAAGCTGATATTTGTTCCACTTCTAAACTCAAAGGTTGATCTGTTTTTACTTTTATCGTTTCAGGAGGTTTAGTTTCCATTGTTTCATTATTCATCTTGAACGGAAAATGAAATGATCGTTTGAAATGATCAGTAAGGCTTGCAGTTCCTATTTCGTGTGCGACTATGCAGGAAGTACCTTTTTCTCCTTTCCGTAATTGTACGTTGCGTAATTGTCTCATTTAATGATTGCTATGAGGATTTAATGTATTGATCTAAAATTAAATACAATGGAGGTATTATTGTCGATTTTTAGTTACAAGTTCAACGAGTCAAACATGTCATGCAAATTTTACCAAAAAAACTGTGCCATAGTCTATTTACTCTACCTTGATCTTCACAGTGTTAAGTGCCTCTTCGTATGCAGGATATAATAGGGTCAACCACATTTCAGATTAAGTAAAAGAATTATATTCGCTTATCCGTCAAGTACATTGCAGTACGGAGTAAATGCATAAACAAGTTGCTTCAGTCAGAATAATGTTTGAATCTGAATCTGAAAGAACCTTAAAAAACTTTAGACATTAAGTTAACAAGGTTAGGTTCATAGATCATATTTTTACTAATAAAACGTTGGTGAATTTCAATGATTCTTTGTTTAATGGGAGACTTGTTTTTAGATGTACAGAAATTAAGACTAAAATATGTGTAGCTATATCTATTTAGATAGGGTATTGAAACACGAACCCGATTGATAAGTTTTTTCTCAGGTTGTTTAAATTTTGCAAAAGTTTTGTTTCTTTCGCCTCTGCTTTTTGTTGACTTTATCAATATAAAACAGCAATTTGAGGTCTGATTTGTCAATAAGACAACTTTCCATTCGGGACCAGATGACGTAGAAGTTTGAAACTAAAGGTCGCTGTACAGCTTTCAACAATGAGCAAAATCCGAACCGCATAGCAAGGTTTAATAGACCTATAATGGTTTACTTTTATAAAGTTTGACTTGGATGGAGAGTTGTCTCATTGGCACTCATACCACATCTTCTTATATCTATTTAAAACACGATATATGTTCAAATAAATTGAATAAATCAGCAACAATTATAATCCATATTTTTGTGCGCTATCTTATCATTTCGAAGCTGAAAATCCTGAAAATTTATTGATTTGATAGTACTACAATATGAAATATGCAAAACTCATCATCTCTATTCCATCAAAAAATTAATAATCATGAGGTATTGTCTACTTACCTTGTGCTAGTTTAAAAGATTATAAAATGCATTAAAGGTATCATCAGAGTACTTCAAAGTATGACAGACAACATCAACCGCATCAAAAAGAATAGTTTAGGTAAAACAAATATTCGAATATGTTGTTATCATTCTTTTGATTCACTAAATGTTTATTTATTGGATACTCTTAAGCCAATAAAAACGTAAATCAATCAAACATAGACGACTGAATAGATTTCTATAGAAATACATAGTATATGGTATGGTAGTTCCCAGTATCGAACCCTTATTACAAGAATATATTTTGATCATGTGTAAAATGAATGCAAATACATATGTTTAGCCTAATGGAAGATTTGTCGAAATAGATTTGTATTTTACGAATCTATCGATACATTGAATAAAGTTTAAAATAAAAATTTAACTAACGCATTACTTAGTTTAATTGGAAACTTGTTGTCGTTGTGGAACTATTTAATATAATGTTTATTAGTGTAAAAGTAAATGATTGCCAATGAGAAAACTATCCACCAGAGTTCCAATGAAGTAGATATAAGCAATAATAGGACACCGTACGGTCTTCAACAATGAGAAAAAAACCATACCGTATAGTCGGCTTTAAAAGGCCCCGACATTAGAATTGTAAAACAATCCCAACGAGAAAACTGACGGCCTTATTTATAATGTACATATTTTACAATAGGTTTTAATTTATTGGTTTTACGTATAAGGATAAATTTCACGTTTTGTATGCAGTCTTTAATATAGCATTTAATGATAATTACAAATAGAATTCCATATGCATTGTGTTTTTATTATGATTATTATAGAATCAACTACGTATAATGATATTACTTAAAACGCAATGTTCCGGATTATGTCTTTTGTATTCAGAAGGTTGAATTTGTTTTGACGACCATACTTGCAAAAAATAAAAGTTTTAGAAAATAGATCAACCTTGTAGAAGAAAAGAAAGGAAGTACAACTCGTTTAGTGACACGAACCCAATAAATTAATGATACTTTGTTTGTCTGACATTTAATAAATGTGTTTTAAGCTTTTAAGTAACATGGACTATTTTTCATATTTATTATGTTAGTGATAACATTGACTATAACATATATATTAAACACGTGCCTGCTTTAAAAATATATTTTACGATTGATCCAGGTCTTCCCAAAAGTGAGGTTTCATATTCTTGCATTCCCATCTTGAATTTGTTTAACTGGATTGCTTTACTCGTCAAGAATTGTTGGTAAAAAATGAAAAAAATATAACATATATCTTTCAATCTTTTTAATCGGTCGAAACAAAGACCCATTGGTAGCTTTGATCTGTGTTCTGCTCTTTGTCGGGTTGTCTCATTGGCACATTCCCCGTTTCCATTCTCTATTCTATTCATAGTCTCTCTTTGAATACATTCTTCTTTTCACATCGTCATCTAAATTAACAAATTGTTTGGTTAAAACGGTTTTCTTTTCTTTCTATCTTAAAGGAGACGTGACACGATTTTTTTTTTTTTTTTTATTATTAAATTAATAAATATTAGTCTTAAAACACGTTTTGTACCATTTTGCTGGTCAAAACCTGATCAATCGGCAAGAATCCAGCGCTTGTCATAATGAATGATTTTTAATTAGATAACGATCACGTGATCGTGCTTACGTCAGTGGTTACAAGCTGGGAAAATGTCTCTAACTGGACGATGTCGATACACTATGGACGGTATTGACAGCACTTTTCCCGATTACTGACAAACTATAAAGACAATTGACCTCATCAATTTGAGCCATTGTGTGTGGAAAATAACGAAGAAAAGGATATTAATTCTTCATGCGAAGAGTACAAAAACGACGATTTTTCAGACAATACCGATCGGATTGTTACCATACATATTTGGTTTGTCTGATGAATAAATTTAATAGACAGCTTTCTGCATTTGTTTTATTTAAAAAAAACTACTTTTAATCATATTTGAAAATATAAATTTCTTATTATTGATGATCAAATTGTTCTTTTTCTCTCTGTTACGGTAATGTTATAATTATGTGTGCGGCAGAAGCAGAAAAAACGATAGTAAAAGTCAAATTAGGCGTTCGCAAAGTGTCCGTTTTTTGTTGTATTTTTTTTTTTGGTTACGTAGAGACTTTTAATAGGTATAAATTATCACCAAAAGTTATGCTTATAATTTTTTTTGGTTGGAAACCATACATCACACAACGGATTTGTATAGTGAAAATCCTTTATCACACTATTTCTGCATTAGGATATTCAATTAACAATTTTATTACTTTCCCCTTATTATGTAAACAAGTCAATTCAATATTTATTTACGTCTCACCTTATGTATAAAATTACACAATACAAAACATTTATTGAGGCTGTTGTTTTAGTGATTAAATGTTGACACCTATAGCATACTTGACCAGATGAAAGGTAAGAAGGCACCTGTAGAGTGATTTAGTCACGTGTTATGTTATTTACCTTTTAAAACCATACATTTTAAGAAAAACTATCTTATGTTGAAATAATTAATATAGTTATACTACACTTCTAAAGTATGCTATTCCATCCAGACCCTTATAAATCTAACTTCAAATTAAGGAATTACACAAAGTAAATTCAAATTCACTTATTTCCACCCTCTCTTCCAAATATCATTTAGTAATCAATTTGTTTATTGCTACCAGCAAAACGCTTGAGTCCAGGAAAATATCCGTAACAATGTTCTTTTCAAAATATTTCTTCTAAAGGGGTCATTTCAATCGGACTGAGCAGGAAAATGTTTACATGTAACATAATTCAGTCTTCGAGAACATGAGTTGTGTATTAGCTGTACTTGGCTTTCATCTAGCTATTAGTATTTGTGCGTTGTCTCTATTGTTTTATCGTTAGTGGTTTCTTTACTTCGTACCGATCTTTTGAGCTAGACTGGTTTTATAGTTCTTATGTACTGCTGTAAGACCACTGTCACACGTTGGGAGGGAGAGGGGGTATAGGCGCTCACAAACATATACCACCGACACATTTTGAATGTGCCTGTCTTAAATCAGGAGCATATAGATCAGTGGTTGTCGTTGGTTCATGTCTGTCAATTTTTTTCTGCGGAAATTATTTTGTTATAAATAAGTTAGTTTTCTCGTTAAAATTGTTTCACATTTTCACGTTGAGAACTTTTATAGCCGAATATAAGGTATGGGGTTTTCTCAGTGTTGGAGGCCGTACGGTAAACGACACTTTCTTCATTTATTATAAAGTTTCCATTTTAAAAGAAATGTTTTTCATCATCTGAATCTTTACCAACTAGATAGTTGTCAATAATTATATTCGATGTTCAATATAATAAAATTGAGAATAGAAATGGGGAATGTGTCAAAGAGACAACAACCCGATACAAACAGCAGAAAAAGACTTATGATTCACATTCTCGTGTCATTTCCTTGTTTGATTTTTATGCTTTTTGTCTAACAATTTCTTATGAAGTTATAGACTTGCAAGCATACAGGAATATTACTTTTCCATCTCAAGAAGTCAATTTTAAAAATGCATCCGTTATAAACCTTTTATATCTCCATATTCTTAAAAGCAATAAAAATAAGATCTATATACAGGTTTCTATTAGTTATCAACACTGGTTAGGGTATTTGATTGGTGGTGCATAGGGTATTGTATGGTCGTTTTACAGGTATTCATTAAACATATGATCAGGTAGTTGTACCTGTATTACTGTAACAATAATATATTCCAATCTCACCTGTGCCCTCGGCAAAACCAACATCCAGGATGTACACAAAGAGCTTATGAAGTAATATTGCGTAATAACTATGTCTTATCAATCCCCATGTGGCGTGACACCTGAAGTTTGCAACTTCAAACGAGACCTAAAATTGCGAAACTCAATCACCTGTACCGTACACCTGTGACCTATGATGAACTCATGGCATGGCATCCGAGACCCCAACTCTGGATTCCTTATAAAGTGGGCGGAAATAAGTGTAGTTTGGGCTTGTTAAAAGTCCCATCTTTACACCTTCTAAGTCTGCGTGTCATACGAAAACAGAAAATATCATGTCAATATTCTTTTTAATTATATTGTTGAATCCATCGGCATCACACATAATCATTGTTTATCACTGTCATGCGTTTTGTTGGATAATAATCGAAACTAAATTTGTGCTGTACCCATATGTCAATATGAATGAATGTAACCACTGACGTAGTAGCCTCGTTCTGAGTGACTTTCTGGATGGAAATATGCATATTTGATAGGTCGATAAATCGTTGCATTAAATCTCATTAAAATACATATTTTAACAAATAGTTGACACTTATATTGCTATCGATGTATTTTGGGGGAAAGTTAAGTATAAATAAACATTTTGAAACACAAATTGAAAATCGTGTCATGTCTCCTTTAAGATAATCACGTTTGGTTTGATATCCGCTGAAATGTTAAACGAAGTACAATTTTTATTAGCTTGAATGCAGACGTTTGGAAAACCACGAAATCATGACAAACATCCTCGAAAATACAACTGTTTTTGAATCCAGGAAAATTGGTTACAACAAAGATAAATGAATCCACAGTATGTCCTAACTTATAGTACGTTTGTTAACGATATCTTTTAGTGGGATATATTGCAAAACACTCAAGTCAAAAACATTTGCTGGTTCCTTTAAGCTACTTTGATTCTCCTAGATTTATAAATTTGAGATTTTCCACATCTATCATCAGGAACGTACCTCTTTGATGTTAATACAGGAATGTACAAATATAATTCAGTTATGTTTATTTTATAGAAAATTTGAAAAGAAGAAGTTTTATACATATTTAAAAGTAATGAGAGGGTACGTTTAACGGTCATGTAATTACATGATGCAAATGGATTATGTGCGCGTAGCCTGCAGTCGAGAAAGCAACACATAACTGGTCTCCTAGCAATGGTTGACATGCATGGTTTGCAAATCTGCGGATAACGAGGAGTAAAGTAGTGTTTATACATTGTGCAGAATATTCTGACTTGAGAGTTGTTTGTTCAAATATATTTTAAAACATATTAGAAGAGAGTTAAACTGTTATGAAAAAGATAACATTTTGTTTGATCACCAAACTCCTTAAATATACATAAGTATGACTTTCTCTTTCTTTTGCAATTGCTTTGTACATATAACTAACAATACCTTATCAATATTGTTATGTGTAAATAAACTCATCAAAGATACAAGGATTACAATTGTGTACGCTCATTTCGTCTACAAAGACTCATCAGTACGCTCGAATCAACAAAAGTAAAAATGTAAAATTTAGTACGAAGTTGAAGAGCACTGAGGACCAAAAATTCCTAGAGAAAAAATTGACAAAAAAAAACATAGGTATTCTATTCTTGGGTAGAAAACCATAAGTATTTACAAAATATTTAAGGTTTTATCAACAGGTAATTCGTTATTATGACCATATCAATGATAATTCATGTCAACACTGAAGTGTGTTGTATTGTATTACACCCAAATGAATCAAATCCCGTTATGTTATATTTTCATAAACTAGTGTTTCAAATATGGGTATTTGATCTTTTTCAATTTTGATTTAAATTGCATGTGTGCAAAAAACATTTTTTGTATTTGCATTTGCACGTCTTTGTTTTAAAGATTTAATTACGACGCGCATATGAAGATTTCTAAGCCTTCATACTATACCAAACGTTTTAACGAGTTTGCTTGATTTGATGTTTGATAAATTTTAACACATATAATTAGTATAGATCGTCTTAGTATTTATTAAGAGTGTTTAGCGCAGTCGTAGACAAAGATATAGACAAACAAGTAACACTGAATAGAGAAGTTCCTTTAATGTCCGTAGTAATGATATGAACGTACAAATGAACATGGACTTTTCACATGTATTCATCGAAATATTTTTTTGTGAATTATTTAGTTTTTATTTATTTTTCATTTTTATGATTAATCTTTATTGTTATTTCACTACTAGAAAATGTAAAAAAATACTTGCAGCCAACTTATTGTTTAAAATATCTAAGATTGTTTTCAGCACCATACATGAACTACTTCTCAAATAAACTCATCATAGATATCACGATTAATATTTTACAAGACAGACGCGCGGTTCGTCTCCAAAGACTCGTTAGCGACGCTCGTGTCACACAATTTAAAAGGCCAAATAAAGTACAAATTTGAAATACAATGAGAACCGAGTATTTCAAACAAGTTTTTACCAAAGACAGCTACGGTAATCTATTCCTGGTCTAGAAGTTAGAGTTAGCATGTTGGCATGATATGGGTTATGTTTTTCATATATTCTATGATGGTATGATATTAAACCCTAACGGGAGGGATTGTGTAGGATTTTCATATGATCTAGACATAATCTTTTAATCAGTTTAATTGATGTCTGGAGCTGGCATGTCAGTAACTGCTAGTAGTCTTTTGTTAATTTATGTATCATTGTCAGTTTGCTTGGTTTCTTCTGTTACCTATTCTGACATCTGACTCGGACTTCTTTTAAACTGAGTTTTACTATGCGTTTTGCTGTGAGTTTTTTTTTTATTTACATTGGCTAGTGGTATAAAGGGAGGTTGAGATCTCACAAAGCATGTTTAACCCCGTGCATTTTGCTCCTATCCCTATTCAGGGGCCTCTGGCCTTTGGCCTTTGTTAGTCTTGTATGTTGTTGTTTTCTTTTAATTTTAATTAACTTGTCTGGTTCGGAGTTTAAGTATGACGTCTATTTTTAGTGAACTAGTACACATTTTGTTTAGGGGCCAACTGAAGCCCACCTCCGTGTGCAGGATTTTCTCGCTGTGTTGAAGACCCATTGGTGGCATTTGGCTGTTTTCTGCTCTTTGGGTGGGTTGTTGTGTTTTGACACATTACCCATTTCCATTCTCAATTTTATTAGAATGGTAATTTATGGTTTTCATATCAAAATGTACAAATTTAATCAAATGTATGTTTACTTTAAGTATTTTGATCAATATTAGAAAAATAAATGGAAGATACATATTGGAAGTTCTTCTCGAAGCCAAACCAACGGTCATTTACACGGTTTACCTACATAAATTATGAGGGAAAAAGAGGTGTTTAGGACTATACTAATTTCAAAACCAGAATAATCTTTAAAAACAAAATAAGTGTTTTCCAGTATTGTATAGCTTCAGATGGAGATGTGGGGTAACACCAATGATGAAGATAACAACCATATTAAAACTCTTAACGAAATCTAGTAGGTCTTCAACAATACCAAGCTCCAAATCGAATTAATAGAACAAATAAGAGTGTTGAATAATGTTTGATTTATATCTTTTTCAATTTTCATTGTTTGTTTTTTACCTTTTTTATTTGTTGTAAAATGTTATTTCATTGTTATTTTAAGTTCTTACTTTCCTCATCAATGTAATTACCATTATTATTATTAATCTTTATTAATATTATTATCATTATTATTATTAATGTTTATTAATATTATTATCATTACTATTATATTTGTTGATGTATGACAGAAAAATTCTAAATGTTTACCTATGATGTATGCTTGGTATTCATGTATTTATGACAAATCGAGATGTTTACTGATATGTATGTATTTTTTCTGTATTATTATATACTTAGTAGTAAATACTTGTGAAGTGTATGTGTAATACGGTCAACGGCAATCGTGCTGTATCAGCCATCCGTGATGATATCGATATCAGTCACGGTTGCAAAGACTTTATCACAACCTAACTCTGTATGACGTCACGTCATCGACATCAGTCACCGTTGCAAAGGCTTTATCAAACCCCTAATCTGTATGACGTCACGTCACATGAAAAAAACATCTACTTGAGATATATAATAAAGTGCATATGATATGGCTTTTTCACTATCACACAGCGTATCAACCCTCAACAAATATAATCCCTCGAGCAGAGCTCTTGGGATTATATTGGTGTCTAAGGTTGATGCGGATGTGATATTGAAAAAGCCATATAATTCTCTATTTAATAGATAGAGATGCTGGATATACTTCAATGAGAAAGCAACCCAATACAAAAGTCAAATTATTCAAGTATTATTATCTATAAGGTATCAATTCACAATACATTAATGCAAATTTAAAGAATCAACATTTACATTTAAAGAAATTTAAGAAAATATACATATTCCCACACACAAAAGACTTTTTTTTCTACAAAATAAAGTAATTCGATACCTTAAAGAACTCTCTTGTTATTTGCCCTTCTTTCTTCTTACTAAAAAAATGCATAGTTGGTCTTTATATATAGAATACCTTTCACTGTTACTGGGAATCACGAACATATTTATAGAAATAAAGAATATTTCACCGAAAAGCCTTTAATACTTCCCATTACTACCCAATTACGTTTGATAAGATTTTCACTCAAATTAAGGTATAACATACATATGATATTGATTTCTGTATTAGACATTAATCATCTGATTTCTAATTACAAAGGGTTTGCAAGATAAACATGATAAATGAAAGTTATATCTTTCTAACATACTTACTTGCCCAAACTTTGAATATAGACAATTAACTTATAATTTTAGGGGGGGGGAAAAAAACAATCACTATCTAGCAATAGAAATTGGTAGAAACTAGAAAATTTATTTGTACCAGATTCTGTATCCATCATGACGATAGGGAAAAAGAATTCCATATGTTAGTAAAGAACAATTAAGAAAATACTTTTTTAACAATATCATAAAAAACATTGATTATATACATAAATTGAAACACATCGGTATTACTAATACAATACAGGAGTATAAACGGTCGACGACTTAAGTTATTCCATTACAAATATTTGATTAAATTAGCATAGATTTATTGTATGATGTTAGTGTATACATAATTTTTTTCATGTTTGATGTCAGCCATTAGGCCATATTTACATAGAGTCACTTTCAAAAAATATTGTTTTAATTATTGTCTTGATTGACCTTGATGGTAAGAACATTTTTATCCACCAATCTTGTCAAAGCTATGTCATTTGGAGAATGACTTTTAGATGAAAAAAGATATGGTTTATTTATGAGGCCAAATACACTTGACAAAAGCTAAAGCAAAGGAACAATGTTTGTATTGCTGTTTTCAGTTTGACCTTTAACATACAGCAACAGTTCAAACCTCACTGCATGCTTAAGACTGGCAGAATTTTTTTCTATTTTTGATCATGCTACAGAACATTTGTGCCTGCTGTAAGAATTGCTCAGCCATTTAACCTCAAAGTAAAATAACAATACACACATTAAGATAAAACCATGAGCTACAGTAAGATATATATATAAGGATACTATTCAGAATGTAGTTGTTTATCATCCGGCAACATTTGTGCTTTGGAATAAAAAACAAGAGACATTACTCTAGAACAGTTAGATTGATACCTGAAACAATGACTCAAGCTGTATTTCTTTGGCATTAAATTTCAATTTTCGTAAACGATATCGATTGAATTAAACAGAAGAAATACATTAACTGTAATTTCATTCTATTTATTAAGTTGGTTAAACCCCAAATAGAAATATCTATGATGTACTTAAGGAGTGTCTGTTTTGGTTCGATTCCGTAGTTGTTTTATGAATTCGCACAAAACCAACACAATTCTTTAATTGGCGAAAAGGTCATGGTGTTATTTTCATCTCAACAATGAGTTTTTCAACAAGCCAATCTATGTCAGGAATATAGCATAAAATGAGAGGATGTGGTATGAATGCCAATGAGACAACTTTCCATCAGAGATTAAATGTTTGTAATTAGAGGCCAAACAACAACGAAAAAAAAACATACCGTATAGTCGGCTATAAAATGCCTCGACATGAAAAATGTGACTATGTGGTAGAGTGGAATATAGTATATTTTTGGTAATTGTAAATTTGTATATATTGATTAAATTTATTGGAATAAAATGATTTTCATACTATTGATATTATTAGTTACAAATTGAATGGTATTTAATTTGTTCAGTCTAAATACTGTTATACTGACCAGTTTACTTGTTTGTCTATGTTACATTGATTTCTATATTTAGAATCTTAATTAAGGCTATATTTCTTTATGATAGTGATTTTGGTCACATGTTCTTTTTGGAGGGAAATTTCTATTATTCTGGACACTCTTATTTCAACTGTCTTACTGACCAGTTATATTTCACAATTCTGGAGTTTGTAAATTGGCTTGATATATATATTGATATATTTATTGCTGAATCTTTGGGAATCTATATTACTACTTTACACGTCAGTTGTATATACTTTTCTCACATTATTTTAATAGTCCTAGAGTTGTTAACAGAGTATGCAAGATTTGGTTAGATTGATTGATTGAATGGAGAAATGAATTTGTAGTGTGAATCTGACCTTTATGAATGATAAATACAATTAATTAACCCATAACATGCTTTAAATCGTTAAAGATTGGTAAATGATTAAAATATTAAATAATCTTAAATAATAGATTATAATGGAGCATTGGGTGAAATGATATTAAATAGAAAGAAAGAGTTTTCTTGTGTATAAGTAAAAGTAAATAAATAGTTA
The DNA here is from genome assembly GCA_017311375.1 of Mytilus coruscus. NCBI lineage: Eukaryota > Metazoa > Mollusca > Bivalvia > Mytilida > Mytilidae > Mytilus > Mytilus coruscus. Next base: position 50,787,364 of record CM029606.1, on the reverse strand, counting down.
AATATTCATTTTAAACCTTTATTATGTTTTAGTATCTAAGGAACAGATTTTCTTATTTTTGGTATGTGTTCATATTATGAAGTCATATTGTAGACATGGAACACATTAGTTATAAATTCATATTTATCTTCAGGTTATTGTTTGATGTAGCCAAACACATATGATGTTAGTCTTGTGACCTTCAAATTAGCACTTGAGGTAAGCAAAGAGTTGTATTATGTAGTTTTATAATTTAGTTAATAATTTACTTATTTTGCTTTGCTTAGTTACTGCATGTAGATGTTTTAATGCTTTGCTGTTTTGCTTCATTTATTTATATTTATGAATTCATGTAAAGTATATTTTTACATGGTAACAGAATATTTATCACAGTTAAGTTTATGAGATACATAAACTAATACATGCATATATGTAGGACACAAGTTTAAGTTGAGTCTTTGAGACAGAAAATATAGATGTAAAAGAGAATGACAATATTATTTTACTTAAAATGTTATACAGTGCAATGTGCTTGTTCATAAACATGTCAGAGTTATCTTTCTTTGCACTAGTAATTATAGTATTTTATAATTGTGTTTTGTAGGGTCTTTATATGAGACTACTGTTATTTTGTTGAAGTCCTAAGACCTTTAATAAAGAATCCTTACAATATTTACAACCGAGTGCTGTTAAAATGATGTCTATTTCCACCCGGTTTCAACTATACAATATGTGTGTGTTTTTTTTTTTTTATTTTTTTTTTTTTTGTCTCACTGTTAATAAACAGTATTGTTTCGGTACATGAAAATATTAGTCACTTGGTAAGCTATCCATTATATTAACTGACATAATGTTATTTTTATTGAAGCGATGAATTAATAGAACTTCACATTATTTATTTAGAAAATTATACTGCGTTATAGACGTTTTCTGGTATTAGTATTTCAATCCAGTAAATGATTGTTTCTGCTTAATACCTTACAGAATATTTGAAACCTACAGTTGGCAACATCACACGATTACTATCATATGAATTAAATGTTTTAACCCACTGTAGTTTTAATCGGGGTAAATATGTGACCTTAGACAGGTCATTATGTTATGCCTTGAAGGTAATTTTATTGAAGCTTAATATCGTCTAAGTTGTTTCTCCAAAAGAATGATCTACCACACTGGCATGACATAACTTCATACAGGTATATAATTCAGTTTATTGCTGTTCTATGTGAGTAAAAACAATTAATGAACAGTTAAACGTGTCATTCCTTTATCTTCATATGTTTTACGGAAGCCATTATGGTTTAATGTACCTTTATTGAATATGTTTGTCACATACATAAACTTATGGTTAATGATATATTCTACTTGCCGCATCCACAATCCATACCTCTGTTTCTCGCTTGTAACATAACCGAAAACCAAATATTTACATGTGTAAAGAGAGTGGTTCTGCGATACAGTGAATGGGATATTTTTGAAGTCTGTATAACGGACATGATGTGCATCACACTCAGACAGGCAATCCGTCTTAACCCGATTAATTCATATTCAAATATTATAATTATTATTTCAAATATTATAATTATTATTTCATTTAAATATTTCTTTCAAAATGGTAAGCAAAAATGAATAACCTTGCAAACTTATAGAAATGTAAAAAAAAAAAAGGGAAGCTCAAATGTCAGCCTTGCTCCGTATATGAGTCATGTCAAGATAAACAAGTCGGAATGTTTTCGCATGCGATTAAAATCTGTTAAGACGGTTTTACACGAAATCAGACCATGGGTACACAATTACGTTAAGATTTAGTCAGAGCATTTCAGTCGTGTTTAGCTTTCAACATGTTTGATGCAAAACTGTTGAACCTTTCCCGGTGTCTATCAGGGGTTGTTCCCCTTTAAAAATAAAATCGAAAGACTAAAGAAGACGTTCTTTTATCTATTAAAAATATTACTTTGAAGACGTTCTTGTATCTCTTAAAAATGTTACTTTGAAGGCGTTCTTTTATCTCCTAAAAATGTTACTTTGAAAGTCTATTTCATTAAAAAAAAAATTGAATAATTCTAATTCTTTTTTTTTTTCTGCGTAATTATTAAACATTTTTGAAATTTATAAAACAGTTATTATTGTTTAAGATGTTCTTGTCCAATGTAATACTGCTGGACAAATCGCAGTGAATTTCTTCCGTCATGCATAGTTAGGGAACCGACAGTTTTAAAATCCATTACAATCAACGGATTGAAAAAAATATTAATAAATCATCGGAAAATGAACACTTAAAAGTTTACAAAGTGTATACCACTGTTTGTTCATGCGTTTATATGGGAGTTGACAAATGTAGCCAACTTAACGTAAATAATTTTTACATTTAAAAAAAAATAACGATTGGCACTTGAAAAAAATCTAAAAATGATCTTTAACAAATTATACCTAACTTGACGTGAAACCTGTCTATAACTTCTTACAAATATTGTAAGCTTATTTGTTTAGGTTTCCTGTATAAATTTCTGTTGAATTATTGTAAATATATAAGGGATAACTAAAATTGTTAAGCTCTGCACACAAGCTGCTCAGTGCAATATAAAAAAGCGTTTAGTTCATTCGGGAGATATTTTACATACGTGCAGATAAGGTAGCCTACGAGGTGTTTCGATTGAGGAACGCTATCGTTTGGAAATAGGATACCCCGGTCTTTTTATAGCATACTTAAATCATTACGCGATAGGGGTTATGCTCATTGTTGCCAAGGCGTCGAATTTCGTACAGTGCCATCTAAATGTTTGAAACATCCGCACCATGGCCATTCAACTACATTTCTTTACTGTTTTACTATCAAAAGAATAATCGAATTTTTACAATTAAAGTCGTACAGAACACTACAGGGAGATAACTCTGTAAAAATCAGCTGAACGTTTTGATCACGTTGTATTGTAAAAGAAATATTAAGCTTCTCAATGATCAGAATTAGTGTGTGTCAAACTGCCATATATCCAATGACATTTGTCCAATAAAGTGTGTGGTTCAATTCTTTAGAAATTTTTATACTTTTTGTCAAAGGGTCAAAATTTAATAAAATTAAACGAGCCAGATTAATTTTAGTCAAGGTGTTCGGTACCATCTTAAAAGTCCAGCGAATGTTATTGACTGGAAACTGAAAGGAAATGATTATGTGCCTGATTTATAAAACCCTACATAATAAAGTAGCCATAGATATACCAGATTATATAGAACAACAAAAAAGGACAATCAATTGAAAATTAAGTAATCTTCAAACATCAACCAAAACTTACAATACTTTTTTAAAAATACAGCTCCTTTCCTCGTATCATCAAAAACTGGAACATCTTACCAACAAAACTATTAAATATAGGTGTTGCGGAGTCATTCAAGAACAGCATCACATCTTATTTAATAGAGTAGTCACGCAAGAAAAGAATAATTTTTATCTGCACATGTAAATATATTTTAGATAAGCGCCATATTAAATAACTGACGTAGTATTTGCGTGATGGGTTTTAGACCCTCTGCATTTCAACAATGAATAGTTGTAGAGGTGGAAATGATGAGTAAATCCCTTTTCAACTAACTGTTATATTTTGTTCTACGTTGATGTTGTGGTGTTCCATCACGTCCCATGTTAGGAGAGGTTGGACGCACGATTACAATTTTAACGCGGTATTGATTTTGCTCATTGTTGAAGGATGTACGATGACCTATAGTTGCTAACTTCTTGTCATTTGGTCTCTGATGGAGAGTTGTCTCATTGTCAATCATACCACTTTTTCTTATTTTCACACAATACCCAGATATTTCCTTTCATCAGTGTGTATAGAAATAAGAAAACACGAACTTCCACTGTGATACATTTGTAGGTCCAGGATTCAATCACTGCCAATTTATATTAAGATTTCAAAAGTCGCAGTTGAAAGTTCTCTGAATATGTTATTTGATGACTATTACGTTAAGATGTAAGCTTGTAAACTAGCACATTAAAAATATATTCAAGGTGTTGGGCATGAACAAAACAAGGTAACGTTGATATCCAAGTTAACATTCAATATAATATTTTGTGAAAATATGTATTGTAAGATTTAAGCTTTTCATACAACTCACTAATCCACCTTTTCATAAATTCCCATGACAGATGCTTTTGCTTTTTTCAAGTACTTCAATGGAGAAATGCATACATATACATACATATTCTTAGACATATAATGTTTAAAAGAAGATACATATTCTAAAGTTATCCAAATATGGTAATAGACTTTTGTAACCAAATAAAATAGCGTGTGAGAAGAGTGCGTAAAATAGTGGAAAACAGTCTAGTACAACAAGTTGATACTTAAGATATGACAAGCTACGATGAATTATCAAACGACTAACTGTGCACCACTTATTGCGGACCTGTTTTGTATTGCTATGAGTTACAATTTATGACTAAAATCAGCAAAGACCCATCGAAACAACATCTGATACAAAATTTAATAATACTTTTAGATATTTGGATGATATATTGGCTCTCAATAATGACGACTTCAGTATGTATACTAAAGAAATTTATCCTGTTGGACTTACTTTAAATAAAGCTAATACTAACAATGACCACTGCCCTTTCCTCGATCTTGATATCTATATCATTAACGGAAAGCTTAATACAAAAATTTATGATAAAGAGATGATTTTCATTTCCTATCGTTAATTATCCATTTTAGATGGTGACGTTCCTTGTCACCATCTTACGGTGTTATATATCTCAACTTGTACGATTCGCTCGTGTATGTAACAACGTTTCAGATTTTAACGAAAGAAATTTATGTATTACTGAAAAATTATTACACCAGGGTTTTCGATATCACAAACTAGTCAAAACATTTACAAAATTTTATCATCGGTACAAGGACATCATTCGTAAATATAGCTCAACATGCAGACTTCTTATACGTTCAGGTATTTCACATCCAATCTTTTATGGTAATATTCTTTATAAAGCACTAAAATGTCAGTATTCACCTCAGAAGCTAACAAAACCTTTAAATAGACTTATTAAGAAGGGATATAGTTACGATACTGTTGTCAGGTCATTAAAGATTGCATATTTTGGCTTTAATATTGATTCACTTATAGGGTCTTTGCATCGGAACTAAACACATTTATTTAAAAACCAGTTGTTGGCATGACACGGATTATGCTCTTCTCATATATTTTATGATGGTATGATACTAAACCCCTAACGGGAGGGATTGTGCCTGATATCCATATGATGAAGACATAATCTTTCAATCAGTTTAATTGAGGTCTGGAGCTGGCATGTCAGTTAACTGCTAGTAGTCTGTTGTTATTTATGTATTATTGTCATTTTGTTTATTTTCTTTTGTTACATCTTCTGACATCGGACTCGGACTTCTCTTTAACTGACTTTTAATGTGCGTATTGTTCTGCGTTTACTTTTCTACATTGGCTAGAGGTATAGGGGAGGTTGAGATCTCATAAACATGTTTAACCCCGCCGCATTTTGCGCCTGTCCCAAGTCAGGAGCCTCTGGCCTTTGTTAGTCTTGTATTATTTTACTTTTAGTTTCTTGTGTATAATTTGGAGTTTAGTATGACGTCCATTATCACTGAACTAGTATATATATTTGTTTAGGGCCAGCTTAAGGACGCCTCCGGGTGCGGGAATTTCTCGCTGCATTGAAGACCTATTGGTGACCTTCTGTTGTTGTCTGTTCTGTGGTCGGGTTGTTGTCTCTTTGACACATTCCCATTTCCATTCTCAATTTTATCATCCACAGTTTTCATCATTAATTTTTCCATTGTTTAAGATTAACTGCCCAAAGCTCTAACAGTGCTTTGATTTATTTAATTGAGTGAAATATTTCTTTTTCTATTGCATCTTCAATTCCAATAAACCCTTCAGAAAATATCGATTTGGGTTTTCACCACCAAGCCTCTATATATTTTCCGTTTTACCACACAACATTCCTCAATGCATCATGTTTTTCTATCATCAATTTATTGAACTGAGACTTGTTATCAGTTATGTCACAATTAAAAATTATGACATCCACTGTCATCTTGAATAAATTGCATCCAAGTATATATATTATAGCTATCTTATTTAGTATATGAACTTATCATTTTGCTGATGTGCTAGTCTTTTTTTTTTTTTTTTTAATTTGTGTATGGTTTGTTTAATCATTTCTGCCAGTATTGTATTCGAAACTATTTGGCACTGTATACTAGTATAACTTAACAAAGTACTAGTAATTCAAAACCAAAGCAGAAACTAATACAGTGTGAACAAGGTTAACGAATTGCTTACATCCCCTTCATTTGAAATTTGGTGGATAGTTGTCTCATTGGCGATCATACCACATCTCCTATGTTTATAGAAACTGTCATATTGACATGTACTGCACCATCCTGGATGCTCTGAGTGTATATTTCAAAAGTCAGATTTCTTAGCAAAAATTGAATAGGCATCATGAACAAAGAGATTAATGTTTGCTCTGACATCACATCCTCCAACCTTTATTTTCTGAAACATATTCCCCAAGTTACGACCACATCTGTGCCCTGTCACTAGTAACTCGAATTTAGTTTGAACGGACAAAAACGCATTAACGGCATTTAAAAGATTAATGAAAATTGAATAAGATTGACAAAAATTAAAATTATTTTAATGCATTTCAATCTATATCAAATCATTTTAATACCAGTCAAATAGATTCCCTTGCGGTCATTCAAGTTAATTTGAGATGTGGTTAAACTGCGTCAAACTAATTAGCCACGCCCCGTTAAAAGGAATCAAACTGATGTTAAGTCCTTTTAAACTTTAAAGTGTCCGCCTTTTGTAAGGTAAATCACTCAAGCAGAACAGCATCCTTGTGTATCTATCATTAATCCGCTCGAGCGTTACCGATTTAAGATATTTTACTGGTGGTTAGTTTTATATATGTTTTCCAATATTTAATGTTATACGTAATGTTTTATATGTATATTCATAATTGGAATGTATAATGTTATACAAGTGGTGAGACTTTAATAAAAATTTTAATCTGAATATATAAACATGCTTCACAATTAAGATAAACGAATTAACAATAGATATATAACTAAATTTATAAATATTGAGGCACGATTTAAAAAGCACAAAGTGTTAATCTGTTAAAAATAAAATAGCTCTTTATATCAAATTATTCGTTTTCAATATTGCCTACTAATATGAAAACTCGTGGCATGTAAGTAAAGGTATGGTCTTTTAAATATACTTGCGAAAAATAAAACCGGAAAGATAATAAGAAGGTCGTAATTGTGCTCATTACAAACCTAGAAATGAAAGATTTTTTAATCAAAGACAATAAATAGATTTGAATTACATTTGAGAGGTGAAATGATCACTTATATTTCTGTATAAATGTGTCCTTGTTGTAATCGTAGAATTAATGTATTCCTGAATATTTACCATTCCTCTTTTTCTGTATTCCTATATTGACGTGCTTATTATTTTGATGTCGACACGCACGTAAAAGGAAAAGAAATTAGTCATTGTGTACATAGTTTTAATAGATGCATATTATATTTTGGTAAAAAAAACATTAACATTTATACCGACATTTAAAATAGCTTGTAATTAAAACATTTTTTGTTAAATAATAAAATTGATATAGATGAGCTTGACATTTGTTGAATTCATTTATTAAACAGTTTCGTCTTGCTAAAACTTGTAATTAAAGTAACAACTCAATGAACTTTTAAACCTGTGTAAAATTGTAATACCGGTCACTGGTTAAAATGTGTGCTATTTGTGTAAAAGCAGCAAACGACAAATGAAAATTGAAGTGGGGTTACGAAAGGATTCTCGTTATGTCCGCATGTAAAATAATTCTTGCAATAAATGAACATTTGACGAACTGGACTGGCTATTAAGCCCTTGCACAGTCGGCCCTGGCCAAAAGAAATATTTTAAAAAAACTTATTTTTATATTTGCGGCATTCAAAAACGTTTATAAGACCAAAAGGTAACTTAAACATTGTAAAGCACGTCGGATAAAATGTTTCTGTCATATAATTGTGTAAGGCATATTTTAGCGATAATTACTAGATAAAAAAATAATTGGCTATTCTAACTTCCCAAGTTTAATCTAGGTGCTCTCGTAGGCCACGTTTAATATTCAAATAAATTTCATTGGTCGGGATTTCATAATGTGTTATATGAAATTATCTTGAAAATAATTGCGGGAAAGGGCTGTTAAAGTGCGAGAAGGAAACACTTTTTCTTTTTGAGGAAACGTGAACGAAGGAACGTGCTACAAATAAAGACCTGCGATTGTTTGTCAATAACTCAAATTTACAAAATAGTAAATATAACTGATGATCAATGTCAAAATTATTGGAAAGTTTTGTGATCATGACACCACCTATGTTATGTAGTATAAATACTCGAATTTGTCAATTATACCACATCTTCTTATTTGTATATTAATCATGTCAAAATACGAAAATGAAACGAATAGTGAAGTATTGTGTCCATGCATGACGATATCAAAGTCGCGTACATATACGAAGATAAGATGTGATAAAGACGTTAAAGAAACAGCAACTCAACCACACAACATACCAGAATGTGAACTGTGAGCTGTTGTGTGCATCCTTTTCTTGGGATTTGACTTTAAAAGATATTACTACTTTTGCCTGAACATACCGGAATCGTTACTATTTTCTCGGAAAAGTAAGGTATTTATTTCCGGAAACGTAGACTTATAACGGAAACGTATTCTTTTTCCGGGAACGTAATGCCAAATTTTATATGAGCAGTGTATTTGTTTTAATGTCAGAATATAAAGCATCAACTAGTGTTAATGTCTATGGATGTATTAGTTACAGTTGCATACTAATTGAGAGATCGTCCTGTTTGATGTTCTTCGTGTGGAAATTATTCTTGCTTCAGCATGCATCTTTACTTTGTTCCTCTAAAGAGATCCTCATTTACCCTTACATTATAAAAGTTTGTGGACTCGTATGTATTTAGGGATGGCACTCTCCATGTATCGTACCTTAAAAAAACAAAACTTTCGTATATTTTACGTTTCAGAGTCCTACATGTATGTTGAATTTTACTCAGAACTTAGAAAGTTGATATCAACGCGAGTTATGCTTAAAGTTAACCTTTTATTCTATATGTCAGATAACCTACTTGTGTTTATGTTGGATTGCTGTCTGAATAGCCGTAATTTTATCCTCTATTTTTTTAGGGATGCATCCAATCGCACCTTTTCATTTGAAATATATTTCCGTGGCGTAACCTCAAAAGATTAGTTACTTCAATAAAAAAAATGTAAGTGAAAATGAAATCTCTTCTCGCATGTTGCACTTTGTGTAATAGTTCTCTTCGACAAAATCAAATATAAAAAGCCACAATTTGATTCCTAAATAGATAATTTTTAAAACCCGGGTCCTAAAGCTAGGTAAAGCCTATCTCTTGATAAAGTTTCTTAAATTCGGCAACTTTTAGATACCAACTGTGCGAGGGCTCAGTCTGTATAGCCAGCCAAGGTCGTTAAAACTTTTATCATCCTTGTAGAGATTTTTGAAAATACGATGGTTTCTGCCTTTTCGAAACTAAAACATGATCAAATATAATTGGTGGCCTTCTATATTCATGTTGTTGTCTCTTTTACATATTCCCCATTTCCATTCTTAATTTTAGATAAAGTAAAAATTATGATAAACAAATGTATTCTTGTTGTCAGATCAAAATACACTTAACAAGCCAGTGCGATAAAATTCCATTCGCTACTATTACGTAATATATATATCACGATATCTCAGTGGCATGGGTTCGAATCCCGGCGAGGAAGAACAAAAATTTGCGAAAGCAAATTTACAGATCTAACATTGTTGGGATGATGTTTAAACGAGTTGTATATATATATATAAGTCCTGTGTCCAAGTGAGAAATAACTACATGTGGTTTGTATATCAGGGAGAATTGACAACGGGTGGTATGTATACTAAAATATTTATCGTCTTCCATTATACATGACGTTGTGGATGAAAATTATTGACAAAATAATAAAGAAAACAGAAAATAACCAGACAAATATATAGAAAAGAAAATGATGAGGTACTAGAATATATGGAATAAAGAATGATTGGCAAAAGGTATAACGGATAGAAAAATTGCCTAAAATGATAGAATACAGAAATAATTAATCCCCATTCAGACCCTCGTAATCTGACGATGACATTTAGCTTTAGGGCAATTATGGGCAAACGACCAACAACACAGTGTTTTTTTACGAAAGTTTACATACAAGCTAATTTTACAAAATCAACTTGAATATGTAATAAAATTATATCTATATCTTCACGTGTTGAATTTTAAAGATAAATGGGTTTGAAGTTTTCGACATTTACTACAAATTTCGGTGGATTGAACATTTCTGTCTCCTTAAATTTTGTTTCAAAAATAAAATATGCGGATTTCGATAAAGAGATAAGGAATATCTTCGTTACAAAATTGGGCTTTACATTTGTGTAACAATCCTTATTAAAAATCCAATTTGTTAAAAGAAATTGATTTTAGAAGAAAAAACTGCATTTTGTCGTTTATTTATCTAGTTGAAAAACGTCGGTTATTTCTTCATAAAAGTTGGAACGAATAATCTTTATCAGAGACATATAGTAATTGTAATTTGTATGGGGTATTACGTTTCCGCATTTTAGCAAAAATCCAGTTCACGTTTCCACATTTTCGTGCATTACTTTTCCAAAATAAATAGATACCACTTTTCCGCATTTTACCTGTATTTCACCTGTAAAAATGGTAATAATGATATATCGGTATAAGACTTTATTATCAAATATGGTCATCTCCTCCCGACACAGAAACCAAAGAACCACAACTGGGCCGGAATCGTTTCTCCCAGTTCTATGCATGTCACATAATTATATTTATTTTATGGACGTTTTGCAGAAGATCCAAACAACAACTTACATCAAAATTCAGTCTTTATCAGCAATAGCACCAGTTCGTAAAAGTGATCGCGAACATGCTGAATTCGTATCCGAACAGTTTGTCAATTATGGTACAGAATAGAATACGAGGTTAGACTTTATACAGTCAGTTGGCTACAAGTTTACCGCTTTAAACTGTGCTACGTGTACTGTATAATAGTATACTGACGCTTAACGCTTAAAATATATATAAACTTTTAGTGCTGAACATTGACTTTTAATTGATATATGACCATGTGTGATTTTCATCATTTTAAGTTGATACTTTTGTAGTTTCATTTTAGTCATAAAGACTTATCCTGCTCGAAGTCCTACTTCCACCCAGTTGGTGAGTAGAGGGAGGGATGGGCATACATTAAAAATTTAAAAGCGGAAACGTAAATAACCTTTAATAAAATCAATGTAAAAACAATGCGGAAAAGAGTACTATAAAAATGCGGAAACGTAAGAATTTTAATGCGGAAACGTAAGAATTTTAATGCGGAAACGTAAAACGCCGAATTGTATTATATGTCTCTGTCATCATACAGTATCATGCCAAACGCCATTTTTAAAAGAGGGGGTCCATGTTCTCGTTTTTAAGCTAATGCATCTTTTTTCCGATATTTCACAGTTTGATGTCGCGAAAAATAACATTTTATGGCAGCAATTAATCAATTAATGTGTCGATAAAAAGAACGAATTCTACAATATATAAAATTCTGTCAAAAATCATTTCCTGGGTCAATATTATAAAGTTCATCCGAAAAGTAATAAGACTGATAATAACATACTAATTCAATTTCATGCAATTAGGTTTTAATGCTAAAAGTTTTAGAAGAAAGAGTTAAATGTCTTCTTTAAAATATTTAGATTAATTCTGCGAAGACATCAGAGAATAAAATGGAGAATGGAAATAAAAATGTGTCCGACAACAATCCGAGCAAAGAGCAGAAAAGACATATAAGGCACAAAATGTGCACCATAATTGAGTTACCTTTTTGTAACCCCCATTGACATAATGGTTACATTGGTTACAATGGTTACACTCCTACAAACTATCATAAATCATATTATTCAGAAATTCTTTTTGGGGATCATTAATGTACGTCCAGTGGCATATATATTATGCATGTCGGAACAGGAAAATTGACATAAGGTACTATTAGAACCATGTTCACATTATTATACATTAGATATACAATGTATGTCTCTGATTATACCCAACAATTGTGGTGATGACGAATTTCTTAAACTGTTCGAAATAATCTAACCGAAAGATAAATCTGTAATTTTACTTTGTCCATAACTTTGACGAACCAAATGAAAGCGAGTAATACTTTGACCTGTTTTTAAATCAGATTGGTCCTAAATGTTTCTCTCGTATATTCAACATGTATATACATGTATATATTCTAAATTGTGACTGTCTATTATTATTATAGTTCCATAACATTCTTTCAAGGCGTATAAACCAATGATGGACAAGTGCGTACATTTTGTGAAATCAATTATAATGTGTATGTTTCAAATATCCATATCTATTGACAACGAGTATATACCCTTGGAAAATATGTAAATAGATTTTATTTTATCAAATCTTTTTGGGAATTATTAAGATTTTCATAAATATCATTCTTAACACCAGAAACGTTATTTATAAACAAGCGTATAAGTAATGACTATAGTATATCACTATCGGACAGGCAAGACAAAGATGTATATTACACCTGATATTTTCAAAATGGAAAGTTACGAGTTATCGGCCGTGTACACTGATCAATACCCTCAGAGGTCAAGTGATGCACCAACTTGCTTTATGTAATTGTGTAATAAGAGTTTTAAAGTCCGTCAGAAATCGCTTGAATACCTGGACGTGTCACCTCACAATACATCTTGGAACAATTTCTTCAGCCATGCTGGTGATCAGATAAGGGAAGGTCCGAATTTATTTAAAGAGGTTTACAAAACCGGTTTACATAGAGAATTATGAATAAACTAGACTTTCAAAAACATTTCTACACGGAACACTTATTTATGACTTTGAACTTTTGACTTTTAAACTAATTTCCATTAATATGACTTTTTAAAAACTTAATGAAAATTAGTTTCAAAACGATTCCTTATTTAAAATTAAAAAATATGTTATTATTTTAATGTGGCACGCGCTCTTCTTGTGTAATGTCTAATCATCTTGTTAATTGATCAATAAATCTTTAAGAAATAACTTCAACCTAAAACTAATAATTCTTGTGTTTTCGTAATTAGAAGAGATAAAGAGGAATTGATCTTATGCCAGCGTGCATTCCATCTACTTCGACAAACGCCATACATACGCCACCATCCGTTACTTGAACGCCCGATACACGCTCGTTGTACTCACGATACAGATATGATTGACAAGCTGAATGCATCCAAAATTACTAGCGTGTTGGCAGCGTACATGATTTTTTAACACGCCCGGCGTACGTCGGAGCTAAACGCTGATGTGTGACGCCGGTATTAAAGTCATATGAAACCTCAAATTAAAAAATATGCATATGTTTTTTTATAACAAAATGGATAGTTGTCATTATTAAACTTATGTACAAGTGTTATACAAGTGCTCAATATCCATGCTTCTTTGTTGCTTGATTTGTTTGACAAAAAACATCAGATAATATAATATCATGTGGAAAAACTACATTTGACGGTACGTTAATTTTTTATTCATAACACTATCCCATCATGGGCTTGGCCCAGTTAAAGGAGCTTAGTGCACAAAGGCGGCCTAGGTGGTGTTTAGAAGCTCTCGTTAATTCAGTCTCCTGATATGAAGGTTCCAAGGCAAGCACATTCGTAGAAATACCGTAAAGGACCTCCTTAGTGCACTAAGAAGAAGAAAAATGTGCACTAAGGACCTGGTGGAATGATACAGCTGTCACAAAGGACATGGCATATAGAAATAGACTTTGTAAAATACATTATTTCAAATTTTATGATCATATCTAGTGTGAGGGGTCTTTTGTAATTAGAAAGTTATTTTATGTTTTATCGACACGCGCCTTAATCAGATGAGTGTCACCTGTGTAATCGATAGAAATTCATGTTCGCTCAACCTTGACCGTTTAGAATCCACTTTGTATACTGATTAAACATGTAAAATTGAAGATGAGAAATATATTATATTAGACTGTCCTTTATATGCAGATTTACGTGAAAGTTTATTTTATGAAGTTAAAAGAAGTAATGGTGATTTTAGTATTTTATCTGATGATGATAAGTTTATACATCTTTTAAAAGTACTGTTTTTGAAGTGGTTGACAAGACCTGCTGTAATATTCTAAGTAGAAGAAATTGTTTTTTATGCTTGATTGATAGTGATGTTTTACAGACCTGAAATATTTTATAGACATGATAAATGCAGTTATATGGTGTTTTTGTATTCCTGTCTGTTATATTTTTACTTCTATGTAATAGCGTATTTCCTACTCTTATTTTTAGCTCACCTTGCGTCCGTCGTCGTTAGCGTTTACAAAAATCTTCTCCTCTGAAATCACTGGGCCAAATTTTAGTTATAGAACGGTAATTTTGTTCAACCGAAATACTTTTAATGGGTACACATACTAGATTTACTAAGGATAAGATTATAAGAATTTTATTTAGAAGCAAGAATGTATGGTTTACATTATTTTTAAATGCATCAGCGTTAAATTAATAACATAATTGAATTTTATAATTATATAAAATACACATATGGCGGAGAATGACAATAAAAACAATGACATCCGTAATAAAGGTAACTTTCATAGAAGACAATTTGATATGATTATTAATTCTCTTTTGAAAATAATATTTACCTCTTGAAGTCTTTCTATATCACTTCTATAATCGGGTTTGAAGAATATGTTTTACTCTCAAATGTCTTTCAAGGTATAATGATAGTATGTAAACTATAGAGTTGTAAATGTGGAAATGAAATCTCAGCATTTTTTTTTCTCAATTTCTATCTCAAAACTGGCTTCTTAAAAAAAAACAAGTTTATTAAAGCAATTTCCTTCAAAACAAAATAAAACAAAGGCAAAGTAAACATAAAATTCAATTTTAATTTTCTTTCATCAGCTTGAAATTATAACACCCTAAACCGTTAGGTTTATTCAACAACTATCATTAATCAATTAGTAACGATCAAAAGACGATTGTTATTTGGATATGGTTGATTGAACTTAATGATTGGGAATTTGCAATAAGCCGTTGGTCACGTGCCGAGTGGCACGGGCTGATTAAAAGTCATTTTACTTCAAAATTACAATATCTATTGATACCAAACTTTATATTTATGAGTTATATACTCATATCATCTTATATACATGTTTTTGTGGTCTTAAAACATCGTTTTAGTGTCCTTAGTGCACTAAGAAGTCCTTTGCGGTATATCTACACACCGTTTCATTTTAAAGATACTATATGTTTTGCATTGTTTGCACATTGAACACAAACAAATCTAAAAAATAAGGAGATGTGGTATAATTTCTCGTCAAGAGACCAAATAACACAGAAATTAACAACTAAGCGTTTTTGCCTTCTACTATACATCTGACGGTGACATTTAGCTTAAGGGCAATTTAGTGACCAGAGAAGAGATATAACCTTATGTTATGTGAAAACTGAACAATACATACAGCGTAACATCCCACGTTCCGTAAGACGAACAATGACACTATTTAGAAGTGGAGCGTTGCCATTGGCCATTGAAACGGGACGATATTTCAGACCGCAGATACCCTTGAATGAACGATTATGTAAACTATGTGACCATTCAACCGTAGAAAATGAAATACACTTCATGATGAACTGTCCGCTCTATTCTGACATTAGATTTGAACTATTCCAAAATGCTAAACAGTTGATTGACAATTTTGAAATATTAACAACTGCACAAAGTTTACATCTTTAATGAAATGTGATGAAATCCAACCACTTTTGGCTAATACACTCCATAAATGTTGTATGAGACGTACAAAATTTATATAATATTGTTTAAATTTATTGTATTGATTTAAATTTCCTTTTTGTATTTTACTTTGTAAACCTTTACTTAACGAATTTCTTTTGAATTAAACGTTAATTTATTACTGAAATTTTTACTAAAATTTTTACTGAACTCTAATTGAATTTTTACTGAACTTTTACTGAATTATTACTGATTTTATACTTTTTCTTTTTTTTTTTTTGCTGTATTTTACTGAATTTTAAGTAACCTTCACCCTAGTGGCGTTTTTAAGCGAACTAAACTGTATTTACACTTCTTTTGTATTGATTGTTGATTTTATTAGTAATTATAAGTTTTAAATTATTATTTTGAAGCATTCATGAATAGTTATTTTATAATTGTATGTACATATTTAATGAGTTTTAAATCATGTAATGCACGACTATGCCTTTTATAAAAAAACAAAACAAACATTTTCCTTCAGTATAACTGTTATAGCTTTTATTTGTATATACAGTGTCTCGTAAGTCTTTATAGGCTGGGTATTGATCCTTTTTTATGATGTTGTTATGTATTTTAATGTAGATCAATATGTAACACTTTAATAAACTATTATTTATCTTATCTTATGTAGAAAAATCATTTGAAAGGTAAATATTATTAGGGTCATCCGGAATGATGAAAATACTTTAGATACACAATGCATTTCTTTTTATTTTATGCTATTCAATTTTGATACTGCAAGTGTTTAAATCAGTAATATCTTATGATTCAAATTAGCGTTAGGCAAACTATAAGCAATGTGTCAGTATTTCAATTAGTTATAAGTTCTAACGAGTGACATTGGCCGATCTGAGCTGTGATACTTCTAATTATTTAGTTTTTTTAGATGATCTGTTATAATACTCAAAGTGTTTTTGACATTTGAAATAATAATAATTCGAACTTACTATTCATTTTCTTACTAGCGTCAACAACTGGTAAATGCCAAATTTGTTGGTAATTCGTATACTAGTAAAATTAGAAGATACGGGGATGTCGTGTGACTCGTGTCTGTGGATTGGATATTAGGAAGTGATAATGAAATGATATCCTCAGGCCTAGACCATGTTTAATACACGTGATTTGCGTTATCGTTATATCCGAGACAGTCCATGCGAAAAGGTACAAAAAGTCTCGTTGAATTTTACAGATTACGATATTAAAGTTCGATAAAATATTTTCAAAAAACTATTTCTATCAATGTCAACATTCATAAAATTGTGAATTTATGTAGTAATCGTAGATCAGCGAAATATAACGACTGAATTATTCGGGTTACACCACCTCTATATGCTGTTATCTAGTTTTTTTGTCTCACTTCTTATTAACTTAGTTTCCCATAATTCTCAAATCTTTAAACCCAATTCATTAACTTATAAATGGTGGTCCCATTGATAGCCTCATACATGTAAGTGATAATTGAAACAACTTGAAACAAAAACACACAACTATTAGTGTATGCATGGGCTTTTAGAGAAATATTAGTCCCCGATTCTGTTAAAATGTAGATCTTAATAAGAATACAATAGCAGTTTATCTATGATTTCACCTTTATTGTTAATAAAATGTCAATTCATTCTCTGGATTTAAGGGGAGAGAGAATGATTGGCGATTGACAAATTGTTTATTTCCTTTAAATATAAGGGACGAAAAATACTTCCTTTCGTTAAAAATCTTGTTTCATTGTATTAAAAATAAATAGATTAATGTGTTGCTGAATAATTTCACAAAAAGACAATTCGAAAAAAAAAATATGAACATGTTTAACCTCGCTGCAGTTTTGCGCCTGTCACAAGTCAGGAGCCTCTGGCCTTTGTTGGTCTTGTATAATTTTAATTTTAGTTTCTTTTATATATTTCGGAGTTGAGTATGACGTCCATTATCCCCATTTTCATTCCCAATTTCATTTACAAGAACATTAAATGTGAGTAATCTATTTTGGTATGAAGATATGTTCCATATATTAATACAGCATCAACATTCTTAAAACTAATGTTTAGGCACTTGCTGATTTTCTTTGATTTTGCCGAAAATCGGTGAACCGTAAGACACGTGTCAAAGAACATATCTGATTACACTATTATCTTGAAAAATGAAAAAATTATTATTTTGCATGAGAAAATAACCTATTAGATATGTTTGCCATAAAAATACATTGGGACTTATTATTGTTTTTTTAATTCAACATCTATAGTTGAAAATCTTAGGTGTACATCAGTTAATTGAATGATAGAATATAGAAATTGTTTTATTATTTTCTTTAATAAAAAAAATTCCCCTTTCGAGATTGGTTATTACATAAGTGTGTGCTAAAGTTTGGAGACCGAGGACTAACAGACTACGAACAGCAAAGATTGGATACAATATTTGATATGCATGAAAGAACGTTGGACAGACAATACTGATTTCACTGAAAATTTCAACTAGCACATGATACCCTATGAATTTATTAACATACTTGAACTCTTCTAAGGAATATAATTCTGGACAAAAACATATTCAGTATATGTTAAATGGACAAACAAACAACAGCACTCATTGATGGATACACTTGCGGCTTAATTCATTTTAAAGCACAATTTGAATGATTGATTAATAGTTGTTTAATGTCCAGTGGCAAACATTTCATACATGTTCAAGGCGAGAAGTCGTTTCAGAAATAGATTATGAAGTATAAGGTATACCAAAATGTTAAAATGTTATCATTGTTTAGCAAAAGGAAATTTTCTTAGCTATTAGAATTGGTGCGTCAATATTTTCTTACAAACTTATATCTTTTGCTTTAAAATTAACACATACATGGTTCTGATCTTATTAAAACAATGTCACTTAAGTCTCGATAATTATTCGTATATTTGGGCTTTTGAACTCCGCTGCATTTGTTTGCATCTGCCTAACCTGCTGTTTAGTGGTGGTTGTTTGATTATGTATTTCAAAAGTCGAATATATAGACCGTTAGTTTTCCGTTTGAATGGTTCTACACTAGTCATTTTGGGGCACCTTATAGCTTGCTGTTCGGTGTTAGCCAAGACTTCGTGTTGAAGGCAGATGAGTAAAATTGTATAGTTTTACACGTATGAATTTAGTAATGACTAGCAGAGCACTATCAGACTTAAGACAAACAGTGTTCCTGTATATTTGGTATCCGGTATACGAGTACGGGGCGCATTTAAAACTGTTTAAGCTAAACGAAATTTTAATTTTCCAGGTGAATTAGACCAAAAAAAAAAAAAAAAAAGATATGTTTTAATGTGAATTTTTAAAAGTTCGGGACGGAATCGGTTCAATTAAATTTGCTTAACGTACCGTGGCAAATATTATTGCATATTCTCGACGAAATTACATTTTTGATCAGACGATACCTTCATAAAGATTAATGTTTGCGTACAATATCCATTGGCATTCATCATGCATGCTCAGTTTGGTACCTTTATTGGCTATTAAATAACTACCAGCTTTCTCGTTTTATTTCGAACAAAATATTTTTTTTATCACAGTCACTTTTTTATCTCAAGAGCTGCTGCGTGTTTACAAATAAAAAGAACTAATTATACTTTTCGCTGCATTTTAAAAATCTGCATCATTAACTATAAAAAACTTAGTTTACATGTATTTGTCGTTATTTCCTTTTAATTGTGAATATTTGTAAGAGGTACATTTTACTTTTCTGACTAAAATCGATAACGCTCGGAACGGTTAAACGATAGATACACGCGGATGCTGTACCGCTTGAGTGATTTACCTTACAAAAGGCGGACATTTTAAAGTTTAAAAGGTCTTAACATCAGTTTGATTCCTTTTAACGGGGCGTGGCTAATTAGTTTGACGCAGCTTAACCACATCTCAAATTAACTTGAATGACCGCAAGGGAATCTATTTGACTGGTATTAAAATGATTTGATATGGATTGAAATGCATTAAAAATAATTTTTAAGTTTTGTCAATCTTTATTCAATTTTCATTAATCTTTTTTAAATGCCGTTAATGCGTTTTTGTCCGTTCAAGCTAAATTCGAGTTACTAGTGTGTGTGTATGATGTTTGAGGATGAGTTCTTTGAATGTGTAAAGTAAAATCACAAACATACCGAACTCAAAGGAAAATTAAAAACGGAAAGTCCATCATGGCAAACTCAAAAGCTCAAACTCATCAAATGAATGGAAGACAATTGTCATATTCCTGACTTGGTACATGCATTTCCTTATGTAGAAAATGTTGAATTAAACCTAATTTTCACAACATCATGTAGTTTTATTTTAATCAATGACATTACTTAAGTAATTGTCCATGTAGGAAGCCAAAGAAGCACTTTCAAAATATGAAGATGATAGATAGCTGTTCAGTGTGTTGTATCGGACAAGACCCACACGCTGATTAGGATCTTCAACGTGCTAGTACATAAAGTAGGTCTGCAGGAAGATAGATATGTCACCCTAACTCTTCTTACTCTGAACCTACCAGTCTTTGCTCTTACTTTATAAAATTCCCCGTGATAAGCGTAGAACCATCACATACCAATGTTTAAGACGGGTTTTCCTAAGTCGGGTGAGAACCCCACATCTCCCGCGCTCAATGTGGGATCGCTTCCATGAGACTACAGAGGTGGTTACTGGAATTTCAAATGGCAGATGGTTATATTATTCAATATGCTATACAAATCGAGCGCTAACGGTGCTTTCTTTCTACTTTGCGAAGGCAAATACAATTGTATGAATTGGTGCTTGTTGTTTTCCTGGAGATTCAAAATTTGAGAATGGGGCAAACGATTTACAAATTCAATCAGGGACCCATATCAGCTATTGAATCGCGTGCTCTTTTTTAGAACGACGGTAGATTTCCCTTCAAAAATGTGTTACATGTATCAAAATATAAGTTGTTGTAACCGCAAGCTTATTTCATCAAAATACTGGAAATAAATGACGAAAAACAATTAAATGGGCACAAATGTTCATTGACACACTTTAAAGGGAAGGCGGTATACTTTCATCGGCGACAATTCTAACATTTTCTAAATTTGCCACTTTTAAAAATAAAAACCTGGACAAAACAGTTATTTGTTATATTGGTTCTGTATTATTCTGTTTTAGAAATCGAAGGCAAATGGTATCATGATCGAAAGGAGCTTGTTTATGGTATCCATGCCCACCGTCATATTTGTGAAAATTTGGAAGCCTTTTTGAATATTTCTCAAGAAAATAATTCAATGTGTTTCAAATTTATATTATAAATATACACACTGCAGTTATTCATAAATGAATATCAAAAATACATTGTACTCTTACATCCAATCATAGCCCTCCTAAATTGACTTTCTTCCCCTGCCTTGTGTACTTGAAAGGCCAACCTAAAACCGTGAAAATGTAATTCTACTTTTTCACCTAAATGGCACAGTTTCCGATAAGCGTATGTTAATATCAAAATCGGACTTGGTGAATATTCAGGATTTCGACCAGAAAATAAATAAATTTATATATAAATATACACACTGCAGTTATTCATAAATGAATATCAAAAATACATTGTACCCTTACATCCAATCATAGCTCTCCTAAATTGACTTTCTTCACCTGCCTTGTGTACTTGAAAGGCCAACCTAAAACCGTGAAAATGTAATTCTACTTTTTCACCTAAATGGCACAGTTTCCGATAAGCGTATGTTAATATCAAAATCGGACTTGGTGAATATTCAGGATTTCGACCAGAAAATAAATAAATTTATATATAATTCTCAACTCCAGACCCTATATTTGTTAGGAAGGTAACCCTAAAAGCACATATATTGTTTCTCTTAACAAATATCATGCCAATAGAAAAAAGGTGTGTTTCCAGTTCCCTGCCCAACCCTAGTTTATAGACCCCTTTTCAAAATCATAGACAAATAAAGAATTAGTTATTTTTGCTATGATTGGGTAAAAACCTCTTCCTTAAGTAGGTCCCAAAATCATCTGGGTCTCAGTTTGTTATTTGATTGTGATTGATAAAAAATACATGGCTGGCTTGTATTTATTATAACTAGTGTGCTCACAGTTCGGTTGATGAAATGTAACTATAAACCGGAAATATAAACGCCCATGGCAGTTTCAACTTAGATGCTTACTAAGACATTTAAGTAAATGTTGTTAGAATTATGTGATTGCACTATGTATTATGCCTACAGAGGAGCCCTTAAATCAGTCAGAATCGCTCTCCTGTATTACATAATATGATTTACCAGCATTCAGCAAGATTTTGCATTTTACAAGCAAGGCTAGTTTTCTTAATTGTAAAGATGAAGGCCAGATGGCATGCACACGATTGCAGATGCAATTTGCAATCTCCATGGTGTTATTACTAGAAAAGATGACGGGAAAAAAGTAGAAAAGAAGAAGAAGAAATTGGTTGATTTAAAGATTCTTGAAACACAAGAACCGGTAAAAGTGATAAAGAAATAGGCATAAAAAGCAAGAAAAAGAAAATCCAATTCTGAAAATGGGAACAATTCTAAAACAAGCCAGACAAGAATCCAGCACATCAGAAAATGACTCACTACCCCTTGCTCCATAGAGACTTGACAGGTCCATTGACAAAATTGCCGGTCAAAGTGTCATGTCCTTGGTGTTGTAATGTGTAACGTGTGATCAATGGATCCGTACCTGAATAAATCTGGATTTCAAGAACTTTACTAACATTTGTACCACAACCAGCTGTCCTATTTAAATTAATTATCACACCCTTAAAGGAATACACAATGCACAACATATACAGAACACAATGCACATATGCAAGGTGAAGTACCTCATTCACAATGCAAAGACACAATGTTTCATAACAGAATACACAATGTCACTATACAATGACTATGCAACAGATATAATGCCTAATTATTCACAATGCTACTAACAGATTACTATGCAACATGCATCAGGCCCTTTATTTCACAATGTCATCAACAGATTAGTATGCAACATGCATCAGGTAAGTATCACACAAAACGTATGAACACAATAACACATATATGCAACATCTATTTACAATGTCCACCAATTTGTAGTATCACCTTGTGAATGTTCAATTAACCACAATAACACAAAAACATTTGCACAAATCCTCCAATGCACAACAAAGATATATAAACACAGCTCAACTCACACACAAATTATCACTATGAGTCTAAATGAAATAGGTATTCTGCAAATTGGTAAGGCTAAACACAGTGTAGTATCACTGATACACTTCTAGAAAGAATTCACTATTCCACAATATTACAACTTGGAACACCAGTAAGAATACAACTTGTACTTTCACTGTACAATTACTTATTTAATAAGTTTCGCTTTATATCACAATCACTATTGTAAATATCCACTAATAAATCCAAACACATGTTTATCCTTTGATATTGCTATCAGTTAGAATATTATTCTTGAGGTTTACCCTTGAATGGCCAGCTCAAAACTGACAGAGTTTGGCTGTCTTGAGCTGGTTTATATACTACAGTCTGGATCAGTCCATTATATATAAATGGGGTGGTAATGAAAAATCAAGCACATACCATCAGGGGTGTTTGCAAGTAACAGATTGTGTTCCAACCATGGAGAAACTCAAATAGAAAGAACAGCTGGTATTTCTCAGCAAAATAATTGAACTAATACCGATCTCCGTTAAAGTACATTTCTTTTCACTTTGGTCAATGATTTGCCATCTCCATTTTTCAATAAAGAAAGCATGGTTACCTGCTCTGAGTTACATAGAATAATATTATATGTTTGTAGTTACCCATCTTTATCCGGATTTTTTATCAATGTCAACTAAACTTAACTATCCAAAGTCGAATTCATAGAACCACAAGCTGCCCTGCTTTTAACATTTTCTGTATTATATCATGGTGTAAATTTAAGTTGTCTTTAAAATTGGTCACGGGGATTCCTTTCTCTTTATAATTTGTATATGCAGTTTCATATTTAAAAGGTTTAGCATAATTGAACCTTGTGTAAGTGTCGCAAAGGAGGCTGTGATATAATGACGATAAAGAAAAACTAGAAAAAATCGTATTTGATAAACATTTAAATTTTGATAGAACTCCTTGTATTCGTTTGTTCTCTATATGGCTTGTGTCACAACTTATATGGTTATCCTATTGGACTGAAATTGGAACAAATGATAATAACAATACAAATCTTAGGGCACGAGCATGACATCATCTATCCTTTGAAGACGTTATAATAAAAATTATATACTTGTTTATATGGTCTGAAAAACCCTGTCTCTTGACGATAAACTTAAACATTTAGTCTAAAATATATAATCGTGTGTACTCTTACTTACATTCCTATCTTAACTTTTTTTTAAATCTAGCAGTGCTTATATGAAGTTCTGCCATTTGAAATATCGATTGGAAGAATATAGTTTTTTTTTGTTGTGACATGATGCGTTTTGTTTCAAAGTCATTGCAGTAGTAATAGTTTTTCAAGGGTAAAATATCATGAACAGGAAAAACAATAAATGCACTTTTTATGCTATAAATATTAGTTTTTTCAACTTTTCTTTTTTCACTATTTAGACACTGACACATATTATTTGCTAATCTTGTTATTTCGCGAACAATTTTCAGATCGTTTACAAATAGACCAATATCGGTTGAAAGAATTTGAACTATATTTTACACCACAATAAGTATAACGAAAAGAAATGTTTTTGTCAAGTTATACGAAGATCAGGAAAATACAATATAAAAGTAAACCATTATAGGTCAATGTACGGCCTTCAACACGGAGCCTTGGCTCACACCGAACAACAAGCTATAAAGGGCCCCAAAAGTACTAGTGTAAAACCATTCAAACGGTAAAACCAACGGTCTAGTATATATAAAAACGAGAAACGAGAAACACGTATAAATTACATAAACAAACGACAACTACTGTACATCAGATTCCTGACTTAGGACAGGTGCAAACATTTGCAGCGGGATTAAACGTTTTAATGGTACCAAACCTTCTCCTTTTTCTGAAACAATAGTATAACATCACAACATAGAAAACACACGATAAAACATCAATTGGAAGGCTTAACTCAATCAAAAACGTAAATTAACACACTATGAACGAATAAATTCGATCCGTGATACCTGAAAGTAAATACATAGTTAATAAAATATTAGGGACAAACATTCAAGGCCAAAAGCAAACAAACAAGTCCAAATAAAGCCATGGCAAAACACTACCGCGAAATATTAAACCCTTAGAAAATAATCACTTTTGAAAAACCGGTTTTCATAATATATACAGGTAAATGAAAAATAACTTTGTCGTTTTAGGTATACTTTTTCTGTCTATATAAAATCTTCCAATAATTAAGAATACCAAGAAAGGTCTGTCATATAAATACCTAATTTAACACTAGATACATAAGGGTAAATATCAACAATAAAACTTCCTGTACAGATTAAAGGAGAATAATCATGTATAGCCATAAAATTAGTAGATATTCCAAATAATCAAAGCTGGTATACAGATCTTATATACACAAACATAAAACATTTGATATGACTTTTTGCATAAAAATTAAGTAAGCGAGTATAGAGTTTTTTATTATTTAATTGTTTATTATATATTTTTTGCAATCCTATAATACTCAATTCAACACAAAATAATAAGCCAACGCTTTGTTTTCTATAGAAATATATAGCAAAATGGAGATCGTACCTACATCGTGCACAAGTTTAAAAACGTTTTTGTCGTAAATCGTTCTGATGATCTCTTGAGCTCAGATATTCCAAACATATTAGCGGAAGATAAAAATGTCTTACTCCTTTTGTTTACAAATATATTTTTTCTCCTTTTCTAATGTAAAAATGAATTGTATAACCTACCGAAATGAACATCATTGATATGTATACTCTTCTGTATTTTTACAGTTATGGTGTATTCATTCTTGAGATAACTTCTCTTATGTGTGCCACATCGTTCTCTCAATTGTAGGCCAGTTTATGTACTAAAATTGTAATAAGATGCACATCACCTATTCTTGGCCCTCAATCCTATCCACATTAAATTTTTCACTGTCAAAAATTATATGGGGCAGGATCAATATACCGTTATTTATACACCAGACTTTACTGGTTACCGGAAATTTCGGATGTACCTACCAGGTACTTCATATCTGAGAAACGGTAATATATGCCCTCAATTTTAGAATTCACATGTACATATTTGTTTTTTTTTTAAATGTTCAGCCAAAATGTGTTCTACAAGGATCACCAGTCGTTTTCTTTCACATGTTTAATCCGATACCTTAATATCTAAAATATATTCTACATAGTGTTATATATACACATATGCGTAGGAACTGTTTTGTTTTAAATCTTTACTAGATTCTGTAATGTGTTTTTCCTGACCGCGTCGGATAAGGTGGTATAACATCTTAAAAAGTCTATTTTATTTTTTCAAAGAATTTTGCTCAAACCGTTGCCAAGGGCCGTCTTGCAGTGCTTTTTTTTTTTTTTTTTTTTTTTTTTTTGTTGTGCATGTACTGATTTTGTGTCATGGGTGTATACCCTATACTTTGTTTCTCTATTATCATTTATATCTCTATATGTATTACTGTATATAAGAAAATCAGCCTACGTGTTCGACTACTATTCTTATCTTTGTTTCTTCTCTGTCGTCAAGAACATACTTCTTTTGCCTTTTTTTTTTTTCAACAACAAAAATTGCAAGAATAAACTTTATATTGTTTCAAAATTGCACATTTTAATTAGTTAACTCTTCGTTCATTTAATCAAATAATATAGATAATGGACAATAATCAAAACTAATCGTTTACGGTTATAAGCAAGACTTTTTAAAAGGCGAGAACATTTAACCCTAGGAGCTACCTTAATAAACAAAAACAAAAAATCGATGTTAAAATAAAACTCGGATATATACAACGTACAATTTCGGATGAGGTCTAAAGGGTAAATCGGGATATAGCTATATGGTCTCATGTACTATTTTCTTTGTGAATAATCGTCTGGTTGGATAAACAAAATATGTAAAGCCACATTCATTCAGAAATGGGACGTTACAATCCATTCCTAGTCTTATCATAAAGCTGCGCAACGAGTTGTACATAAAAGGAATTTTGCAATAATTCTTTATGCGACTATGTGACCTTTTGCAAGACGTAAATTCTACCAAACACTACAAATCTTATTCACCGAAGTTGGCCGACCTTTAACCATATCAACCCATTTTACATAGCCTCCTATAATTGAATCGTTTTTTGGATTTTTTCTACATCTGAATATATCTTTAATTACTGGGAGTTACACGGACATTATTCCTCAAGTAAACAAGATTCCCTACAAATTAAATCAATGGTATATGAATATGTGCTGGATAACACTCCCAATTCTATCAAGTTAGCATTCCATTTTCCAGATTTTTTTACGTAGAAAGATAATTAAAAATATTTATTGCGGCACGAAACATCAGACTCAATTTACATTATATCAATTCATTCCATAAGAATTAATCATGATAAATGAGATATTATTCTAAAAGGGATACAATTATAACTCTTTTAGTCAATTATGCTTTGTTATATTGTGCAGTTTTCTTAATTAATAACATGAGGATTCATGCTTAAAAGAACATAAATTCTATCTGTTGCTCGCTCGAAGGCTAATATAATGTATCTAAATAGTGGACAAACACCTACTTGTTAAATCTGATGGTAATGACCCATTGCTTAGGTCTATTTCCTGAAGCACTGATCGATCTTGTATTACACATCACTGATGCCAGACATATTACTGTGGAAGTACTTTTTTTCGTGTGTATCAATTTTATGGTTTAAGCAAACGTAACATGTTCGTGGGTTAAAACATGTCCTACCTCCATGACAGATATGTTGTTGTCCCTGCAGATAAAGCCCAAAACAACATCGTTTTTTGTGTGTAAATCACATTATCATTAACTGCTTGATAAATGAATTTTCTGATATTGTTTTACATCTAACCCCCTTGTTTTATTAATTTTATATTTACATTGTATCATAGATCAAATTTATTCGTTCAGTGTATGTTCACTTGTTTTTGTTAATATGTCTTTTGGTTGCGTTAAGTCATTGCAATTGATATTTTATAGTGTGTTTTTCTATGTTGTCATGTTACACTATTGTTTCAGGTTAGGGTGAAAGTTGGTGCCTATTAAAACGTTTAAACCCGCTGCATTTGTTTGCACCTGTCCTAAGTCAGGAACCTGATGTTTAGTGGTTGTCGTTTGTTGATGTGGTTCATAAGTGTTTCTCGTTTCTCGTTTTTTATATAGATTAGACCGTTGGTTTTCCTGTTTGAATGGTTTTGCACTACTCATTTTTGGGGCCCTTTATAGCTTGCTGTTTGTTGTGAGCCAAGGCTTCCGTGTTGAAGGCCGTATTTTGACCTATAATGGTTTATCTTACAAATTGTGACTTGGATGAAGAGTTGCCTCATCGGCACGCATACCACATCTTTTTATATCAAGGTATTCACAATTCACTTGCAAACATATACCCCACGACACTTAGTGAAGAGGAAATCCTGGATAATCATAGGTCTGTTTTATGTTCCTTTGGAATTGCAACCAAAGATGAAGAACTGGATCTTTCATCACTGAGTTGGATACCTAAACTACATAAAATTCCTTACAAACAACGGTATATTGCTAGGTCTTCAAAGTGCTCCTTGAAACCTCTTTCTAAATTATAAACATCAATTTTATCAGCATTCAAAGGCGGGCTTTAAGGTTATTGTGAAAGTACCTATTCTAGAGGTGGCGTGAATCAAATTTGAATATTAAAAATTCCAAAGATCTTTTAGAGTACATACCATCTAAGACTCTTTCATCTTGCAATAGAAGTAACACATTTGACTTTTATGCACTTTACACAAGTATTCACCATTCAAACCTAAATGACAAATTTAAAGAGTCGGTCCTGCTTTATTTTATCAAAGAGAATGGCCAACGTAGATAAAAGTATTTCTACTTTGGGAGGGATAAATCCTATATGACAACATATTTGTTTCAGTTAACAAACAATCGGCATTCCCATGGGAACAAACTGAGCCCCTCTTCGTGCTGACTTGTTCCTTTATTCATATGAGGCTGACTTCATACAGGAACTTCTTAGAAAGAAAGGTAAGAAATTCGCATTGTCCTTTAACTTTACTTTTCGCTATATAGATAATATTCTCTCACTAAATAATTCCAAATTTGGTGACTATATTGAACGCATCTTTCCCATCGAACTTGAGATAAAGGATACAACAGATACAGTTAAACCTGCCTCATATTTTGACTTACAGAAATTGACAATGAGGGTCGTTTGAAAACAAAAATTTACGACATCAGAGATGATTTCAGCTTCCCAATAGGAAACATCCAAGCAACGCTTGCATACGGAGTATATATCTCCCAGTTAATATGACATTCCAGAGCTTTTGTTTACTATCATGATTTCCTTGATAGGGAATTGCTGCTCACAAGGAAACTATAAAACCAATAGTTCCAAGTAGTGAAGTTGAAATCATCCCTTCGTAAGTTTTACAGACGCCATCACGAGGTGGTTGACCGTTATATAATATCTTTTTCACAGATGACAACGGATATGTTCCTAATGTCGTAACTACAATCCCGTCCCCTTTTCCCGAATGTGAAATAACAAATTAAACTTATTACCGGGTTTGTACTAACATGAGCAACACGACGGGTGCCACATGTGGAGCAGGATCTGCTTACCCGGAGCAACTGAGATCATCCCCTGTTTTTGGTGGGGTTCGTGCTGCTCAGTCGATTGTTTTCGATGTTGTTTTTCATGTACTTTTGTTTGTTGTTGTTTTTTTTTTTTTTTTTTTTTAAGCCATGGCGTTGTCAGTTTATTTTCGACTTATGAGTTTGAATGTCCCTCTGGTATATTTCGCCTCTATTCTTAATTTCGCGGACCTAAGTTTTGTAAAAAAAAAGTCTAGTGAAGAATGTGAAGCCCTCAGAAACGAAGATTCTTGAAAAAAATTATATGTTGTTTAAAAATATTGTGGGATATTACAAAATAAGGTGTTTTTTCTTTTATTGCTGACAACATTCATCAATTTTTTGATAAAATAATTGCTTTTGAAAATAAGCTGATTCATCTATGGTTACAAATTGTCTCTATTGAAGTAAATTGCAAAGTAAACATTTTAACGTTTGAACACGTGTTATCAGAAGTGATACTCTAATCTGTTAATTAACCCGAAATCGAATGGTCAACATATTAATGATCATCAATGTAGTTAATTGGGCCATAAACATATCCCTTAAATAAAAAGTTACATAGAAAAATGCTACAAGTGTACTTTGAATCAATGAATTAATTCTTATGAAATGAATAAAGCAGTCCCAATACGAAATATATATATATATTTTTTTTTGTATGAGAAATTTGATCAGATAGAATGAACACTTCAGCATCGTATATCATCACGGAAGTCTAAACTTCATCGATCGAAATTAATCTTTTAAGGGAATGAAAAGGTTTAAAGTCGTACGACTGAGGGTTTTTTTTAATAAAGATTAAATGGGTAATATACTGTCTGAAGTTATATGTACAGTTCATAGTGCTATTCCTTATATTCGGTGTATTCTCTAGATTATATTTCCGTATATTGGGATCTTTCCATATTCTTAAACAGTTGTAGTATTTCGTTGGACACTTGCATTCGTGGATAAAGCTATCCACGAAAACAACGAAGAATGGTACCCCAAGAATAAAAGTACGTATACGGTATTCTAAGTGATTCACGTTCATCGCGGATTTTAATCTTTACCAAATAACTAATCGCCAGTTTGGTCATCAGAAGAGTAGGACGGGTGTTGCATGCGAAGTAGGATATGCTTACCTCTCGTAATCACATGACATTATTCGATAGCTCTGCTATTTATAATCGAATCTAGTTTTTCATCCGCTTTTTATAGGTCAGGTATGTCCCGTGATTTTTTTGTTAATTCCTTTTTTAAATTGAAATGACTTTATAAATTTGAAGCGTCCGACACACTTTTTCTGGATTTACTATCAATATGAAATCTTGAACCAAAATACTTGAAAGCAAGTGATGTATACATGTAAATATGTAGACATGTTAGGACAAAATATGAATCCGCGATGAATGTGAATTACTTAGACAAATATGTCTGTCATCAAGAGGGAACTGAAAGAATAGTCAAATACATCTAAGGTCTGCTTTGCCTGAAGGATTTTAAACCTTACTATTTTCATTTAATTCTGTATTTTACTATCGGATATATTGGCATAGAATCATGCCAGTACCGATGCACTGACTACTGAGCTGTGAAAAGGATAGAGTCCAAATAGTCCGTGAACTGTGACAACGACCCTGTGCTATGTCAGAAACATTTTTAAGGAATTAACTTCAGCAGGAACGCTTAAATCAAAGCATTTTTAAGCAAGGGACGTATGAATACATAAAAATTTAGAAGTTAAAACAAGTCAATTCAAAATACATTTCAATTTGTTTGATTTCTACGTTCAACTATCCTAAAGGCAAATGCAAAAATTAGACAAAAATATGTAAGCAATATTAAAATAATACGCATGTTCACAAATACGACTAAATATCAAACGAACCTCATACATTTGTACAAATGAACCACTGCGTCCTTGAAATAACAATCCATCCTGGAGTTATAGACTTAAAATTACTGTTTTCAAAAATTAATTGATAACATTATTCACCTAGTGACATACTTTTATAGACAAGTATAGACTAGGAAGTACATATTGAACCAATCATTCTTGACGATGATCCTTCTGAAAGGTCATCAAACTGACACAACCTTAAGATTACTAGGTGATTTTGATATGCTCTGAGGATCGTCTAGTTGGAACATAAGACACACAGTATGGAGTCTTTGAGAGGAACTGGTAAAAGGGTTTTATTTTCTTACTATTGCGTTTAGGTAAGTTTTCTATTTAATACGAGTTTAGGTTGATTTACTCATGATAGTAGGAAAAGAATGTGCAAAACATGACAAAATGACAACCTTTTGAAAGATTAATAAAAAAAATATTCACCAAGATGACGTAAACAACCATCAAAACATGTATCAAGTATTCGCACACACATATATAGTATGTTTTCAAGAATATTAATTAGTCCTTTGAGTTTACAAATTTACTTTATTTGAGAAACAAGATGGTTTGTGCTATTCGATCCACGGGGATGTCCAGCAATCATGTCCACTTATTAATTAACATGAATACTTGTACCACAGATGGGTACGTTCATAAAAAGTAGAGCAGAAGAATTCATGAGCAACCATGTTGACGGATTTAACTTTAACTTCCGACAGGTTTTGTTACGAACCTGGTTTGTTGGAAAACGACAGTCAAGTTAACCATGTTTACCATGAAAAACAGACTGTTCCTACTAGGACAGTTTTCATGACTGCCGATCAGGTTAACGTGTTCGCTTTTTAAAGTACCAAGGTATGAAGTTTACTTAAAAACTAGCCATGCATGCACAACAGATTTTTTCGACAACGTCTCTTCTAAAATCAAAGCTTGATCTGGTCTGCTCCAGCCTAAAGTAAAATGCGATCATGACTGCTTTGTAACGATTGACAAGATATTTAAAAAAACATGAAATTAAAAATGAAAACGGGGAATGTGTCGAAGAGACTACAACCCTATCAAAAAGCAGAAAACAACACAAAGCCACAAATGGTCAACAACCCAGCGAGAAAATCCCGCGCCCGGAAGCGGTGTAAGCTGACCCCTAACCAAAAATGTACACTAGTTCAGCGAAAAAGCGGATGGGAGAAGGACACTCTTACAGAATTTCTTTATTTTAGCATACCCCATACGATTTTATTTCAAAACATCTAAAACTAATCCTTTTTACTTTAAAAAATATATTGGGTACATTCTTACAACAATGGCCAGTTACTCTAGTCTGTACCAGACTTGCATTTTGGATCATCCAAAACTGGCATTACCAAGTTTGTTCTGAAGTCAATATGGCATAAGAACTAGTCATATGCAGATGTGTATAAACGCCTGGTCTACTCTAGTATTTTAAAGCAAACCTTCATCTAGTATGCCAGCTAAAAAGCTAACTTGCTTATCTGCTCCTATAGCAATCAATAAGTTTGCTCAAAGTTTGTTTTTGTACAGTTTATGACCGCACTCATCTGTAGGATTTCTAGGGAGGACTCTTATAGAGTGTGATTTAACAGTCGATGAAATTAAATTAAGAGTATGATTAAAATTACCAAAAAATACAAAACTCCAAGAAAAATCAAATGACAAAATCAAAAGCTCAAACACAGCAAACGAAAGAAAAAAAAAACTGTCATATATAAATACTAAAAAAACGTATACTTAAAATTAAAAAAATAAACACTTTAAGCATTTTGAGGAATTTTTGCTATATATATCTACTTAAATATAATTATAGATAATCTTTTATCAGGAGAAAGCAAAGGACAAATGAAAACAACAGTATGACCAAATCAACAAAAAAACTTCAGACAATAAATTATGCAACTTTCGATGCCTGGTTCTTAAAATTCCACCCACAAACGCCTTCAAAAAATAAGAAAAGTGTTGTTTTATGAAAAACGTAGCCAAATATTTTTTGGTGACGAATTTTTGGTTCATGCGCTAGACTGCAGATAAGAATAAAATCAACGACCTGATAGCGTATAAAGGATACCTTGTAAAGTTAACATGTATTAAAATTTCTAAATATATCTGCACTAAATATACTTATGGTATAAACTTTGAAAGTAGACCGAATATAAAGAAAAACAGATAAGATAAGAAAGCGATGGGCTAAAACAGGGTTTGGTGACATTATTAGTATAAAATACAAAATTGACCGGGGCGCATCCGACACGTAACCTCTAAACTTGGCGAATTAACTGACTGAAGTGTAATAATAAAGTAATATTTTGTCAAAATTATACCGACTATTGTTACGATCAATTTTAAGTTATTTTGGTACCTATCAAATCTGAAAATGTTTTAAATGTTTTATATTCAGTTGTCTGTAAAGGACTCGTAAAATGAACAGTTAGATCATCAGTAATTTGATTTGTTTCATTTAAAATTTTCAAATCCAAAATTAATTGTCAAAGTATCTGCAGATGTAATGTCACTGATGGGCGTTCAAGCATATCAAATGTCACGTTATTGAAAAAAGGTATTTTGTATAAAAGAATCTGTTTGGTCATTTAAAACATAGTTCTTAACAGAAAGTGTTTTCATTTGGCGACGAACATTTGACGTTTGAAGCCCAAATTAAAATTTTCAATAATAACAACAATAACACCTATTTATGAATCTGTATAACAAAATATCACATTAATGTATTTGTCAGGTTTATTTGTTGCGGCACAAGTTAGCTTTTTGAATGTAAAACTATACGAAATCACATTCTTCCCCGCTTTAAAAAAATGTGTGTTTTGCCCTCCTCTCTTTGGCAAAACTATTTCAAAATCAAAAAATGAAAATAAAAGATGACACTTATTGCTTCAAGACTATTAAACTATACGTAGTTGTTTCTTTTTCCTCACGTTCAGATGTTTGCCCCTGCCCACTTTTTAGTCTACGTCTTCTTCTTTTATATAAAACACAAATCAACCGGAAAAGACGTCTAGCGTAGAATTAAACAATTTTCATTTGACCTGTAGGTAATAATCTTCCGTTGAATAGTAAAAAAAACTAAAAAGTATTTTCGCAAAACCTTATAAATGCAAATGATTATAATCTTAAGATTATAAAGTGTCTTCTTTGGAAATTAAACAAAAAATTTTAATGTTTATAACTGCTGCCACAAAAAATCGAAACTTGTTTTCAATCTTTCCGCTTTTTATTCGTAGCTTCTTATAAGTGAGAAATTTATCATTCCCGTGGTAATAATTTTTTTCTAAACAGTTAATTACGTGTTTCCTCAGTTTTGGTTTGTGACCCGGATTTGTTTCAGTTAAATCGATTTATGACTATTGAACAGCGGTATACTACTATTGCCTTTATTTACAACAGTTTAATTTCACAAACAATTTTATTTTAATTCACATTCAAAAATTGATTGTTTTTAACAAATTGTCTTGACCTTCAGTGAGAGCACGCGAAATCTTTCACATTTCCTCTCAAGACAATTTTTAATGAAACAAATGACAGAATACAATGCATCATTTTATTTTTTTTAAAATTGTTGGCAGTTTATATAAAATTAAACTTCATTGCAAGATCGGGCAATATTTTACGGGAATCAGTTAAACTACGCCATCCGGTTACAAGTTAGAAACGATGCTACTAGAACTACTTTTCATCGGCCTAA
The DNA here is from genome assembly GCA_017311375.1 of Mytilus coruscus. NCBI lineage: Eukaryota > Metazoa > Mollusca > Bivalvia > Mytilida > Mytilidae > Mytilus > Mytilus coruscus. The sequence continues at coordinate 50,752,037 of CM029606.1, read as the reverse complement.
ACATTTAAAAGTTTGATTGTGAAAATAACAAGAGTTCAAATGCTATGCGATTTACCCATGTAAACATGTTTTAAGTTTCAAAATGCGTAGTTGGATATTTTGTGTCAAGGTTTCAGGTATTGTATTATCTCCGGTGTTCATTTTGGTTTATTTTTCACTGTAGACATATATCGCTATTTGAGGCGCTCAATCCCAGTTTTCTTGACAAAACGTGTTTTCACACTTAAGCATATATGAATCCCTGAAATACGCGAATTGCGACGTTATAATCTGCCTCTTTTACTAGCATTGTAAAAACGTCATAGAACGTTTATGTCACAATCAAGTATCGTTAGCTAGTGCACATAAACAACAGGCTTTATTGGTCTTTAAAATGATCTAAAGCATTTGAAACTTTTTCGAAAGTTTCTATGAAATTTGCCTTTGTTTATTGTTCAAACAATATAGATTATATAAACATTTGGTATACATTCTCCACAATTACTTTATTCATTTAATTCCTTGTATGATTCAGGTCTTTCAGACACGTTTCTAAACCTTCTCTTGTTGATGTTGCATCCAAATCTTATTTGGCTTTAAACTTTTGTTTCAAAACCACTTGGTGTGCAATTATTTTGACGAGTTTCCAAATAAAAAACTTATGTTGCTGTATATTACGTCTTGACCAATGAGAACGAGCAAAACAGGGAGTTCCATAATGCATCACCGTTTCAAAATTGGCAAAGTTTGTCTATTGTAGAATAAGAGCACGAACAACTTTACTACCGGTAACAAAAACTGATCTTGGTTTAAATAGTTTTGATGAAAGTCCTAAATAGTCGTTAGAAATTGGCAATAGATTGAAAAATGGCCGCAAAAGTACTTTATTACATTTAACAGTAAAATGCCAAGTTAGTTCATCTAATAAGTAGTCAGTGCTATGGTACGGACATGATTCAATACATATACGTATTACGAATTCTCCTTTCATCAATTTAGAAATTATTAGGAAACTATGGTTAGAATTATCCTAGGAAAAATTGACCTTAATTGAATTCAATCTATCCATTTAGTTTCCGTCTTTTTAATCAGATATCTATTAACATACATGTATCAGCGTATCTATGAATCCCTGGCATTGATGTTTTATGTTTGGGATGAAAAATCCAGAAAGCACTTCAGAAAAACGAAATGATACTTATTAGTCTAAAGAAATGTTACAGGTTTGTAAAGGGGAATTCAATAATAATATTAACACCCTAATATCTAAATATCTTTTAAAAACATGTTATTCAAACATTAGTTCCCTTCTTTAGTTTGTGTACTGACAACAGCACCAGTAGCGTCAGCAGCTCCATGTCCATTCCCTTCACAAAATGTATGTCAGAGTGCTAAAGTATTGGATGAACCTCATCGAAGTACAAAATTTACTGCCTCAAATACTTCTCGTCTGCTTTGTGATAGTGGGATGCATGATGGTTGGTATCGATTTAAGTCCAATGGAATTGACGTTGCCATGCCGACATCCTGCATTGAAACAGACCATTGTGGTACCATCACACCCATATGGTTTCAAGGAATTCTTCCATCGGCACAGCAGGGAGCTGTAGAAGGAAAAGGATGCATCAACCGTGGGAAGGAGGACTATTTGCTTTTTGCATATGGGGGAACCAAATGTTGCCATGAAGACTTGCAGATATGTGCTAAAAACTGTAACGGATATTATGTTTACAGATTGACCAGAAGTCCCGGATGCTCAATATCGTATTGTGCAGGTAACTCACAGGAAATATTTTCAACATACTAGTAATCGAAAAATTTTGGAAAAAAAGTAATAAAACAAAAGAAAAGTTGAGTCGGAAAAATGAAATTAGATAAAATTATAAGTAACAAACATACCAAAGATTGATGAAAACAGTACCAAAAGTCATGTATTAACAAAACACCGAACAAGTTTAATTTTAAAAAGGGGAATTCTATAAAACTTGATAAAACCTAACCAATGGAACGAATGAAAATAAATGGATATATTCAAATTTTCTTAATGCATTTTTCTTTTGTACTTTATGCAATCACCTCGAGGTCCATTATCATTACTTATACATAGAGAATTGTTAATGATAACTATCCATTCGGCAGCAGTTATTTCGCATTGACAATAAGGGTAAAATCAATAAAAACTCATTTTAAATCTTCCTAAGATAATAATTACCTTCACATCTCCTGTTAGAAATGATAAATCGCCCTATCGACAGAGCTACCACTGTCAGAAATCAGCGTTTTAGTTACGTAAACCTAACCTAAGATCTCCTCCTGGGAAACATAAAATACACTGGAACAAAGTTTACAGTAAACTTCCTTATGATGAACTTATTAAGTTTAGAACTATGCAGCGAATCGTCTAATCATTCAATATGATTGCAAAACAACGGAGATTTTATACTATCGGACATCATGGGAAATAAGTTCGAAATCGTTTTCCTTGGAAATAATTTCAAATATTAAAACCAAATACCAATAATCCCTGTGAGTAACTGAGTGAAATTTGTTACTTTTGTGTCGATCGGCTCATATGGCCACCATTCCAAAGAATAACATTTAAAATTGTATAAATTTGTAAAGATCTTCTTCTTAAGAACAATTGCAGTTGTCGAAACCAATTATGACAGTTTTCTTCAATAATGTTGCCTTTCTTATTTATATGTGGATTTACATCTGTAATTTTCTTACCACACGTCCAAGCTGCCCCATGTTTCTTCCATTTTATGAAACGTTAATTGAAATAATAAGATTTTTTTATCATTTTAACTAATCTGTAACTTTAGAAAACTTTTAGTGCCATATGAGTAAATACAATCACTTCTTGTCCTTCACCAACAGTCTAGCGTACATTTTATTCAAAACACTTTCTGGTCCAGAAACTTTTAATTGAACTTATTGAAACAAACATTTACAGTATAAATAAGAACACGGGGGATGATGAAGAAATTTTGCAATAACTGAAAAAACATTATGAATACAGAAATTCTATGAAAGAAGAATTATTTAAGAACGCTTGGATCTACCAATTTTCATTTTCTTTCAATATCATCATAGAGGTAATTGTCATGGTAAATCGAATGGAGAAGTATGACAATTTTAGAGTTTGTTTTGTAAGTTAGAAAACTGTAATAGATAAACGTATATAATAAACACCTATCATAATCACCAAAACAAGATCTACAAAAATACCCATAAAAGACAGCTTTGAATTTGAAATTTGAATACTTCTATCTTCTATAAATTCAGAAATTATTGCGTGCATTTATTATTTCAATTTTGGTATGTAATGTTATTCATTCCGAAATTATTAAATTCTGTTCAATGTACATTTATCAAATTGGCAATGAATGCGTACACAATCTGGTTTAATCAAATTAGACAATATTTTCAAATATTTCAGGGGACCAAACTGCATGTGCATATGGGAAATATGGAAGAAACTGTGCATTTGGTAGGTATTCTTGTAGATTTTAAATTAATTGACATTTAATTGTTGATGGTCATTTGATTGCGTTGCTGTAAATGAAGAGGTTGTTCTAACCAAGACAATGATATAATGAATTGCTTGTGGTTGTATTGCTATATTTCACCCTAAAGATCTTAATAAAGCGTACTTATAAATCATCAGTTAGTTTATAAACAGATAAATGTTCTAAAACTAAGGTTGCTTCTCATCCAAAGCTGACCTTGCACGAGTTTAGGTCTCTATGGTTTAATGCTCGTAGATACACGTATCAGTCAGATCTATGTCTAGTCTCAAATTTCTGCACTTTCCTCAAATATGTGTTTCATGACGTCATGAAACTAAAATCTGTAGCCTTTTATTCATTCCATACATGTGTTCTTTTTCATGTGTTTTAATGTGACATGACGTAACTCCACTTTGTGCCAATAGGTTTCATCTGAGAAACCTTTGACCATGTGATCGTCAATGCTTCGTTCTTTACGTGACGAACAAAAACAAGTGAGAGGAACCGGAAGGATCTAAAATCTCCTAAAATTAGTTATTGCAATCAATTTTTAGTTTTCCTTATGTCCTCTGCTTATTTGCATCCTAGTATCTAATGACCTTCATGTTAATATGTTTATAAGATATTTTAGTTATCCTATTTTATTGGGAGACATCTGGTCGTTTAAAATGTACCCAATGTTAACATATTTTCAAAGGCAAGCAAACAGGTTAACATTACTGGCTGCACAAATGTTTTAATAGTACCGTGGCTATGTTTGTCAAAAAATGGCAAAGTAAAAGTTTTGAACCTTTACCTGTTGTTTACTCTAAAACGGTAAATTTTCCGAAGGAAACAGATAAGATTAGAGTTTGACAAATAGAAAATTATAGGACATAGATTTCAGATGTCTGACACAAAATTTGATGTCATGGATTCGATAAATGGACACAGATTAGTAGATTTGTAGATGGACAAGTTGACTCTTAAATATATATACATATATGGATAAAATCTGTTGTAGAGTCGTCACTGGTTCAGACGTACTTATAATATAATTATTTCTGTGACTGCATCTTACATTAATTTGTTATCCTTTACAATAGATAATTCAGCTGATCTGAATGTCCATCTTCATACCTTATATATCATTTACTGTGTTACGACGCTAGATAAAACTGACGAGGAACATATTAACCGGCCACCAAAAGCTTTATTTTTATAGAGCCTAGGTGGTCGAGTGGTACGGTCGGGCATAGTGCAGGCGATTTGCCACGATATCTCAGTAGCATGGGTTCGAATCCCGGCCAGGAAGAACAAAAATTTGCTACCGCAAATTTACAGATCTAACATTGTTGGGCTGTTTAGACGAATCATATATAGCGCTGGACACAGTGCGGGCGGTGTTGTCTCGATATCCCAATAGCATGAGTTCGAATCCCGTCGAGGGAAGAACAAAAATTTGCTTTCCCAAATTTGCAGATTTAACATTGTTGTGCCGATATTTAGAGTAATTATGAATATAATATGTGTTTTCAGCCGTGTATCACCTTCACTGGTGATCCAATGGATGGATATGAGTTGTCACTTGTTTAAACTTACTAATCAAAATAATTATTTCTGTGACTATATTTTACGATCCTTTACGATAGATATTTAGCTAATCTGCAATTAATTCCATCTTCATGCCTAAAATATCATGTACTGTGTTCCAACTCTAGATTCTACTGACGAGGAAAGGTAACACTAGGCCACCGAAAGCTGAATCATTAGTTCAGTCTAGGTGGCCGTGTGGTCTAGAGCGCTGGACACAGTGCAGGCGGTGTTGTCTCGATATCCCAATAGCATGAGTTCGAATCCCGGAGAGGGAAGAACAAAAATTTGCAGATTTAACATTGTTGTGCTGATATTTAGAGTAATTTTGTATATATTTATCATAATTTCACATAAAATAGCTTGTTATTTCGTTGTGTGAAATGAAAATTCCAATTGTCTGATTTTTTAATAAAATTTTTGTTATTTCTTTAACATCGAAATGACACTTTTCTCTACTATCAAACGCTACACATGCTACACTGATCCTAACTACATGAATATATAAAATGTGCTTTTTTATATTAAGATAAAACATTTATAACAAAAGTCTGTTATATCGAAGTATACAATGTAATCATTTTTTTTCCTCCAATTTAATCATAAGTAATCCGAATTAATTATGAATTGTTGAATAAGCAGTAATCCAAGGGAATCGATAATATTGAATTTAGGGGTTAGTGGAAGTTAATTGATTACATTAAATAAGCAAATTTAATGTCATCTATTTGATTACGTTTTAAAGTTTATGATCACTTCCCTCTCCAGGAGTAAATAAGAAATAAATATATTAACCAAACGAAATATTTCTATGTACACCCTACAATATTTTGCCCTAATGCACTGTAAAAAGAAACTTGATAAGCATGATTACTTCTGAACAAATTGTTAATCTCACATGTATTTACAACATATGTGTAGGGACAAAAGTGCTATAGAGACAGAAAATGGTCCCTACTTTACAAAATAAATCCGAGCAGATTTTTTACCATTGATTATTAGAACTAGAGTAATTGATTTAAAAAAGCAACAGTGTTAATCTAGCAAAAAAAAAAAGAGTAAATGACGTCACAATAGTAGATGTAAATGACGTTATAATCAGTAACATAAGGAAACATAAAGAAACAGTCCTTGTTTTTCTCTTTCATGACCACTGCACTTAGCATGCACCAATTTAAAATTTGAACATGTTAACAAATTTATACATATCGAACTTCAGATAAAGAATGTTTTTTGATTCAAATTAAGTGCTATTGTTTTTTTGTTTTTTTCTTGTTTTTTTTTTTTTTCTTCATTGCCAGTCGGCGGAAAGAAAATGCTGAAAATTTCATTTAAAATACAGTCAATTTTTTCTAACAAATCTTCAATATAAATATTTCTGCTGATATAAATTAAATTTTTCACTTATGATTCGGTAACATGTATTTCTATTCTTATTTCCGTAAATATATCTGTTTTAACTTTAAAGCAATAATCTACGTATAACAAAGAGGTCAACGATAATTTTGAGGAAACCAGCTTACTTCTTTTAACAGGAACACCCATTTAACTATAAAGTAGACATGTGATAGAGCATACTCTGATCATTTCTCATGTTTCTGCTTATCTCATTACAAACATGGGTGTTTGAAATAGGAGTATATTCTCTAGAATAAAGGGTAGATACAGGATTTTTAAAAGCGGAAGGGATTGAAATTTTTTTTTAAATCGGGAAAAGATTTCAAAAATTCTAAAAACGTATGTAAATTGTGAGACACATAAGATATAAGTATTTTTGCGGTCAAATCGGGGAGGGCCGTATATTCCTTATTCAATATTTGCTCTGCCACTTGGTATCATGAATTTAAGAAATTTTGGATTATGATGTAAGATCTGAATTTGCTAATTAGTGATGAGACTAAAACAACAAAAAAGAGATTGGTTTCAAACTTTATATCAAAATCATCAAGATCAGCATATATGTTTAAAGAGATATAAAGGATGGTGTAGTATGTTTTTGTTGTGATGGTTACACGTTGTATGTCAATAAATACTTGAATATAAGCAAAGTAGCAAGATAGTACAATGTAGGTCAAATGATGAAATGTAAGGCTGAAATAACAATATCGACCGCATAAATGAATAAATTAGAAATAAGGAATAATATAACATTTATAAATATAACTATGAGAAAGCATTTGAAGAAAATGCCAAAATATGTTCTCTTATACAACAATTCAAAGTTTGTATTCGAGGTTAAAACGGTTTATGTGTCTCAAGTTTCTTTAACAGTTAATTTTTAATTTAATTCAATTTAACAGAATTTAATGATATCGTGATATGTGTTTTTAATGATGATTTGCAAAGGAAAAAACAGATTTTTGAAATACTAAGAACGAAAATCGGATCGACCTTGATTGCGTGTAGTATTGTAATTAATATAAATAAACGACTAGGATAATCATGAATGATGGTTTGCAATTTTTGCTGTCGCCTATTTTCATTGCAGAATTCTTTGATACTAAAGACATAAATGATCGATAGTTACATATTTCTTCTAACAACCGATTTGTGCTTTTAATTTTAGACCTGTATCCAAAATGACAAGTCAGCCAGTTTTAGAAACCCCAAAATGTGAGAATGGTAACCTACAATTTCGATGTCTAATACCATTTGATTCCCAAGATAACAAAGCCAACTTTAATGTCACGTGGATGGTTGATGGGAATCCTGCAATCGATGGTCGAACACACCATCCAATTATTCAAACCCTTACGAATGGAAAAAGGGTTGCTACTTTAAATGCCTATAAACTAGCTAAAAATATGGGTCAAAGGGTAACTAAACGTGTTATTATACATTATAAGTAAACAATAGTACACTTATCACTTTCAAAGGCGCGCCTGGCGTACACAATATAAGACTTATAAACCTTTGATGGGATTCTTTTTTTTTTTTTTTAATTTTCTGAATATTTCTACAATCACCATTTAATGACTGTTTCAATGCATATTTACGATTAGAGAAAAACTTTACATGTATAACATAATTATTTCACTATTAATACTGTGTCTATATCGTATTTTACAATATTCAGCATTTCTGTGGTAATAAAACAACTTGCAAACATTTCAAAACAGAAATCTCGTTTTCATTTTGATTTTGAGAAATAACTTCATTGTATAACATAACACAGATATTTACATTTTCAAAAAAGACGATTTTATGTGAATGTCCTGAGATATTAATCCCTCAAAGATCAAGGGCAGTGGATGCATTAAATTTACGATACCGTACGGTCGCTAACAATAAGACAAACCTAAATATGGCTATACTAAATAGACAGATATAAAACGGGATGACAAAATGACATTTATACTAAATAGTTATGTGTGTAAGCGCTCAATCCGACGATTATTAGAAGATAGTGTAACAGCAACGCAAAAGTGGCCGAACAAGTCAGTTTGAAAGTGTTTGACCTATCAGATCTGTAATAAGGACAAAACAAGAAACAAAAAGTACCAGTCTACGAGTGACAGCTGTTATTGAAAGATAGTTTAAAGCCCTCTTTAAACATATCAATAAAACACGTTTTCCAATTCAAAATAAACGTAGGACTCGAGCATGAACGAACACAGATTATGGAAAGGAGGTCATCATGCTGCATAAAGCATGGAAATATCTACACATAGAATGAAGAAAAAAAATACAAAACGTAAACAATGTTTATGAACTCGTCAAACCTGGTAGTGCAATTCTCTACAATCAAAAACCCGCGAAACGAGTACAAAATGCTGAGGCAAATATCTTGCCTAAATATTGACGTATGACGTAATTAGTTGTATTTTGCACATGATTACTTAGTTTAATGATAAATATATGTGCAAAATTGAAACTGTTAAAAAATGTAACCGCTTTTCTTTAGTAAAACTTGACCGTCGATTGTGGTATATTTGGTTTTGATGAAAATCTTTATAGGCCAGTACTAATTGGAGTTTTATTCCTATACAGCTACAATGTAGTGTCACATCCTACTATTTGTCTATGAATGTGGCCAGTGGCGCTTTGATTAGTCATGGTCTATTCACAGGAATAAGTGTAAGTATTTTATATGGCAGTTGTTATCAAATAATCCGTTTCTATGTATGCTGGCTTTTGTTTTTTGTTGCAGTTCAGTGTTTATGTTGTTCCGTTGTTTTCCTCTTATAATTGACGTGTTTCATTCAGTTTTAGTTTGTTACCTGGGTTTGTTTTCGATTTTTCGATTTATGATTTTCGAACAGCGATAAACTACTATTGCCTTTATTTATAGAAATTTTCTGTCGGCATTTTTATTTGTTTTTCCATGTTGTTATCGGTTTTTTTTTTTTTTTGAGGTATTCATTTAAGCTTAAACACATTATCCGGAATGTTTGTGAGTTCATTGATACATTTGTTCACATCGAACATTTATTTACAAATGAAGGACTGATTATTCAATTTAATATGTTATTGAAATATTCCAGTTTAAATTTTATTCTATTTTCGTCATTCATGTTTTATACTTGTAAATTTATATAAATAAGAAGTAGATGTATGCTTCTAAATTCAAAAGACAAAACTAACGGTTTGATTTATTTACAAAACATAAAAATGCTATACAAACAACAACAACAGAATTACAGCTTTCTGACTTGGCAAAGTCACATACAGAAACTGATGGGTTAAACATGTTTGCTTGCGCCAAACACTCCCACTCCCCTCCCCTTACATGAGACATTGGTGAAAAAATACCACATAAGGGTTTAATGCCATATTTGGTTTTCGTAAATTGGTTTGTTATAAATTAGGTCATTAGTTTTTCTGAATTGAATTGTTTCATATTTTTCATCTGGAGGCCTTTTATAGCTGATTATATAGCATATGTTTTTTGTTTTTCCCTCATCGGGATTCGAACTTTTGCGCTGCAGGTGGTGTTGCAATGATATCACAGACGCAAGGGTTCGAATCCCGCTGAGGGAAAAACAAAAATTTGCTAACGCAAATTTTAAGAATAAAATTTAAACTGGAACAGCGCCCTAGCCCACTCGACCACCTAGGCTACATAAATATATAGCTTTCGGTGGTGGATGTGATGCATTTTCTCGTCGGCTTTCTCTAGGGTTGTAAAAAAGTACATGATGTATAGCGGTAAGTAGATAATGTACCTTTCAAATCAGCTATTTTGTCTGTCGTAAAGGATGATAATGTGAATAACCATGCCGCCAAATCACATTTTGATTTTATTATACACGTCTAAACATGTGACAGTTTTATGACAAACTTTCTATATTTGTGTACAGCAATAATATTTAATAAGGTTGTATGTTATTCATAAAAAAACTAAATGTTGATGCCGATAAAGACAATATGCAAAAATTTAATTGTAGTGTTGAAAAAAAATGGTAACCTTTTAAAATAATTTTAGCTAAATGATTGATAAGTTTTCCCAAATCGTATCTTAATTTACGAGAATGGAAAACAACATCACCGTCAAAATTAGGATGAGATGTCCCTTTTGTAATAAGTTTTCTACAGATAAGGCAAAACTTTAAACCAGATATTTGCATCTATGTAAATAGCATTTAGTAACAGTTTTGAGTACTTTGTTGGGTACGAAAGCCTTGATTCAATAATTTTACCAGTAATAAATAAATGTTCTTTCAAATCCAAAATTTCACTATAGACACAGGTATAGCGTACGAGTTGGGATAAATAAACATCGTAAAAATGTTCCAAAGTACATAACCGTCCATAAAAGGAAAATTGACAATAGGGAACAAATAATCGTATCTCTTATTGTAAATTGTTCTCTGAATTTTATCATGTAAAATGGAAATCAAAATGTAGGAACGGACAATTACTGCTGTTCATATTTGATTTCCATTAAATTAATTTTCTTTGGGTAAATATCAATAGTATATTTAGATAACGCTTGATGATATTATAAAACAATCATCTAGATAACGGTCAATTGAATTTAGACGGCTTTTTATTGAGCTTTGCAATACATTGTGATTCACAACAGTACATGCACTAGTCTGATATTAAAGAGGCACAATTGGTAACCAATAAGACAACATATAACCTGGATAAATAAATTAAATTTACATAAATGTTGTCAAGGAGAAAATTTTCAGCTTTAATCACCTCATCAAATCTCCAGTAAGTATATGTACATGTAGGATATTTACCTTCACATTAGAGAAGAAGGTTTTATATGAGTCGCAGCATTTTTTTTTTTTTTTTTTTTTTTATTTCAAACGACCGTTAAATGAAATAGCACGTAATTTATCTAAAACATGCCGCACTCCACAAATAGGTAATTCGACCATTTTCATATGTTTTTTTTTCACATAATTTAGTGATAAGTTCTCTAATAATTAATAAGAAACTAGTTTAAAGCACAGAAATAAAAATTGTAGAACGCATACTAGAGGCCAAGTTGAAACGTTTTTTACGAGTTTTATGAGTAGTTTAGGTAATCGATATATAGTTTGAACATTCAAATATTCAACGCAGGCCTTAAGCTGAGATGTGGTAACGATATGATTGTTTTCTATTGAATTCTCTGTGGTACGCAAGGACATTAATTTATAAATTCAATATTTAGAACGTCCATGTTGTAATAACGCCAAACCACCACGATATTGGTGGCTGCTTTGTCGGCCGATACGAACACAAACCGCTTTGCTAGTACTTGAAGTTTTTCTTATTCTAGAAATAGGTTATTATGTACCCGTTTATTTATTTCTAAATTTTTTCAAAGAGCGACGAAAGTTACCAAAGAGATATTCAAACTAGTAAGTTGAAAACAAATTGACAATGCCATGGCAAAAAACGAAAAACGACGAAAAGACAAATTAATCAACAATAAACCGTCTGAAATAAAACGTTCATTATGTCATATTTAAATATCCACAATATATTCACACATTTATTTAAATGAGAATCAAGAGATCTTTATTCTGATTTCCCAGTTCACTCCAATTTCTACAAACGGATTGAAAAGCGTCTTTATGATCTGATGACACTGTTTCCAATCTAATTTAGATAGTGGACATATAATAGATCCTTTCTCTGAAAGGATTTTAAACTCTCAGTTATGAGTGATATCAAGGTCTCCCATTAAAACATGGCCATCGGGATCATAACTAAAATTCGATCGATCATTATGTTCTATATCAACATCTGATGTAACAAATGTATAATTCAAAATGAAACTTCTTCTTACTTTTTTGTATGTATACGAAATAAAATGTGCCCTGTTAAAAAGGGATGTATACAGTTTTGAGTTGTATATTTATTAAATATACTAGATAAGTTGACAAAATCTGTAACTCTGTTTTTGTATTTTATTTTCATAAAATGCCGTTTATGATCTTAATTAGATGAGTTGCAAATACAAGTAGATTATCGAAACTGAAACAGCCAATGAAATTTGAAATCGGAACTTTAGAATTCAATTTAGTTCTATAAAACCTATACAAAACAAAATATTATCGTTTTTGACATTTCATTCATATCCTGTTCTGCATACGAACTTTTGTTTAACCAGTAACAATTATCATATGATATAATATGGATCATCAAGTATATTGAAGACTTTATTTAGTTGATGACATCTAGAACAAACAAATGGAAATGATGTAACAGCTTCAAATTTGCGTTTATGAAATACATTTTTCTTCTTCATTTATTCTACGATAATATGGGGTTAACATTAACAAGGACAATGAAATTCTTCTTTCTTTATATCGGATACCTTAACTAAAACATATCAGGTCTTTTATCAAATTCTAAAGTATTTTTTCTTCATGCTCAAATGACCAAATTGAATTCGCCTTCACAGTCAACAATGCCTTTTCTATTAAATAGGAATTGTAGATCGATACAAATGTTTGTGTCTACAGCAATCTTATTTCCTAGACATGGTGAAGAAGCAATAATTACACCAAATATAACATTATGAAAATGCTAATTCTAATATTGACTGTATTCGTTTTGGTTTGGTGTATATGTATTTCAGCACACAGTCGTTGTTTCAAAGTTAACTTAGTGTACACCTTTACTTTGTTATGTATTCAAACAAAACTTAAAAAAACTCACCAACGACAAAAAAACTGTATAACTTGCTTCGAACTTAAGTATAACATTAAAATATGTTGATGGGGTTCTGTCACATTAATACTTATTCGAGAGTAAGAATTTGTACTTCCTACTGCACCGTGAAGTTTACATTATAGATAATACTGAAAACAAACTTTGCTTTAAATATGGTTTTCAGTCTTGAAAATGACTCTGATGGACGGTTTCATAATTATTATAAATGACACACTTGTCTCAGTAGTAACTTAATTTTTCCTATCATGCGTTTTCATATCTCAACTTATACGTTTCACCCATGCATGTTAATATCAGTGTATCCAATTAAAAGTGAAGTGCTCCTACCAAAATGTTCAAATATAGCATCTTAAAAAACGCTGAATGGCTTAACTCAGGTAGAATGTATAGAATAGATGTATATTAATTTATATTATTATATTTGATCTACTCGATAGCGTTAAAAATAGTACCAATATCTTTTTCCCCTTTCAATTATTTACAACAAATGTTTAATCTATTATTTGTGGTCTCATTTTATTTTATTTTTTGTGAATAGGCTAAACCACCTTCATTAAATACAAGTGAGAATGGGACACCACAGCTGATAACACTGACAACATCTATACCACATTGTGCACCTCTTGGATCCAAACCATCGTGTGACTTCGCAGTGGAAATCAAAGGAAGGACAATTCCACAAATGGTGAGCATTCAGTGAATATAAACAGAGTTTACATAATTTTAAAGACAGTAGAATTCTATTGTTACCAACTATTTAATTCATTATTAATTTTTGAAAAGTGATGAAAAAGATTATATCGTTAAATTTGTTAAACCAAATTTAAACACTTGTAATGGCTAATTGTGTCAATGCTTAGAAATAAGAAACATCATACTTATATTTATCATTTCGCAGTAGGAAAGTTTGAACATTTCTTATCATGAGTATTCGAGATGAGGGTCAATTTTCTAATCATATCTTATTTATGTATTACCTTGGTTGCAATGAATTACCCAGTGATAACTCAGTGAAAAAAAAAACGATAATTTAACATTTAAAATTAATGTCATAATTTTTCTCTTCAAACATGTATACCGGCATACAACAGTGCGTTGTGTCAAAACGTTGCTAATGACATTGCATTAAAACAATTGAGAATGCGTAGAAAACAATAAGAGTTCCTTTCATTTTCTATTTCATTTCCGTTTAAACAGACCATGGTCAATGTAATAAAAAGATTAATTAATCTTAAAATTAAGAGTTAAAATATCAGAAAAATATGCAACTACAACAATGATACTAATTCATGCATTATTCACAATCGTGAATTAATTTGATGTTTGGTCACTCATTGAATATTTTCTATATTTTAATTCTTCGATTACTATTCTATAATTATCTATTAATCTAGAACGTTTGTAGAAAATGATACATCTTGCAACCAAAATAGTAAAATGTCCATTAATAATCAACAGTTACTCATGAATACCAACATACACAATAAGTTAAAATACATCCTTCATTTTTTATGTCTTTATTGTCCGTCACCGTTATTGCAATTAGATACTATCGAGTCCAAACGTATTTCGCAGGTGTATTTTGGACACAGTGTCTTTGTTACCTAGGTAGAAAATGCGTTTGCGTTTTTGCAAGATGGTCTTTTTTTTTTTTTTTTTTGCATTAAACGGGCTCATATGAATTTTCCTTATTGATATTCATATTACAGTATGTAAAAGACTGTTCTAAACGGTACATTACAAAATGTGGGTATTGGCAATAAGATCCAAAATTGGTGTAGTAGTATATTTACTAAATTTAAAAAACAGGCAAATAAAGAATAACAGAGAGATTATGCAATTTCAATATCTACTAAAAAAAATTGTGTATTTGGCAACACCTTTCGAAATTGTTGACCCTCAATGCTTTCGACTTCGTACTTTATTATGCCTTTTAGATTTTCTCATTCGACGTGATTGATGAGTGTTTTGTGGACGAAACGCACTTGTCTTGCAAATAAAATTACAAGCATTGTTTCTTTAATTTACATGTTTTTTCACATTTCTCGATCGGTGTGAGAAAAATATTTCTCGTCTCTAGAGAAAACTTTGTCCTCTGCAAATAATTTGTCAAAATCTAATTATGACGTAAAATTTTCTTAATTTCTTCTGAATTTCTATTGTGACGTCAGGAAAAAATGCGATCATGCATGATGACGTCACATATCAAGAACACAACTTTCTGCAAATCTTTGAAAGGAAGATAAACCTCGTTTAGATATCTTTGACGACTTTTTTTAATTCCTAGGTAGAAAACAATTGGAAACCTTTTTCCAGTTTATCAAATATTAAGCCCATCTTTGACTTTACCGAGTAGTTGGATTATCGTATACATTGCACGGCAATAGCTATAATTAGCCAATATGAGCATATATGCTCCAGAGTTATGAGGAAGAACAACAAAATTCAACACTACACAAATTTTACATCCCTAATCATAGATTAGTTGGACTATACGTACTCGTTGTGTCTGCACCAACTCATTAGATAATTGCTTTCGCGGTCTCAGATCTGAAGGTACCAGAACATTCGTTTGATCTCTGAATTAGCCTATGGTGCCTTATTCCTGATTGTGATATTTTCTTAATGAATTTAGGACATTTGAACATCTTTAAAATACTGGTGCCTCTAATCTATTGCTTGACATACTGTGCCGATCCTTGGTTTTTTTTTGGAAACCAAATCTCTATCTAGGAATTATTAGTAGGAAACGTATGCTTCAATTGCTTGTTATATCTTATCATCTGTGTAATGTTTACTCAATATGCGTGTCATGTAGGACTGTTGTTACATAGAAAGCAAAAACATGTTCACAGGAAAGTCCATAAGGGAAAATTGATGGCATCATGTTGCCGTAAAGTTGTGTTCCCAACTGACCCTCATTGCCCATTTCTAGAGGAGAATCAATATTTAAACGAAAACAAAATTTTACCTGTGGTATCTTTTATTTGAATTGCAAATGAGTGCATATGATTTACACAGTTACACACTTTAAATTATTCATTTAGAAGATATCGTCGATATGACTAAACGAACAATGGATAATACAAGTTTATTGATGCCATTATATTATAAATGCTTCTCATACGAAAACAAAAGAAAAGTCGTAAAGTAGGAGCCCAGGGTGTTCTTACAGGAATACCGAAAGACTAGGAAAATTCAATCAAACATAACACAATCTTTGAACATGAATTGAAGATTAATATAAGTATAATTTTATACGCATATTCCCTCATTTAATCGATCTTAAAATGATTAGATGTGGTATGATTGCCAAGGAGACCACTTTCCACCAGAGATCAACAGACATGGATAACAGCAAGTGTAGGTCACCGTACAACATTTAACAATGACAAATCGCATTCTGTACCGCATGACATATTATAAAACAATTAAATCTAAAAATTAAAGGATTTGATTAATGTTGAAAACATTAATAAAAAACATATATGGCATATGGCATATTATGGCATATTATACGAAACCCCAACCACTGACATACATGCTCCCGACTTGCTTGGGAGAAGCACATACAACATTTTGCAGGTTCATCATGCTAGGTAATACAGTTCAATAGCATAACAAACGGTAACAGTCAGTTTGAAAGATCTTTAACACATTAACCAATCTTAATAAAAACAAACAAAAGACATAAGAGCCAATCTGAGAGTACTCATGGTTACTGAAAGCTAAGTCCTGGACGAAACATAAATGACTTCAGTTTTCTGAGACTTACTAGCAATCAGTACACACACACCGGGTGTGTTTGAAAGAAAATTTATAGAATAGCATGACCTAGTGCCAAAAATATACGTATCGATGTAGCACCATGAGTGATAAATTGTTAAAATATTTTTGCATAAAATTTATTAACATGTTGTGGTTGGTATATCATATTTCAGACTATTCGACAGCAGGTTGTAGTTACACATTTATATACAACCAGATAAATCATAAATGCGAGGCAAAGATTAAAATAGTTGCTACACGTGATTTCGTAAAAGATGGAGACAAAACGCATACACTTTCATTTAAACCAATAGAAACTGCTCAAAACAAGCATCTTAGTTTACAAAATATTATGTGGATGAAACATCAGATTAGCCCCATTCAGGTATGTCTGATTACACAGTACTCAATATGATGATAAAATTAGTTTATTGGTCTTGTTTTATAAATATATATATAAATATGTAGATCTATTAGTTTATATTTTAATCTCCTTCGGTTGATATTTGTGGGTTATTTTTATTTCAACTAAAAAATAAAAATTGTTTATTTTTTATTAATTTAGCAGTTATGGTGCAGTTATTCTTAAAATAACTTTTATCTTTCATTTGTTTTTTTTTCTTTCGTTTAGTCTGTGTACCAAACTTGTTTTGATATGACGGAAATATATTATGTATTAAAAGAAACTCAGGGTAAAAGTCAATGAGAGAGCGAGCAAAACAAAACAAAACTTTCATAGACACCTCTTTCCTTAAACTTGTTTCTAAATATATCTTAAAGAAGATTTTTTGTTCGTGTTCCTTGTGCTTTGAGTGTTTTATAATGACATGAAGATGGTGACAGTTTTATTTTTTTGTTAGGCTCACAAAAGGAATGGATAGTGACTTTGCACTGGATTTTAATTTTCAAAATATCAGTCTGTGTAATACTGTCTTCTTTTATCGTATTACCTCTGGGCTCTGTCTAACTATATAAGACATTTCATGAAGGAATTAAACATAAGTGTGAAGCGAGTTTTTCAGAAGATTATTTTGAATTTGGTATTTGTATTTATAAGAAAAACATAGTTTTTCATCAAACTATTACCTGTGCATGTTGGCCATGGCGTTGTCAGTTTGTTTTCGATCTATGAGTTTGACTGTCCCTCTGGTATCTTTCGTCCCTTTTTTATAGCACGGAAAGAATGAACATACACAGAAAGACAGAAACATGAAATTTATTTGTTAATATTAATATATATGTTATTACGAAAGGCAATTTTAACGGATGTTTATACTGACAAAAATCAAACAGATACTTCATTACATGTGTATGTGCTTTGATCATAAGAATACTTATTATGAAGCTAATGAACTCTGAAAAAGCTGGAAATTGAAAACATAAGAACACTGAAGAAGTAAATCATTCATTATTAATATTTTTTTCAAATCAATCGACATCTCGATGTATAAAGTCACTCTAGTAACGTACCGGAAAGAAACCGCCATATGTTTATTATAGGTAAATATCAATCTATCATAATACAAGGGTACAGATATGTACACCTATATAAAAGTGTATAATAGCAGTAAATGTACCTATTTTACTACACAAGCGAATGTCGACAATTAATGTCCCTTTATGTTCGAGGCCAAGGTATTCAAAAATGAAATGCTAAATACAAACGCCGAACAGTTCATGTCAACAAAAATTGTGTCAAAAGTGAGGCCAAAGATACCAAAAGATTCAAACTCCTACGTCGAACATAAACTTACAACGCCATGGCTAAAATGAAAAAGACCAACAGACCAACGACAGAACATAAAACGCAACATAGAACACTAAAGACTGAGCAATACGAACCCCCTTTAAAAACTGGGGGCGATCGAAGGTGCTCCGGTCCGACCGTGCAAGGGCTGTATAGCCAGTCAAGGTCGTTAAAAACTTCCATTTGTTGGTGCTGCGGAAGGGAATGTAGATCCTGCTCCACGTGTTGCTCATGTTAGAACAAACCCGGTAATAAGTCAAAAGTTTTACTAAACCCTGACAAGGTACTATTACTATGCACGAAAGAGATACATTCGTTAACTAAAATGGTTTCAAAAATGTTCTTACAATATTGTAAGATTTATACTTTCTTCATATTTCGTCGTGACGTCCCAAAGAATAGTCTTCAGTATGTAAGTAGCATACATCTACTACATGTATTACTGACGACTAAATGGTTAATCTGATCATTTGTTATCCCTCTTTGAATATGATATGTTGTACAAAGCAACTTTGAGGGAACAAGTAGATAACTATTGATGTATTCAAAAAATAGATGTAATGCAAATATAATTGAAATGTGTTTAAGATAGAATGAAAAGGTCAAGTCTCTATCATCTAGATTTTTTTTTTTTATTTGTTCATCCTAATTTTAGTTATGATAGACGGACTAAACGATCTTTTCTTTCTTTTTTTTAACAATTACGTTTGACAACTACATGATAAAAGGCAGGCAGTAAAGCAATAGCTTGTAAATAAATATGTTCAACTCGAACATTTAATGAGTTTTTAGAAGTTTTGAGTTTGATTTAGATGCCAATTAAAAAGACGAAAGTAAGTTTGAAAATTTTAAAACATTCTTAACAGTCAAAAAAGGGAACTGAAAATAAACGAAAAATGTAATGTAGAATTATTATGTACTGCAAATTACTTTAGAACACAAAGGCGACAATGGGCATTACGGTTTTTCAGTTTTTATAACCTTTACCATATTATTTTTAAATGTGAAGTATTTTTCAAAGATATAAAAGATCAAAATATATTTGAACAGGTTCATACTATCGATAAGAAGAAAGGATTATGTAGAGCGTTTACAGATCCTCATATATCGAGTATTGCTGAAAAGTAAGTGTTAAGAAAGAAATAGATAACCAAGAAAGGCGAAACCCCCAAAGGAAATTCAAACTAATAAATCGGGAACGGACTGACAATGCAAGGGCAAAAAACGGAAAAAGACAAACACAATAAACAAAACACACAATAAAAACCTAATTCCGGAGTAACATAAACCCAATCAAAAACTTTGGGTTATTTCGGATGATCCAACAGTTACTCAAGTCATTTTCCACTAGCAGAGAAGGTCGTGTTTTTCATAGTAAGAACAACTTTTCTTACTTGGTTGTTTTCATTTAAATTTTTATCAAACATCACGATTTTAATCTAGAACAACATTAGATGATACAGTGATAATTATTAATGGCAATCTAAATAGTCTTCCTCTCTATTATTCTATTGTGTAATCTGATCTTCGGGTTTGTCAGTTTATCTTCTGTATTTTCTTTTCCGTAAAACACGCTTTCAACTTGAGGTTTTTGACATCTGATAAGTGCATCTTGTC
Source organism: Mytilus coruscus (assembly GCA_017311375.1). Taxonomy (NCBI): domain Eukaryota; kingdom Metazoa; phylum Mollusca; class Bivalvia; order Mytilida; family Mytilidae; genus Mytilus; species Mytilus coruscus. Next base: position 50,731,721 of record CM029606.1, on the reverse strand, counting down.
ACTTTCAAAAGTAGCTCTGTAAGGGAGATGATAGATTCTAATGCAATTCGTTTGTAACGATAATTTTCATTGGACGCTGACAAATACTTTGAAGGATTAAATTCCACGTTCTACCATTCCGTAACTAAGAAAGACACCATTTTGAATTCCGATTTTTTGGGGTATGTAATTTCTCAAAACATAAACAAGAAAGTCACATTTTGAGCCACAAAATATTCTTTTTGTCAATATTGAAACCATTCTGAAGCGTACGAAAAGTATAAATACGTCTAGTGTTTATGTTTGACATCCAAAGTATACATATGGCGTCAAATTGTTTAGATGCTAAAGACAAATAAATAAATAAAATAAATAATCTTTATTTCAAGAGGATAATCCCATTAGTTAAAACTAATCTTCCTGAGGGTCCTCAAAATAATAATAACATATTTATAAGTACATACAATATTATAATGATATATTATATACAATATACAATTATATCTAGATAATAATGAAAAAGCATATTAATTTGCACAATTGATGAAAAATTTGTAACATTTTGTTTTAAAAGATACAAGTGTATTACTCATTTTTATTTCATTTGGTAAACTGTTCCATATTTGAGAACCTGAATATGTAAATGTTTTCTTTTAAAAGTTTGTTTTTGGTTTCAGAAGATTTCTGAAATATGTTAAAGCTGGTGCAATGACATCGCTGCACATACTCAAAATATTTGGTCCAACATCATCTAAACCAGTTGCTTTAGACTTGTCAAGTTTTTTTAAGTACATTTTTACATCTAAAATACTCATTTCTGGTATAATGAATTTTTCACTACCCCTTTGTAACTTTGATTTCACAAATTTGTTGAATACATTGAAACTTGGACCTTCATCATTATTACATAATTTGTTATCAACTATGCCTTCAGCAATATTTGTGAAATGCACATTAAATGTATTTGCTATATCAAAATCATTTTGAATTACACTGTTTTTATATTCCAAATGCGTGATATTATTATGTATTTTTTGGGGATTTAGACTTTTGACATACTTCCAGATAGTTTTACTATCTTTACAATTTGAGATAGCATTTTGGAAATAATTTTTCTTTGTCTGTTATACTAAAAATGTAAACTTATTACGCCAAATTTTATAATTATATATATCCCCAATTCTATGAAAATAATCTCTTTGGTGTCTAGCGCTATTTATATCAGAAGTCCACCACCCTGGTTGTTGAGTATTTTTCACCCTTTTAATTTTCTTAGGAGCATGCTTGTCTAGGGTGCTTAGAAATAGATTATACCAATAATTAGTTGATTCATTAACATCTCCAATCGATTCAATAAGATGAAAAGGATTATTTGTTAAATTTTCAATAAATTTATTATCAAATTGTTTGAATGATCTATATTCTATGGACAAATGCTCCATTTTTGATATTTTGGGGTTAAGTTTTCTTGTTACGCAAACAGGGTAATGATCACTGACAGCATAACTAGGCACATTTACTTCTGTAATATGGTCTACATCGGTAGTATAAATATGGTCTATAGTAGTTACACATTTATCTGTTACTCTTGTTGGTTTATGTACAATTTGTTGTAAACAGTCCTTCCATTTTTGATTTCCGACAACTGTATGATATTTATGTGAATAGTTTATATTGAAATCTCCTAAACGTATAATTTCTTTATTTTCTGCTGACGCTTTTTCTATTTCTTTTTCACCGAATCAATCCAAGATTGCAATGAACTCGGTGGACGATAAAAAATGCCTATTAAAATAGAGTTTGTGTTTGGAAAAATAATTTCAATCCATAAAGATTCAATACTACCTATTTCTAATTCGATTCTTCTCTGGTGACATACAATATTTCGTATGTACGCAATCACACCTCCGCCATCATTAATAGCGTTTCTATCTTTTCTTTCTATTTTGTAACCTTCAATTTGTAATGTTTCGGTACCAATTTTATCATTTAAAAATGTTTCTTCCATACCAAATATATCAAATAATTGTTCATATTTTAATAGGAATTTTATTTCTTCAATTTTGGGTTGTAAATGTTGAATATTTAAACAACCTAGTTTAAACCCTTTTTTAAGTAACCAACTTGCTTCATTATTTCTACTTCTATTTACAGAACTATGTGTTTTATTTTGACTCTTTCCATTCCTCTTTTGAGATTTTCCCCAATTAATATTATTAATGTTGTTTATATTACATGTACATTGTATACTACTACATTGATCACATAACAGATTTAAAATATTATATCTGTTTGAAAAATTAGAACAAGCTAAATGCTACCTCTGAATATAATCTGACTTACGTACAGAATTTGGTAAATGGAAGTAAAAAAATGGTGCTCTATCTACATTTTGTCTATTTAGCGCATTATTGTTTCCCCACGAGTCACGAGAGTTCATATTGGGATCATTCCTTTCCTTTACGTTTTTAATGTTGACTCCTGAATGGTTGAAATTTCTTCTGCTTTCTGTTGTGATCATGTTACTCCGTGATTGATATCTTGGTTTTATAGGGCTCCTTCTGAAGTTGTTTGTGTAATATTGGTGACCGGAACTTTGGAATCTATTTCTGTTTTGTTGGTTTAAATGATACTGTTGTGGGTTTCCCTTGAATACTTTAATTATTTTATTTACATTTGTCAACAGCTTTATTGTTCCATATCTATTTAAATGTTTCACGGACTTTTTCATTTATTGCATTTTTAAGTCAAAATATGTATTAAATGGACTTTATTTTAATATGTGGCATTAGAATGGAGATAACTGTATTGTATTTTAAGCTTGGCCTTCGTAAAACTTGATTTTACTGTCGCAAATATCCGTTTACCTAGCTCCGCTCCGCGTCGCTAGGTAAACTCAATTTGCGACAGTAAAATCTACGTTTAAAAAGGCCAAGCTTAAAATACGATACAGTTATCTCCTAAGTATACCGTTTTCACTTACTTGGAATAACACCCCCTCCAAATTGTTTGTAGTTATTGAGCTGAAGTGTTCCATGCATGCCGAATACCTCCAACTCAAAACTAAGTAACACAAATACTTAATTTGCGGTTAGTGATGTAATATTTAACTTTTGTGTCATTTTTACTTAATATTGATATCTATATGAACTACATTTTAAACTGGTACTGATTCTTCATAACATTTTGAAATAAATGATGTGAATATAAAAAAGGAGATATGGTATGATTGCCTAATCAATAACAAACAATTTGCGAAAATCAAGCTTCTTATATGGGGTAGGCACTTAAAGATTGTCGCGGAAATAAAAAAGTTAGAATGTACCAGCCCTCTCCTAACCTGGGACAATGATGCTACGACACAATACAAGAACAAACTATGCAAAAAAAAAAATAACAAATGTATGAAACAGTAATAAATGACAACCAGTCAATTACAGGCTTCTGAATAGGGATAGACAAACATAGAATGTGTATTTATATACTTGATCTATGAACAAAGGTATGTTGAAACACTACACCTAATATCATTACCTTCTTTTTATTATTTTTAAATAAAAAGCCTTTCTGAAACAAATAGGCGAAATATAGAGAGCAAACATTTAAAACTCAAGTCCAAGAGAAATTCAAAACCCCATGACATAAAGCAAAAGACAACGAGAAGAAAATTAAGGTTCACGTAACGAAACGAAGGAAATTAAAGCCGAAGCAGCAGAAACATAACAAAACACTAAGGGAGATCTTATCTGCTCCAAAAGGGCAATAAGATCCTGCAACCCAAGGGTAAGAGTATAATGATAAATATTATTGATATTCAAATAAGCATATTCAGGGAACTAAAATCTATCAATAACTACGTTTGGGAATTAATAAGACTGATAGCTTTCTCAGTTGAAATGTTTTATATTTTTAATGTTGAGGCATTTATACATGTTATAGCCGCCATGCGGTATTGATGTTTCTTATTGTTGAAGGCCGTACGGACCTAAAATTGCTTACATCCATTACCTTTGAACTGTTGTGGAAAATTGTCTTACTTGCATTCATACCTCATCTCTTTTTTTATATTGAAAGGCACACATTGTTAATTAATCAATAGATGGAACTATATTATGACGAGTATCATAAGAATCATTTCTGTTATTATAGGGCTGTTCAATCCTACAACATCGGTGTTAGTGTATTTTATCGCACAAAGGCATCGTGCACAAGCATTAGACCATTGAAGGTATTATTGTCTTTCAAATTCTTTATTCAACATGCATCTATAAATTCAATCATAACACACCAAAAACATATATTCTAATTGAAAAATAATTTCATTAGATCAACAAATCGCGATCCTGAAAATATGGCATTATGATTTTAACTACTTCACAGGAGATATAATATACTGTTAACGTTATGATAACTTTGAACAGGTGTGTAAATATATTCTCTAATTCATAGCCAATTCATTCTTTTTCCGAACGTTTGGTTGATTTTTTTTATAATCGCCGATTGGTTCACTTAGCAAGAGTGTTTAATTGGTTGAATTACATCATTGTCTTGCTTTTCTTTGAATTCCCTATATTTTGACGTCAAAAAACGATGTTTGCAAATCTTTTTATAAAAGACAAAGTTTTTCCTGTATGATTTAAATTAATCTTCATAATAATAGATTCCATCTCTGAAAATCATATTATACAATATTTCTTGACTTGCGAAATTAAATTATAAATATCGAAAACGACAAACAAGCCTCGCAATTAAAATTTCAAATTTCAAATTGAAAATTCTGATAATGTATGTATATAAGTTTGAATCATGTACCTTTTGCACATGCTAAAGTATACTGCTTCCGCATATCTGTTCGATTGCAAGTAAACATTAAAATGTGTTCCCTTTTCCTAAAGACTTGGAAACGTCAACAGTTTTTGCTTTTATTAACGTTATCAATATCGCTTATTAATAGATTCACATACAATCGAACAAAGCATGCTATGCCCATCAAAAGGCTGCGTGTATATGTGGAATTGTAGCCCAAGAAGGAAACGATATTGTAGAAGTAAATGGTTGTACACAAAGAAAAAACGTTTATTATGTGTCAAAGTACAAACGATTAGTTGATGGCACTACATTTCATACGGACACAGGCGGTAAAAAGTTTTACGTAAGTATTTCTGAATATTGAAGTGTTGTTTAATTATATACGTAATAAAATATGAAACAAGAAGATGTAGTAAAATTGTCAATGAGACAACCATTCAACAGGGACCAAATAACGTGGATTTAGGTAATAAGGTATCCACTCAAAAAGTTACGAAGATCTTAATGACAGCATGATAAACTGGCACTTCATTATCTGTGACAAACCAAACTACAGCACGGTACTTTTTGATATACATAGTCTTGACTCACCGAATCCATTTGCAAGCCTTTGGTGACATCAATCACTCAAATTCTCCATCAAGTCCAGATTATCAGAATCAAAACATGAAGCCTCTTCATGCATCTACACCCATACGTTAAAAAACTCGGGTGTCATCCTTTAATAAGTCTTTGAGAATTTGTACTTAATATCAATTAACTTTCAGTCAATTAAAAACAAGCAACACCTAGTAAATAACATCATTGACAGCACAAAGCCTGACATAATATTTGGCACAGAAACTTGGCTAAACCCAAAAATAAAAGATGTCGAAATATTTCCTGACAATTTTAAATTGTACAGAAATGACAGAAAGAAGACAGAAACAGACAAAGAAGGGGGTGGTGTTCTTATAGCTATAAAGAAAGAACTTATTAGCTCTGAGGTATATGAACTTGCACCCCCGGACAAAACAGAAATGGTCTGGGCAAAAGTAGACATTGTTGGTTCGAAAACATTGTACTTAAGCTCTTTCTACAATCCAAAAACATCTGACAAAACTAGTCTCAAAAACTTTGACTTAATGATAAGAAAAGCCACACAAATAACAAATTCAACGCTTATTATAGGGGGAGACTTTAATCTCCCTGGTTGGCATTGGAACAACAGATCACTAAAACCAAACACTAATTACCCACACCTTCATTACTTCTTCTTGACGATACATGTCTCACCCAAATTGTTGATGTCCCCAATATTCTTGATCTGATAATTACAAACTTACCAAACCAAGTAGAGCGTGTTGAAGTTATTCCAGGCCTATCTGATCATGATATTGTGTTTGTCGAATTTGCAATAGCTTCATCAAAACTTAAACAAAAGCCTAGAATAATTCCATTGCATGTATATAAAAAAGCAAATTGGAGCACAATTAAACAAGAAATAAACACTTCATATAAACATCTCTTTGAATACCAGCAACTTCTTTGTGTAAATGAAATCTGGAACTGTTTTAAAACCACAATAACAAAAGCAGTGAAAGATCACATCCCACATAAAACAGCAAAAACATAGGACGGTCACCCATGGATCATAATGGAAACAGAGATAGACTTTATATAAAAATCAAAAAAATCCGGGAATGCATCTCTTACTAAAAGATACAAAGAGGTTAAACACCAGATACAGAAATGTATACGAAAATCATACTGGGAATACATTGAAAGCATCATATTACCACCACAAGATGGAACAAATTTTGGCACTATGAAAAAATTTTGGACCTTCATTAAACATAAAAAAACTGATTATAGTGGTATTACTGAAATTAAACAAGATGGCAAACTCTTAACTGATCCACTACAAAAAAAGCTGGGGCACTTAACGCACAATTCCAGTCTGTATTCACACCAGCATCAAATATCTCCCATAAAGAATTTGTCAAACAGTGTAACATGCCACAGAATACTCTTTTTCCACCCATAACAAAATTAATCATAAAAACAGAAGGTATACAAAAACTTTTACATAACTTAAATCCTAACAAAGCAGCAGGACCAGACGAAATTAAACCAAGATTTTTAAAAGAACATTCACATGAAATTGCACCAATACTTACCATTATCTTTGAGAAGTTAGTTAAAGCAGGTGTTGTTCCAGATGACTGGAAAACTGCCCATGTCTCTCCTATATACAAAAAAGGCCAAAAATATAACCCTGAAAACTACCGCCCTATATCTGTCACATATATTTGTTGCAAACTTTTAGAACATATAGTAATAAAACACATCATGACACATGCAGATAATCACAACATTTTATATCCCCTACAGCATGGATTTCGCAGAGGTCGATCCTGCGAAACACAACTACTTGAATTTATAGATGATGTTTCACTTAACATGGAAAACGGTAAACAAACAGATATTTTGGTCATGGATTTTTCTAAAGCATTTGATAACGTTTCACATTCTCTTCTAACTAATAAGCTTCACCATTACATGATACAGGGGGAATTAAATTACTGGATACAAAATTTTCTAAGCAATCGTAAACAGGCAGTAGTTCTAGAGGGGGAAAAATCAGAGTATGTTGTAGTTGAGTCAGGGGTTTCACAGGGGTCAGTTCTTAGACCAAGTCTCTTCCTGTATTATATTAACGACATTCCAACTGGTCTAACATCTACAGTACGTTTATTTGCAGACGACACAATAGTTTATTTGGCAATAAAATCAAATTCCGATGCATCCACATTACAAAAAGATCTTGACAAACTGGCATCGTGGGAAACTATGTGGAAAATGGCATTCCACCCAGATAAATGTAATGTAATTTCAGTCACCAGAAATAAAAAAACCAATCACATTTAACTACACATTACACAATCACTCGCTAGAACATGTAACAACAGCAAAATATCTGGGGGTTACCATCAGTTCCAACCTTAAATGGGATGTGCACATAAACAACATATGCAAAAGCTAATAGCACCCTAGGCTTTCTAAGGAGGAACCTGAACATAAGCTCAACATCAATTAAAGAGCAAGCATATAAGTCCCTAGTAAAACCATCACTAGAGTATGCTTGCTCTGTTTGGGATCCATACTTACAACAAGATATAGATAGCATTGAAAAAGTTCAAAGGAGGGCTGTGCGTCTTGTTACCAACAAATACAGAACTACCTCAAGCGTTGGTAACATGTTACAACATCTTTAATGGCGCAGCCTCTCTGACAGAAGAAAAGACTCAAGATTGGTAATGCTTTATAAAATTGAATACGAAAAGGTTGCAATACCTAAAAATAATAAATTAATTCCAGAAAAAAGACAAACAAGACATTCAAATTCGAAGAGCTTCCAAATTCCATCCTGCAAAACACAGTACAGAAAAGAATCCTATTTTCCAAGGACTATTACCGACTGGAACAAATTACCGGATAACATTGTAAATTGCACTTCAGTAGACTCTTTCAAATCTTCAATGTCAAAGCATCAATATTAACGCAACTATTACATCATACTTAATTATACAAAGCATTTTTTTCATTTTTTCGTATTTTTTAAAAATTATATATATATCAATTTATGTCTTGTTGTAAGTTTCCTCTTGTGACATAATCTTCAATTTGTTGAAGGCGGTCACTATATGGTAGAAAAAAAAATAATAGATCCCCATACGGCCTTCACCAATTAGCGAAACCAATATCGTATACTAAGTTTTAAAGAAAACGTTCAATCAAAAGAACTAACGGCATGATTTATGACAAAACAATAAACGAAAAACTAATATAACGGACAACAAACAACGAAAACCACTTACACATAACTAAATTACAGGCTTCTTTCTTTGGACAGGCACATAATGATGTCGCCGGCTTATACATGCGCTTCCAAACATCTATAAACTATTGGAGACACACAATATCCAAGGACCTATAATTAAAGATCAACATTTAAAAATGGTCAAAGCATTAACGACATAACAACACATCATGTTTAAGGAGAGCAAAACAAGTTACATTTGAGAACACTTTAAAAAAATCTTGGAGACAAAACAACTACCATCTACAATAAATGAACTATAATAAACCGGGAAAAAACCAGTTTAAAACAACAATTTGTTCTATGTGTATAAAGTAATTCAACACTGAAAAATGCGAGTAGGCTGTATAAATCATTTGAAGTATAGCTAAAGGGAAACGTGCATCTATCCAGATTGAACTCTATATGTATACTCATCAAAGATACCAGCTTAATATTGTACACCAGACACGCGTTTCGTCTGCAAAAGACGCATCAGAGACGCTTGAAACAACAAAACTATAAAGGTACAATAAAGTACATCAGTACAAAGCATAAATAACAAGAAATATTGTCTCTAATGCTTCTTTTTTCTGAATTATGATTATAAAGAAACTACCTTTGTTCATTTCTGTTTTTTTTAAAGTGAGTTTAACTTAATATTTTACATATAAATCCGTAACAAAATTGTTCTTCAAAAGCATATTTTATTTGGTTTTCGTAAACTTGTATCTTCAATTGCAAATGCTTATGTTGAAAATAATAAATAAATAAATGAATATTGCGTCACCAAAGTGTTTTAAAACAATATGCAAAAATCAAAAAATGTACTGGAAAACTGTATGTACATGTACAATACTATTTTAGATAGCATGATTAATAAGCGGTCAACATTCTTTACTGCAGATTAAACTAAATCACACTTAAAGAAATATTCATAGATCTTAAAATTCGCGTACAACGTAATCCATGCACTGTCACATTTGTTTTTCAATCACAAAATTATTAATTGATCCAAGTATGCAGTTTATAATTGCCAAAACTCCAATCAGGTAAAGAAGAATGTCCAATCGAACTGTACTTTAAGTCTAATTTCAAAATATAAATTATGATTTCAATGTGACCGAATCAGTATACGATGCTTATCCAAATTTATTTATTCCACTATCTCGCAGTTCAATACTGAAAATAAGTTAAACATAAAATCCAAAAACGTCCATTATAATGTCTCGTTGTAGAAAGGCACTTATTCCATGTCTAGAAACTTGAACATTTTCTGATTGTATCAACTAATCTCTAACTTCAGTAATGGTTTGTCAGCTTTTCATTAACGTAATATAGCACGGTATTTTCGCGATTAAGGGGCAACAAGTTCTACAAAAAATTTCGACGGCTTTTATTTTGAAGGATTAGTAATTCCCAATTAAATATTTTGGCGGATACTGAAATGGTTGCATTAAAAAGTTGTAAAAATTGACAGGAAAAAAGAATAAAACAATGAAACATATTTTTGCTGTAGTTCTGTATAAATACAAGAAATTAACAGAAATAATTATATTAACAGTAAAAAGAAATACATATTGATAATGAAAAACAAAATTTGAGGTAAAAAACACATATTTCGAATTTTCAAATATTTACAAAGGCGTCTCAAATTAACCTATCCCTTGACATTATTACTAGCGGAAGTTCGTCTTCTGTGCTACTGTCATACAAGTGAAAGGTTTAACTTGCTTTAAAACCATGTTTTACATAAGGAAATGCATGTACCAAGGTAGAAATATGACAGTTGTTTTACATTCCTTTGATGTGTTTGATTTTGTCATTTGATACATTCAACAACTTACATATCAAGAATTACTTACAACGTTTATAATTTAACACTAATTGATAAGGGTAAAATACCTGACAGAGTACCTTACACTCTTATATCATTTGACACAAATTAATAAGGGTATACATATGTATGTACAATGACCTTTGGCATGTATGTTGTTAAAACTAACCATTATTGACCTGCTGATCGGATGATGATGATGATGATGATGATGATGAATGGCTGATTAATGTCCAGGGCAAATTGATATGCATATTCGGGTCGAAAACATATTATTGTAATATGAATATTAAACCTACTTTGCAATAGATAGACACACTGAGCCGGATATTTAACTGGCTCACAAGGTAACAGTGCGCTGGCAGACATGTCACCTTACTCGGACAAATGATTCTGATTCCGAGCCGACCAGTTTTTGCTCTTACTCCTTAAATGCCGCGTGCTTAGCGGAGAAGCAGCAAATACCAATTTTAAAGTCTTCGATTGACCCGGCCGGGGTTCAAGACCACAACCTCCCGCACTCGAAGCGAACACGCTACCACGAGACCATCGAGGCGGTATCCTGCTGATTGGAAAACAAATTATCGTTCACAAATCTTTCAAGCTATAAGAAAGTACCGAACGTTATTTTTCGCAATTTTCATTTATCCGCAAAAATAGCTCCTTATACGGTAAATCCTCTCACGAATGTAATGTTAAAGTCTGGTAGGTTTTACAGTTCCGAAAAAGATATGTAATTTAGACCGATCTTTACCTAAGTTGCCCATTAACTGTGATTCAGGAGCAAGTCTGCTATTTAAGGGGCACAATGTGTGCCAATAGAAATACCTACAAGCTGTCGATTAACATCATTGCTGCAACGTACAGTTGGTTGCAGACCAAGCAATACATACTCCAAACACACGTTAACGCCACGCGCACACGTTTACTTTTATTTTCGTCGTCTATTATAATTGCGGTAACACGGTCAAAATGGAAATTTCTAATGTTTTCCCGAGTACACTTGCATTTACTTTATGTCCGTTTAGTTAGTGGTAACCAGGTTTTTTTCGCAATTTCGTACGTTTGTTTAATTTTTACGTGCACTTGATAGTAAATGCATGTCTACTCTGCATTAACTATATATCTAAATTGTGATTAGAAAGAAACTACATTTGTTCATTTCTTTTTTTTAAAGTGACTTTTAACTTAATATTTTTCATATCAAACCATAACAAAATTGTTCTTCAAAGGCATATTTTATTTGATTTTCGTAAACTTGTATCTTCAATTGCAAATGCTTATGTTGTAAACAATAAATGAATGAATATTGCGTCACCAAAATGATTTGAAACAATATGCAAAAATCAAATAAGTGTACTGGAAAACTGTATGTACATGTACAATACTATTTTAGATAGCATGACTAGTAAGCGGTCAACATTCTTTACTGCAGATTTAACTAGGTCACGCTATTAGAAATATCATAGATCTTTAAATTCGCGTACAACGTATCGTGCTTTCATCTGTTCTCGATAGTAATCATTTCTCGATAACTATGCGCGTGTTCAAATTTGACATACTTCGGGAATCGCACGTGTTTTCTGTTCGCCAGGATTCACCTGAAGTACAACAGCTCGCTTCACGCAATCAGCCATTTCATCATGTTACGTATTAAGGTATGTATAAAAATTAAAAATATAGATTCCTTTAATAACCTTTTTTTTTATTCCTAAAACTACCCAACTTCACCCTCTTGGTAAATAAAATACACGTTTTTAAATGTATAAACAAAACATATCTTCAAAAGAAGGTCAAGTACACAATGTCATACTCAACCGGAAATGTAGGTGTGACGTTGCTAAAAAAAACACTATGGAACGCCGTTTGGGTCATATCTTATTATTTAAAAAATAAATTTTAGGCAAAAATCGGCAATGGTAGAGCAAGAAAGTAATTAGAATACGGTTTTATATATTTTTTTAAAGTATATATATGATTTAACTTGTGCATCTTTGTAGAAACAAAAAAAAATGAAAATAATTAGCAAAATTTTATGAAAACAATTCCTAAATTACTCAATGAATTTACATATATCAAATTATATATAAGACTTAAACTAATTTTTGTTTCTATTGTTTATTTTCAGGATAGATCAACACTTAAAGAGTATTCACCAACAAAGCTTCAGAATACTTACAGGGCCGTTAACGACAGGGGCATGGCAGGTCACAGGGCTTCCGTTGTGTATAGTATCCCACTTACAACACTCAGAGATCGAGTTAAAGGAAGAATCCACATTGACACTGTAAAGTCTGGTCCAGCTCCACTGTTTAGCCAAGAGGAAGAAGCCAAACTGGTAGACAATGTTAAGATGATGGCAGCTTATGGTTATGGTTAGTCCAGGTCAGAAACTATTATGATGGCCTCTGATTTTGCGATCTACCTCCAGAAAAGGCCAAACGATAAACCATTTACCAACCAGTGGTACTACAACTTCATGAGTAGATAGTCAGAAGAAATAAAATTAGTTAAACCAATGGCATTAGAGGAATCTCGTGCAAAGTCCACGACAAAAGAACAAATTGAGAGTTACTTTGAAGAGTTGAAGAATGTACTTGATAAATATGATTTAAGTAGGAAACCACACTGCATTTTCAACATCGGTGAAAAAGGTTTCAATACAGAGCACAAACCAAGTGATGTAGTAGGAGATAAAAAGTCAACTACACAATCAGGTACATCAGGGAGATCGCAAACAGTGACAGTAATTGCTGGTGGAAATGCTATAGGTACACATATACCTCCCTTCTTTGTGTTCCCAGGTAAAAGAATGTTAAGTGAATTACTAAGTGGTGGAATGTCTGGAACAGCTAGTGGAGTCTCAGATTCAGGTTGATCCAACACAGAACTGTTTCTAAGATATATGCAGGAACACTTCATTAAATAGGTTCCATTTTGCAATGCAGACAATCCTATTTTGGTGATATATGATGGCCATGCATCTCATGTTTCAATTGAACTTTTAGAATGGGCCCGTTGTTACCACATAATCATACAACTTTTACCTGCACACTGTAATCTTTTTCTTCAGCCTTTAGAAATTGCCTGTTTTGGACCAATGCAAAAAAATTACAACAAAGAATGCCAGAGCTATATGCGCGCTAATATAGGGCAAGTAGTCACAAGATACGAAATGTGTAGTCTTGTTTAAAAAGGATACCTGACGTCACTTACACCTAGTAACCTTCTTTTTTCCTTCAAGCGTACCAGTATTCATCCGTTTAATCCACAAGCTTTTGATAAATCAGTACTGATATCTTTTGAAGTATTACAACAACTGACTACAGATCCTGAGCCTATAATTTTGACATTTAACAATTCTGTACCTAGCATGTCTGATGATAATCCAGACAATACAGTTGTTCACACATTGGCTGAAGCGGACCACGTTGAAATTGAACATGCTAACCAGGAAGATGAAAATGACAACCCCTTACAAGACTTAAACACATTCTTTAAAAAACGCGTGTCAAAAGTGCCAACAAAAAAAACATCAAAGCCTAGGAAAACATTATCCAAAATTAAAAGTTGGAAAGCAGTAACTGAAGATGGAACCTATAATAAAATCACTGAATGTGTACAGCAGCGACAACTTAAAGAAAATCTGTAAAAACAAGTAAGAAAGCAACAAAAAGAAAAACAAAACCAGTAACAGAAAAGCAACAAAGCCAAAGAAATCAAAACTAGAAAAGGAAATTGATAGTCAGGGACCTTCAACATCAGGAATTATTTCAGGCGTTCATGGGCCACTGATAGTTGAGGACAGCTGTGAACTAACTGATTCTGATCGTGACGGGAATAACATTCCATTTACGTCTGCAATCAAAGATACCCACCCTCTTTAAGACATTGCATTTCACTTATTATTGTTAACTGGGCTCAGTGTAATAAGTGTGATCACTGGACACATTTACGCTACTGTTCACCTGTAACCGTTGTGCAAACTAAATCAAAATTTGTATGCCCTCATTGTGACAGTGACAAGTAACTCACTTACATAACTTCTTGTGACAAAAACAGCTGAATTCTATTATGGGCATTTGAATAAATCAAAACTCTACTTTGCATATTTATTACAAAGTGGTAATTGCTAATTTTTAATTTTCAAAAAATTAAAATATGTCATTACCAGTGATAAAACATGATAGATTAATGTTTCTTTTTTCATCCACTAGTAATGTGATACATGCCCACCATACCATACTTTTGAAAACTATCGAGAACTGATGACGTAGTGCTCAACATGTCATAAACGAGTAAAAAATACAAATGTTTAGTTTTTGTTTTGTGTTTCACATGGAAAGCTGCAGGATTTTGGGAAAATAAAGGCAAATGTTTAATAAAAACACAAACTTTGGTAAATTTATTAGCTGTACTTGAGGTACGATCAACTTGTTTGTTATGATATCGAGATCCGATGACACCAGGATAATCGTTTAAAATCCATGCACTGTCACATTTGTTTTTCAATCATACAATTATTAATTGATCCAAGTAAGCAGTTTATAATTGGCAAAACTCCAATCAGATTATGACATATGACAGTTGTTTTCCTTTCGTTTGATGTGTTTGCGTTTTTGATTTTGCCATTTGATACATTCAAAAACTATCAAGAATTACTTACAACGTTTATAATTTAACACTAATTAATCAGGGTTAAATACCTGACAGCGTACCTTACACTCTTATATTATTTGACACAAATTGATAAGGGTATACATATGTATGTACAATGTCTTTTGGCATGTATGTTGTCAAAATTAACCATTATTGTCCTGCTGATCGGAAAAAAAAATATCGTTGACAAATGGCTCAATCTATAAGAAAGTACCGAACGTATGCATACATTTTCGCGGAATTTATTTTTCGCAATTTTCATTTATCCGCAAAAGTAAACACCCCGCGAAAATAGCTCGTTATACGGTAAATCCTCTCACAAATGTAAACTTAAAGTCTGGTAGGTTTTACAGTTCCGGAATAAATATTCATTTTGTTTCTGATGTACGGTTATTAATTTTCAATTGATTTAAGCCGTGTCATATAATGCATTGTAATCATTATTCTGTTGACAGTATGGGCACTGTTACGTAGCTAATCATGTAATATGATGTCAGTGTATCCTGAATATTATAAAAACTGCGTTAAACGCGCGTTTAGTACCAAAAGAAAACGTGCGTATACTTTTAACAAAAATAGAAACGCGGAGGTAAACGTGAAAAATATCAATGTCTACTGAAATAATGAGGTTAACACCGAGTTAACATGGCGTTTACATGAAGTGCACGTGTGAGAACTTATCGCTAATATTTCCGCCCGTTTACATGTTATGGTTGGTCTACAACAAAATGTACATAGATGTTGTTAAGTACATAATTTATTGCTTTGATTATCTCATCAAACTCCAGTTTGTATATCTAGCAATATATATATATATATATATCAGATTTCTATTTTTCCCTTGTATGACTAATACCTAATCATGTCACTACCACACCCTCAGCTTAATGCCTCCTCTGAATATGTGTAGCCCCCACTATGTGTTGGCTATTAAAACTACACACAAATCCTTCAATTTTCGTTTTATCTCGGCTTCTAGTGAGTGTTCTTCGAATAATTTCTCTGTGCTGCTAAATTGTTTCCTGACTTCTATTACAGTGTACACAGTCGAAAAATTTCCAACCTAATAAAATATCATCAAAAGCACGTTATTTATTCAAAACATCCAAACCGTTTTTGACATCCAAATAAAAATAATGTTCATTATTTTTATATACTTTTGTATATTACAAATACATGTCCTCAAATAGAAGTAAGGGAACAAACGAGATACACTATGAGTAAAAACATTTAAAAAAACAGCGACATTATATAATTTCCTTTGATGAGAAATAAGGGATTCATACTGCTGACAGATATCTTATGTCTAGGTCATACATTCACGGATCACCTCGCCGGTTCCACTATGGAATTAATCTCACGGATGATCCCGGAAATGCAGTTTCCGTAGTCTGATACGGATCTGATACAGATGCACAACGGTGTGACTTCGGGCTTTGACGTATCTACCACGGGTAAGTAGGAAAGGGGTCATTTGGCGACATGAGTGACACGGATTCTTACGGTAAGACATGGTTCAATACGCAACGGCACGTGTCGGTGCGCATGAACTGCGGATAAACAGCGGTTTAATACGGTATAAGTAAGGGTTAGTACAAATAAGAACGGTCTGATACGGAATAGTACGAATTGCCACATTTTCTAAGCCGTCAATCATTTATAATTAAGCTTGTGATTTATCGTTTCTTTATGTCAGTGAATCGATGATTTTTTTGTTTTGTTTTATTAAATTATTTATCGGTCTGTCTGTACCAGGTGGTGTTCTTCGTAATCCTCGTACCAACGACATATAGCAGTTCTTGGGTCATATTTGGGTCTATTCTTACAAAGTTCTTAAACGCAGATTGATTTTCCCCACAAAGTTCAGCCATAAGGGCCTCATACTGGCCAGGGATAAGTCTTCGGAAAAGCCAGTCCCTAGTCCACCATCTCCTCTGCCTCCGGTCACCTCTACTTCTGTCATCAAGAAGCTCGACCACTGTCCTGGCATTTTGTGCCATATCAATATCAAATTCTATTCAATTAATTGCAAGCATCAGTTGTTGATTGTTCATGTTGGATAATGTTATATATACCTCTACGGCAAGACACAGACTACGTTGGGCCCTATAAGTAGGGAATATTTATAGAGAAGCCTGATGCCAGTTTGTCGGGGGCAGTAATAATCCGTATTTTGTCGTGTTGAAACGTAGTAAACCTTAAAAGACTTTGAGTATCCTGGCTGATCCCTAACTATCCGTATTGAAACGTAATGAAATCGTGCCGTTCCGTGACAAATTCGTGACAAATCGTATTGTATCCTTAACAAATACGTGGTATAACCGTACTAGTACGTAGTTCTCCGGAACTAACCGTAGAAATCTTTAGGGCCTACGAATTAATACGGGTTTGATAGGGACTAAAACGGACCAGTATGTTCGAATACGGTTTAGTAAGGATATACTACGGTTGTTTGATCCTTGGTCAAATTTTGCGCATGTTCAAAAATTGTCCCGGATATACAAGTACTACTACGTATGACTACGGCTACAATATGGAAATCTACGGACCAATACAGATTGCCACAAATGATGCCGGATCGTATCCGTAGCTAATCCGGCGTCAAATCTGTGAATGTGTGACCTAGGCATTAAACAAAATGCACATATTTAAGTAATGGAAACCACAATCAATAACGTAATACATGTTTTAACCCTTTTGCAAACGTTCTTACGTAAACATTATTGTTTGGGACATAATGCAAAAACAGTAAGTCCTAAGACTTCCGACAGGGTGCATCGTCGTGATTCTTTATCAATTTTAACCATCTCAAAATTTAAAGATGACCACATTTCGTAGACTAATTTGAATGACACTTCATTATGAGCATATTATCTGTTTAACCGCAAAGTTACCTTTATATCAACCATAATGAATTTGGTAATCATATTACACAAGTTTACGGAACAAAGAAAATGACGAAAAATGTGGCCTGCAGCGCCTAGCTATCGTCCGAACAGATGGGAGAGTTTTATACCCGCTTGCCTAAACTTTATTTAAATGCATGTATACACACCAAATCGTTAATGAAACGTTTTCTAGGTTGGTTCTCTAACATTTAGAATAACTGTTCATTGGATGATATAATAGGAATTTAGTAAAATAAAGACCGTTTTTCTGACTTTATTGGATAATCATCTTCGCTAGCCAAGGGTTACGATCCAGTTCCCTCCTCTCCACCCTTGGCAGACTAAGCAAACATTTGTGATGACTGTACTGCGTCGTCTACCGGTAGATGAAAGTCATGGCCATTCCGACTACATCATTCTTGAAATCTCTTCAGTGTGGAGGTATAAAAATGGTTGTGTCTAGTGTTTACAAATTTCGTGAAGCTGGAACCGAAAACATACGTTGACATTTGTGCGAGAAACATACAAGGGCACTTCAATTAGTTGATTAAGAACTTTAAAATTGTCACTAAATATCGTCCTATGTTTGGGGGTAAAGACAGCACGTAGTAATTGTTTATTTATATTTACTACATTTACACGTAATCATCTTAAAGACGTTTTTGATAAGATGCAGCCAGTTACAACTGCGACCAATGGAATTCATTACCTTGTGGATCTTAAATTCTATCTTTAATATGCCAAGGGTGTAGAGGAGGGCACTGGATTGTAACCCTTAGCTAGCGAAGATGTAGAATAATTCAAACTTTGACATTGAAGCACTTTGTAGAACGGAATTTGTTCTTCTTCGATACAGGTTTGGCAAATACACCAAAGTTAGCCATGGTTTGTTTTATTTTTCTTTAAATTAGATTAACTTCCCTTCGGGGGCACGATTAACTGTGACAACAAATGATCAATATCAGATGTTGTCCCCAGTAAATTTAGAGATACCATCAGACCACAAAGGATGCGTAGAAGGTCAATGTGGGTCATTTGACGGAAGGTACATTGACCGAAATGGTAACAATTGGGCAAATAGCACAGATGCACTAAATAACGGGATATTTTCAAATTCATGGTTGTAAGTATTATCTTAATTTTTTCAATATATCGTTTCTTAAGATTATCTGAATTTATATAAAAAGAAATGTTGTGTGGGGTTACATTTGAAAAGGTAATACATTTGATCATGGTGTTAAAAAAACTCATCTGTACCTCAGTGTAGAACTTATAAACTTTACGACAAAAGAGATGATTTCAGCTTCCCAATTGTGAACTTTCCATTTCTATGTAGCAACATTCCAGCAGCACCTGCATACGGAGTATATATCTCCCACTTGATACGATATTCCCGGGCTTGTATTTCCTATCATGATTTCCTTGATAGAGGATTGCTGCTCACAAGGAAGCTATTAAACCAAGAGTTCCAAGTGGTGAAGTTGAAATCATCCCTTCGTAAATTTTACGGACGCCATCACGAGTTGGTTGACCGTTATGGAATAACCGTTTCACAGATGGTATCAGATATGTTCCTTATGTCGTAACTACAATACCCTTCCCTTTTCACGAATGTGACCTACCGAATTAGACTATTTACCGGATTTGTAATAACATAAGCAACACGACGGGTGCCACATTGGAGCAGGATCTGCTTACCCTTCCGGAGCACCTGAGGTCACCCCCAGTTTTTGGTGGGGTTCGTGTTGCTTGGTCTTTAGTTTTCTATGTTGTGTCTTCTGTACTATTATTTGTCTGTTTGTCTTTTTATATTTAGCCATGGCTTTGTCAGTTTATTTTCAATCTATGAGTTTGACTGTCTCTCTGGTATCTTTCGTCTCTCTTTTATATACTGAAGCAAGAGGCAAATATATAATTTTATCCTAAAATTAAGGACGATAACCACAAAATTGCTAATACTTTTCAGCATACCAAGACCGCAGTCATTGTTTGACAAAAATCAACAACAATAAACCCAAAGTACAGAATGGATCAACATGCGTTCTGTCAATGTGTTCAGAACACAACATCATGTACAGGTTCAGCTAAAAATCCGCTTAAAAATGTATGATTATTTTGCATCTAATCTAAAATAGGACATGATTATATTTTGTGTGGAAAAGCAATTGTCACCAGCGAATGTTTACATGATTTCACACCAAACAGAAAAAAAAGATACAAAATCATAGATCATATACAACAGACCTCACCATGGTAAAAATAAAAAACAAACACTACATTGTATGAAGAAAACAAAAACATAAGAACACCACCAAAAACTCGGAGGTGCACTCAAGTACTCCGCGGAAAGTTCGACAGCTTCTGCTCTAATGGTGACACCCATCACGTTACACTAGTTATACTACAAAGGTAAGTCATTTAAAGTGATACAGCATCTCACTTTGGCGGATTGATACATGTTTCTTGTTTAAACATTTTGACATAATTAAATTTAAAAAGACAATCGGTACGTTAAATTATCGAACCCTTGAAAATGAACAATTCTGTAAGTTAAAAATGAAAATAAGTTTCCAAATGACAAAGGATAAATATAATTTTTACCTGTGGAAAGATCTGAGACATTGAAACTATCCGAAGGGATATTCAAACTAAAGACTAGCATCACAAACCCCAAAAAACAGGTGTGATCTAAGGTGCTGCGGAATGGTAAGCATATTGTCTTCCACATGCGTGTGGCATCACTCGTGCAACTCATGAAAGTGCAAACCCGGCTTCAACATTATACATCAAAACCGATCTTCACAGTTTATGTGTAAATGCATATTCTAGAGGCATCCTTTATTAGATGTGCAAACTGTTAGAATTTTTAAAATCCTGTTATAGTTCAAGTGCCTCTCTTAATGCAATAGTTATCAAACATCTTCTACATGTTCTAAGCTTGACGACACATTGAGCAAAATAAATACCCCATCATCGATTTACAAAAACGAATGGCAAACGTCTTATTTAGGGAAGTGATAACTTATAAAGCATAAGGTTTTAAGAAACAGACTTCACTAAGATGCTTGATTTATTAATGAATATATATGTGTTACTTACCCTCTAATCCATCGTAGAGTATAAAAATTTCAGCTGAAATGATAATTTTAGACTTTTGCATTCTATCACGATTGCATCGACAAACGCGTGCTGCTAACATGAAAGGTTCAAACAAACTTGACAATTTTTTTCTAATTGTGAAGTTAAAGTAGTTCTTACAAAAGTTTTATGGACGTTTTCGTGATATTATCTTGTGGTAACTACACTTTCCTCTTTTCTTAGTTTGTGAGATAAATAAGTATAATTTATCTTCGAATTTGTACAGGCGATGATACAAACAACAGCGTCCTATTCAGGAGTAGAAATAACTCGCCCACCTAAGGTGCTGAGATCATACGCGATCGTATATCCGTTCATTGCGCAATCATGTCAGTGTTTTGTGGGCTATAATTTGTCAGTTCGTTCCTTATTTTTGTCTTGTTTGTTTTTTCTTTCAACTGATGTATGTGATTGTCTCTGATTGTGTGTTATGTATTTACATACCTTAAATTATAAAAAGTTGATGATAACAAGTAGAAATGGTTTCAAATTTTTAAACAAAACAAAAGTGAACAAAACCCAGACAAATTCCTTAATTGAATTCAAGATGTAATTTCTGTACTGTAAACCAACCAGATTTAGAGGGAGATTTTTAATTTCTCGCCTTCCTCGAGTTAAAAAAATAAAGCGAAAATATATCGTCGCGAAGATGTAAAATTTAGAAAAAAAATTTAAAAAAATATTTATAATAAGCAAATAATTTTGCAGGTCGTTACCTAGCGTTTTTTTTTTTCCTTAATAGTTTGATTAATTCGCTATAACGATGATCTGTTAACATATAATCTTCGGTATCAATAAAAGAGAAGCGAAAGTTACTAAACATGCTAAAAGGACATTCAAACTCATAGCTACACAAAGAAAAGACCAACAGACAAACAACATTACCCAAAACACGACATAGAAAACTAAAGACAGAGCAACACAAACCCCACCAAAAATTGGGGTTGATATCAGGTGCTCCAGAAGGATAAGCAGATCCTGCTCCACATGTGGTACTTGTCGTGTTTCTCGTGTGTTGCAACAAAACATCGAAAGGAAAACAATCGTAATCAGTGAGGAAGTAGGACCAAAAGCGTCGTCAGAGTAATCATCTACTGCTGACGAAGCAACACCCTACAAAAAGATCAAAATTTAGTATCCAATAATTAGGAAACTAACGAATGTACCATGATGGACATGTGGAATCAAAGGTTGACTCATTTTAAGAGGGAAAAAAGTACATAAATACACATGTTTACTACTATCAGTATTTTAATACTTGATGGAAATCTAGACTTATTTTTATTATTGATTTAATTCCTATTGAAATTGTTTTGAGTTTGTAAGCGATAGTATACAAATAAAACTATTTGCATTTTCTGTAGAATAGAGACCTAAGGATAAACACCTGTTTTCTTAAATCTGTTCCTTGTTTACTTTTCGTTAAAAATCATTCAACTCAAGATTCTTTATCGTTTTCTCTTTCAGGTATTTAATGGTAAAAAAGGAATACCAATTATGTCTAAAAAGAATCCCAGAAGAAAACGTAGTCGTATTGAACCAGCGGAAATGACTGGTAAGACATATTGTTGTACATGTTGTATCTTCATTATCTATATTTTGTGTTATCATGATTATATACTTCGATCAAGAATATTGACGTTTTATAAAAACAAGCCTGCATTTTTGAAAGTCAACATTTTAGAACAGTATCTCAATTATCATGACAGAATATCGAGTACAAAAAACGGTGACCGGTTAATCGGTATTTTTTCAAATTTTAATGAATTTGATATAATTGTGATTTCAATTATCACAAACTTTATCATTAATCGGTATTTTTTTCAAATTTTAATGAATTTGATATAACTGTGATTGCAATTATCACAAACTTTATCATTATTCATCATTGTACTCAATTCAATTAATTGGCCAGATTATATATAACTTGATTAACAATGTAAGCATTCCAATTTTTTATAATTAATTAGCACATAGACATTTTGTCGATTGGCTTGGGGAAAATCTTACGGAATTTTGGGTTCTTGTGTAGACGACAGGCGCGTCTGGCGTACACATGTTTAATCCTGGTCTCTATAATGAGTTTTTTCACAACCAATGGGTGGATGCAACTGCTAATGGAGATTTCCTCCCCGGGGATATCATAAGCCCAGTATGCAGCACTTCTGTAAAAACTGAAATAAACTGTACTCAAAACTTTGAATTATGTAAATACTAAGGATTTTTTACCCCAGAAATATATTACTTCTAATTAGCTGTATTTGTCAAACCTTTCGGAATTGTGTGTCTTCAATATTCTTCAACTTCATACTGTATTTGACCTTTTACTGATAAGTCTGTTGTATACAAACACGCGTACACAATTTTATCCTGTCGAAGTAAGCTCGGACCTTTTAAAGGGATTGAACTTAAGTTTTTCTATTACCAATGTTCCATTCTTATTAAGTAAATATAATATAGAATACCTATGTTAAATCATCTAATGTATAATACAAGTAAAAGCGGAAGTGTGAAAAGGGGACCAAATAAACCTCTTTCCAAATTGAGCAAGGAATGTCAACAAACCCCAATTTATGATTCCAAAGAAAAATCAAAAAGCAATTGGCAAAAGAAAAAGTATACGGAATAGTATTAATGTCGGATTGACAAGACGATCACGTCGGTTTTCGAAAATTAAATAAATGAAGAGTAAGTTGATAAATTGAGACATTGTAACGACTGACCTTTTCACGACAGCGAAATGATACTTTTTTATGGCCAAAGCAGATAATAAATCATCAGAGAATCAAACATCAAAAATAGTTCATTTATATATTGCAACCCCGCCTGCACTGTGATCAGCTACCTAGACCACTTGGCCAACTATACTATAAAAAAGATAGGTTTCATTAGTCGAGTGATGCCTTTTATCGTCAGTCTTACCTAGGTTTATAACACTGTGCAGGATGTATAGTAATTGTAGCTCGAATTTTGTGCAGATCAGCTATTTTTGTCAGTCTTCAAGGATGATAAATTCACGTACTCACCATGCAGTCCCATCAATATGTTTCTAATGTATACATCTAAATATATGACCTCTCTATGACTGACGTTCTCAATCTGATAACCAAGGGTTACCCAGGGATGACACCAGTTATAGCATATACTTCGTTTCAAATTCATCCAATGAATGTTATATATGCAAATTTGAATAGGACTAACGAAAGCTTTAATGATACTTTTGAGTATAAAATTCATCAACGATTATTATTTTACTTTACTGTAGCATCAAACTATAACTATTAAACAGATGACACCATGTCTACCTTTTCATTAACCAAACTTTTGCCAACGAAAAACTGCACGTAAGCGAAATATTTTTTTCGGAATATGCCCATAGCTCAATGTAGTAAAATATTGACTGGCATCGACAGTTTCTTGGTATATGCCTAATTCTCTCTCGGTAATCAGACTTCCTCCCCAATGGCCAATTTGAACTAGACGCTACGAATAAGTCGAAAGTGCTAAAAGCCTCGTTCAACACAAATAATTAATTTTGGCAACTATTTCTGCAAAGTCAGTACTACACAAGTCAATAATCATTATATTTAAGAGTTAACTGTAATGGTTTTTTTAGAATGTCCTACGTAAAACGTTGGTTTTATTGTCGCAAATTGGGTTTACCTAGAAACGCGAAGCGGAGATCGTAAACGGATATTTGCGACAGTAAATCCAAGTCTGACGTAAGCCAAGCTTCAAATACAATCCGGGTGTATCTATTCAAATGCAAAATAAACAAATTAGACCATTTAAGTTAACATTCCGGTGTAAAACTTCATAAAACGAAAATTCCCTCAAATGATGTTATCGTCTTTGGCAACATAACAAGTTGACGTCATATATAAATAAGAAGATGTGTTATGAGTACCAATTAGACAACTCTCCATCCAAGTCACAATGTATAAAAAGTTAACAATTATAGGTCAAAGTACGGCCTTCAACATGGAGCCTTGGCTCACACCGAATAAAGGGTCCCAAAATGACTAATGTAAAACTATTCAAACAGGAAAAATATATATGTCTCCGGCGTCAACGATAAACACCAGGCGTTTTCAAGCTTTTTGTACGTCTCAGATTGGAATAAAATTAGATAAAAAGAACATTTTTAGGTGATAAATGTGAGTTTGTTATTGATCATTGTACAAATAACATGTGAATACATTACAAATGTAAAGATGTCGGCTTCTCTAAGCTACAGACAGGTAGTTACGAATTATGTCATCCAATCACAACTATTGATACAAAATGATTGCATTAGAATAAAGTGTTGTTTTTTTATTATTACAGTAGATCATTTAAGGAAGAGATCACTGCCAACCTGGCCAACAGCAACAGGAAAAACTCTGTCATATGCAATTGAATTATGCAAAAACGCTTTGCATAAAGCCTCTTTATATCCATATTGCAAGGTAAATGTTGATGGTTACGCTGGAATGATAGAAGGTTGCACAGAAGATATCAAAGTAAGTGTATAGAAATAGAAATAAAAAGTATGCAGCATTTAATTAAGTTTTAATTTGAGCACCATTTCTTGCATGATTTGAATCATTTTTTACATACTTTAGACGTTAGTTCATGTCTGTCATATTTGATTTACGTTAATTATTTTGTTATAAATAAGGCCGTTATCTTTTTTTGACAATTTAATTGTTTCATAATTTTCATGTCGGGGCCTTTTTATAGCCGACTATACGGTATGGGTTTTTCTCACGGTTGCCTATAGTTGATTACATCCACTTCAATTGAACTTGGGTTGATAGTTGTCTCATTGGCAACCATGTCTCATGTCTTTTTAAATATATTATAAAAAAATGTTGGTATACTATTTTCACATTTTTAAATGTGGCCTTTTTGCACTGTAATCATCGAAACGAACTTTATTTGACACACACATACACCATTCCCACTCATTATTGTGTATTCCATATGCTAAGCATTATATATGGTATTCTATTTCAGAAGAATTTTTAAATGAATATAAAAGATAACTCTAACAATCTGGCATCGACATCGACATCAAAATGAATAACGAGTTAAAGATAAAATATATAATATAACAAGGGGTCAGCAACCCGCTGACTTAATAATCAAAAAGCATATATTGGCAATAAACAATCATGCATATAAAACACAACTGACCTCTCTACACGCTTGTATATTTGTAGCTTACGGACAGTCTTAATTTCTTAGATAACTACGTTTCTGTCTACAATGACGCTTGCCAAATAACCGTTGCTGGTGATACAAAATACTACGTGATGAGAACAAATGGTCAGCTAGAACTTCCCGATTACGTTACTTCCAATATATGTCCAAATGAGTGTAGCATGAGAGGGAGGTGTCATCAAGGTCAATGTTTATGTAACATTGGGTATCATGGTCCGGATTGCGCAGTAAAAGTTGGATCAGTTCCATCCATTCATTTTATTTATGGGTATGTTAAAGAACCATTGAAGATTTTCACAGCATGAAATGTCGCAATTACCTTTTGAAACACACCAAATGTAAACACAAAAATTGGTTCTCACAATAATAGCATATTTAATTAATGATTCCTTCAAAGAGCCACATTTGGTTTACAACAGACAACTGTACTCAATCTTGTTATTTCAAACAAATGGATATCAATGTATCGATCAAACATATGCAATTTATCACGTTTACACAAGACAAATCATTTACTATGTCCATTAACTTGATGATGGTTAAAAACTTTATTCGCAGAGATGATGACGTTGATGGTTTGTGTGATATTCGGCGGGACAATTGTCTCACATCGTACGTTGTAGCAGATAATATTATGTTCAGTTCTAGTCTGCTTTGTCGTGTACAGTATTTAACGGTAAGGTCCATTTAAAGAAGACTTGTTTCTTAAATTTATAAAACAATCATTCTTCTACGTATTTATCTATGTGAACAATCAACAATATTAATACAATACTATAATAAGTATAATTCGATCCGCAATAGGTTAAACAGATGTTATAAAGATTTTTTAAAAGAACTTTTTTGTTGTCTTAGCTCGGCATATTCACTCTCAAAACTATTGTCAATCAAGTTGAGAAATGTAAATCTAATATATAACTTTTCAGAAAAAATATATAATATATGTTATTTGTGTAAAACGGTATTTTCCCTTTTTCCCTAACATAAGAAGACAAAGTATATATTTATCATTACATCTGGTTAAAAGAGGTTAAGATGGGGTGGGGGTATGCATATCTTTAATTTCCACATAATGGTTTATAAAAACATATATCGTAATAAAGTTTTACTTCAGATGGAAAATACAACATTAGTAGACGACAAAATAAAAGGTCATTTCATGGTAGAAGGTATATTCACAAGTTTTAATGAGTTGGAGTGTCCTTTACCCTTATCAGATGTATCTAAAGGTAAGAGTAATGGTGAACGTAAGCTTAAATACAACAGCAACATATAAGGGTCCGAATGTGATTTACAGAAGAAAACGAAATGTGGTTCATTTGAGCCATGACTGAACCAAAGCATTTTTTTTAAGTTGGTGTTTGTCGCTTTTCCGCCAAACACGCGGCACTTAGTTGTAAAATAAAGACAGATCTGCTAAGAGACGACATCTGAGTAGGTTGTTACGTAGTCCGTCGGAGCCTTTTTATGTAGTACGTTTAAACAAGCGTGTCAGTTTCAGTTGTTTGTCTCAAGAATACAAATCGGATCTTAGACGGTAGAATGCGTCCTAGTTGGATGATACGTTTTCTATCGACACCTTGCGAGCCCAGGTACTTAAACAAGCAGGGTATATGTATCATCTCACATATGCAGATTGTATTTGCCCATGAACATAAAGCAATAAATCAAACAATCAATTAATCACTGCAGCAAATCATCAATATAATTTAGAACATGAAGGTCCATGGAACTTTGCTACAGTTATATCTTAATGATCAATATCTTAATGAAAGTCAAAGATTTGTTTTAGACAACACATTTATTTTTCGGTAAATGCAAAGCAAAACCATCAATTTTATTGTTTCTATCAAATATTTGAATCAAGCCAAAAACGTATGTCAAATAGTTAATTTAATTCATGTTGCAACTACACTTTTAATGCTTTGGATATTGTTAGTATAATTTTTATCTAAACTTCTTTTCTGAATATTTGTCCAGTGTTTAAACAATACTTTTTAAATAAGTACAAAAACGCATTGGAAAACTTAATAGGTCGTTTGGAAAATAATAAAATCAATACTGTTCATTTCGTAATCGGGTTTTAAAGAGTACTGCTGGCAGGAATACTATCTGTCAAGAGATTGGGAAATTAAGCGTAAGACGGATGCCTTGCAACAGTACAACTTGAAAACATAGTATAAACATCAGTTTGAAAGGGTGTAACTCATCAGATCAATTCAAAACACAACAAAGACCTAAAAGAAACCAAAAAAAAAACAAAAAAACAGAAACGAAAGATCTGAGAGTACTTGCAGTTACTGAAAGCTAGTTATGAGTTTGATTATCCCTTTTGCATCTTAACTAATAACTCACACTTACCTTTCGGTAATAATGTTATTGAATCACTTTAAAGTCGCGATTTATTATGACTAAATTAAATGCGTATCTTATATCGAAATGCATCTGGTGCCGCAAAATTGGTACCGTTTATGTTATTACTTCCACTGGGTCCATGCCTCTGCTGGTGGACTGATAGTCCCCGAGGGTATCACCATCCCAGTAGCCAGTACTGCGGTACTGGCATGAAAATACGGAGTTTGTGTTATTAAAATTTGCTGTTACAAAATTTTGAAATTATTTAAAATTAAGGAATGTATCTTCCTCATGCAAAGCTCTGATTCCTTACCCGGCTTTGGCTATACTTTTTTGTCCTTTTTATTTTATAGCTTTTCATCCTTTTAATAAGCTTTGGATTTTCAAATATTTTTGCCTCGAGCATCACTGAAGAGACATTGATAGTCGAAATGCGCATCTGGTGCAGAATAAATTGGTACCGTTTATGTTGTTATAAATATAAATAAGATGTAATCAATGAACAGTGTATCCACACAACATCTGAATATCATGTTCCCTCATATATTCATGCTTTCATGCTGAAATAATTTATAAGTTTCAGATATGGGTGGGTTCATTATCATTTATTATTAAGGATGTACTTAGGTGAAATAAAAAAATCTAGAATTCAAAATTGATACTATAAGTAAGAAGTGCGTTAGTTAAGGAACAAAATAAGCTTAAAAAATATTGATAGGCTATGGAGCTCGTTTTCGAGATATTTATTTTTGTTTAAATTGAGGGAAAAGGCTGACTCGGACTTTTAACTTATATTTGCATTGGTATTATTTGGGTCTCCAATCGAAAGAAATGAAATCTAGAATATGTTTACATTTTGGTAAATTACCTTTAATGAGCTATTGAAGTCTTTTATGAAAAGAAAAATGGGGCAAAATATTTTACCTTGTATAGTAGGAAAAAAACCAAGGAGTCCGAACATCTGACAAAAACTCCGAAATCTGACCTAAGTACATCCTTAAATGTTTGGTTTTTAGAATGTTCCTATTCGTTATGTCTTTTTTCGGTTGTTTTTTTCATGTCATTGTCAGTTTGTTTTTGACCTATGAGTGTGACTATCCCTTAGGTATCATTCTCTTGTATTTATATTTTTTTATCAAGAATTTGCTATGTTATTATGAGAGGTCTGATCAATTTTCGGTTTGACAATAAAACATGTTTTTAATAAAGGGAGTTTTTTTTTTTATTTAATTCGATGTGGTTATGAAATAATCATAGCGATAAATATATGAAGTCAAATATATGAATTCCTAAAAGAATGATTGTTTACTAGTATTTATTTGTATCAAAATGTAAACTCATGTCTGCCTTATTATGTCTTGGCTATGTTCAAACTAGAGGTGCAAAACTTATGCCATCGTTTCGAAACCTCTTTATTTGTTGTAAACAGCCGGGTTATGTTAGTATAATGATAGTAGCATTTATTTTAATATACGTTTTACAATATGGCCTAAATGATTATTATAACACTTTCACGTTAAATATAATAATGTTTTCTAGAAAAGAATATCCCGAATGCCATGGTTGTTCATCTGAGGCGATCATGAGAGCTAGTATTTTATCAATTATTATCTTCACAGGTGCATTGGTTGGTGGATTTAAAATAAGTATCACCACAGACGGTCAGCATTATAGCAACGAAGACACTTTAATCATATATGACTCATTGTGTCAAGAGTGTAATGCAAGTGGCGACTGCAAGCTGAAGGTATTGTGCAAATATTGATATGAGTAGATATAAGAAGATGTGGTATGAGTGCCAATAAGACAACTCTCCATCCAAGTTACAAACTGTAAAAGTGAGCCTTAGCTCACACCGAACAGCAAGCTATAAAGGACCCCAAAAATGACTAGTGTAAAACCATTCAAACAGGAAAACCAACGGTCTAATCTATATAAAAAACGAGAAACGAGAAACGCTTATGAACCACACCAACAAACGACAACCACTGAACATCAGGTTTCTGACTTAGGACAGGTGCAACCAAATGCAGCGGGTTTAAACGTTTTAATAGGCGCCAACCTTCACCCTACCTGAAACAATAGTGTACCATCACAACATAGAAAACACAATCTAAAATATCAATTGAAATAGCTTAATTCAATCAAATTACATATTAACAAAAACAAGTGAACATACACTGAACGAATAAATTTGATCTATGACACAATGTAAATCTTTTCACCACAATGTTTAGTTTACAGTTGACAAAAATATCGAATTATTGTATGAAACTAAAAGAACTGTACCATCATAACTCATCTTGAAATCTTAACACAAACGATAGGTTTCTGTATTGGGCTGGTCTTGTAGGTCCGATATGAATAAGCACTATTTTGGGGGCAGTCTTAATTTGAAAAAAACAATCTTTTACAATTTCATGCAAATGACAGATAAATATACAGAAATCCCACATTTACTATGTCTGTAGCCGTAGATGGTCTGTCACCATACTGGATATAAAATTATATCGAGTCCAAGCTTTTTTTGCCAGTGTACTTTAGACACAGTGCTATTAAGTTTCAGATATTGCTCACACTGTTTTGTCGCCTTATATTTTCTTAAAACAATTGATTTTATAATGATTATGACATACATGTTCAATATCACAGTAGTTCTCATCGTTTGTTGTGTATAATCATAACACTTATACCACCAAAATAATTGTGGATAGTCCGTATGTTTGAAATATCTGAGCCTTTTGAAAAGTCAACACATAATTTTTTATCTAGCCCAACACATGTGAAATAGATGGACAATGTAGACAAAAAGGAGAGCAGAATTCGGAACATCACATATGTGAACCATCTGTTAACCAGCTAAAGTGGACAACAGACCAAAGAGTAACTGGTTTGTATTACGCATATACATCGTATATATCCAATTGTTTAAGGTAGAGAGAGGCAAAAGATACGAAAGGGACATTCAAACTTGTAAATCGAAAACAAACTGACAACGCCTTGGCAAAAAACAACGAACAGATCAATAAGACACACAAAACTATACAAAACACAATATGGAAGACCTAAGATGGAGCAACACGAACCCCACTGAAAACTGGGGTTGATCTCAGGTGCTCCGGAATGGTTGGCAGATCTTGATCCATAGGTGGCATCCGTTTATTTTTGGTAGGTTACATTTGAGGAAAAGAGGACGGGATTGTGGCCACAACAACTGGAACATATCAGTCGTAAACTGTGAAACATATTCCATAACGATCAACCAACTTGTTATAGCGTCCTTAAAATTTTCGAAGGGGTGATTTTAACTTCACCGCTTGGAACTCTTAGTTTAATGGCTTACTTGTGATCGGCAACCCTCTATCAAGGAAATAATGGTAGTAATTGCAAGCTCTGGAATATCGTATCATCTTGGATTCACATTCCTCATATACAGGCGCTGCTGGAATGTAGTTTCATTGAAATGAAAAGTTAACGATTGGGAATCTGAAATCAATTCTTTTGTCGTAAAGTTTTGTTCGAAAACGTTCCCAGTTGCCACTTTCTAGATGAGAATCAAGATACGACATGTACGAGGCAGACTTAAGTGTATCTTGTGTATTCTTTATTTCCAGTTCGATGGGATAGGTTCACTTAACAGTCACCAAATTTTAAGTTATTTACTGATTGAACATCATTTATACAGCGAAAATTGGGGTTTAACGATAATGTTTGTTTCTTTTCATTCTTCCTAAGAAGCTCCAGTATAAAGTCAGTCTCATGTGAATAAAGGAACAATTCGACAAAAAGAGGACCACAGTAGGTTTCAATGGGAGCGTCGATTGTTTGCTGAAAAACACGTCCTCCAAACGTAACAAATATGTTGTCAATCAAGAAATTAAGCATCTTGATAATGTCAGTTTCTACCAATTTTTTTGTGTGAGTCAGAGAGATTTTTTACAAAGTATGATTTGTTCCTCCCTAAAACAAGGTAATTGTTTCTAAGTTGGTCATTCATTTTTGTGAAACAAAGCAGAACCAATAGTTCAATTTGTCTTTTAGATTGGAATGAGGAATACTTGTGTAAAGGGTAGAAAAGTCAAATGTTATGTCCTCCATTGCAAGAGGAAAAAACTTAGATAGTATGTACTCTTGCAGATGTTTTGGTTTTTTTAGTATCCACATCTTATTCATCCCACTCCTAGAGTTGTAGTTTCTCAATAACTTTGAAGCCCGGCTTTGATAGTTGAATTGTTTAAAAAGAGGTTCCATGGAGCACTTGAAAGACCCTATAATATAACGTTGTTTTCAAAAACATTTATTTAGTTTAGGTTGAATTGGTTTACGTTGCATTTCTCTGATTTTGTACTTTATTCACATATGGCACTGACAGTGCTGAATTAAGTGTTTTCTGCATTGTTACTTTAAAGTGATATGACTTAGAATATGAATAGTCTAGCAGAAACGTGCACGAATTGTAACTACTTGGGATTTCCAAAGATGAGTAAGAACTGTAAAACTTCTTCTGCTCTTCATTAAATATCGGGGTTATTTACAACATTAATATTTCAGTGTGTGCAATGAATAATGAAGGTGAAAGTGCAAGTTTACTATGTTAAATATGAATCTCTTTTGCTGTTGACAGTAGTTATAACTAGCTCATCAAATCCCAGGACAGGTCATAAAAGAATGACTGAACAACCTGGTTGACGAAATTGTAGCTTATAAAAATCATGGTTCATCAAACACACTGATAACTTTAACTTTTATGCAAAAGGTACATACTTCACTAGTAACATGTTGAGTTACATAAAATTATTATTCATGGAAATTTTAAACATGGCCTAAATAATCTCTTTCCAGAGTTCAAAGTTTTACTCTATAATTATGCGCCAACTACTCTTTGTGATAGAAAGAGATGTAAAATTTTGATTATAAAAGAGGGCATTCACTGAGAGAAGTTTAAGAAGGTTATATTCAGTCAAATTATGGTGCACCCTTAGAATTATTGCATTTTGAGTGTAAAAATTGACGGATGAGATATTGTTGATTAAGTTGTTTTTTTAAAGAAAGAAATGGAACATTATAACTTTAACCGTTGGTTGCTATGTAAGTAACGATACTGTTATTAAGATTTTAATATTTATTTTTTGTATCAATTTTATCACTTTCCGTGAAAACGTAAATTCTGTTCTGCAGCTGCTTAGTGAACGGACAATTTTGGTATAGATTTTCTTTGGGGATATAAAACTGTATATTGGTATCATTTGCGTTTTTTAAAGATTTATAGCTAATAACGGCTTATTTTGCTGGTCAAATATGTCTTATGAAATCAAAATTCTGTCTATCCATCTTTTCGTATAGTAGCACTTCTATCTAATATGATTCGTCAAGATTTATTCATGAACATATAATGTTTTGCTTTGTTTGCGTCAGTATTTATCATTAATTTCTGACCCTCATACCTATGTGTATATCTATATTGGAAATACACATTTATTTAATGTATACATTATGAAACTACATAAAAAGTATAAAGTTACTGGAAAGCCTGATTTTATTCCTTTAAGTATTTATCTATCATATTTCTATGTATCTATAGTATTTTAAAAACATCTTAATTTAATTCGTTTGTTTGATTTTAATTTATTTTAGAAATAGATCATTTCACAGCAAGCCTAACTGGATGTTTGTGTGTTGATGATCCTGGAATCTTTTCTTGTGCTTGTTGTCAGAATGCAGGTTGCCCATGCGCATCTCTTTCTCCCCATCAGTGTGTTGATTGCAAACACCAGGATGAATGTGGAAAATATCCAGAAATTTTCAACATTTAGAACCTTAAAACGAGTTTTTAATAGTAAATAATTCAATAAAGTTTCATTCTAATTTTTACCGTTGTCTTCCTTTACAACATTAACAACTCAATGTTCTCTTAAAAAATCATTGTCTTTATTCAGAAGTCGCTCAACATAATGTCGTCACGGTTCAGCTTGTAACGCCAAACTTTATGATCAGAAGCTGATGGACTGAAACAAGTAAACAATGAGGGGTGTGTTGCATTGCCAGACACTTTGCAATATGCACAGGCCATGCCTTTATACCTTAAACTTGTTGTCGAAATGGGTTTTAAACTTGTAAAGACTGATTTTTTTTCTCTACGCGAATAAAATTTACCTCTCAATACCCAAATAACTTGACTGCTTACTGAAACTTCCCGCATTGCCTACTTTAAACGCCCTTTTTACAAAAGTAGTAGATATGGTATGAGTGTCAATGAGACAACTCTCCACCCGAGACTTAATGACATAATACTTAACAACTATAGGTCAACGGACGCCTTTCAACAATGAGCAAAACGCATACCGAAAAGTCAGCTAGAAAAAGGCCCCGAAGTGACAACTGTTGAATAATTCAAACTAGAAAACTAACGGCCTAATTTATACATATAACAATAATTTAACAGCAAAATATGATATATAACAGCAAAAACCATCGCTGAATTACAGTTTCCTTACTTGAAACTGGCACATACATTATGAGGCGGGTTTAAACTAATTTGCTGGTGCCAAACCATTCCCTTAACCTGGTACAGTGGTGTAACAGTACAGCATAAGAACAAGAAAATTAAGAATGGAAATGGGGAATGTGTCAAAGAGGCAACAACCGACCAAAGAGCAGAACACAGCTGAAAGGCCACCAATGGGATTTCAACACAGCGAGAAAATCCCGCACCCGGAGGCGGGCTTCAGCTGGCACCTAAACAAATTAGACTATTTACCGGATTTGTAATAACATAAGCAACACGACGGGTGCCACATGTGGAGCAGGATCTGCTTACCCTTCCGGAACACCTGAGATCACCCCCAGTTTTTGGTGGGGTTCGTATTGCTTAGTCTTTAGTTTTCTATGTTGTGTCATCTGTACTATTTTTGTCTGATTGTCTTTTTATTTTTGGCCATGGCGTTGTCAGTTTGTTTTCGATCTATGAGTTTGACTGTCCCTCTGGTATCTTTCGTCCCTCTCTTAAACAAAGTGTGTACTAGTTCAATGAAAATGAGATAGGCGCAAAAATGCAGCAGGGTTAAACATTTTTATTGAGATCTCAACCATCCCCCTATACATCTAGCCTATGTAGAATAAACAAACACACAGCAATACGCACAGTAAAACTCAGTTTAAAAGAAGTCCAAGTCCGATGTCAGAATAGGTAATAAAAGAAGCTAAGCAAAATGACAATGATACATAAATTAACAAGGAATTATTAGCAGTTCCTGACATGCCAGCTCCAGACCTCAATTAAACTGATTGCGTCTTCATCATATGAAACGTTGGGGTTTAGTATTATTCCATCATAAAATATTGAAAAGAATATAACCCGTGTTAAAGCCAACAACTGATATAGCAAAATATTCCATCTTTAATGATCTCACAACAGTATCATAACTATATCCCTTCTGAATAAGTTTGTTTAAAGGTTTTCTTAGCTTTTGAGGTGAAAGTCGACATTCTTGTGCTTTGTATACTTAGAATATTACCATAAAAGATTGGATGTGAAATACCTGAACGTATACGATGTCTGCATGTTGATTTATATTTACGAATGATGTCCTTTTACCGACGAGAAAATTTAGTAAAGGTTTTGACTAGTTTGTAATATCGAAAACCCTAGTGAGTTTAACTTCCGGCTGTGAAAATTCTATGTGACAATATCTTTCATAAGAGTCAAGCGTTCAGTTCAAACTTGACTGACATTTATACGTTTTGCACAGTCAAACAGAATCAATACTATTAGGAGTGGTATTAGCAAGGATTACGGTCTTCATAAAAAAAGTAAGTTCGAGTTATTAAAATAAAAGAAACAAATACACAGAATAACAAAACTAAAATCGAAACTGATTATAAGGCAAAATGAAAAAGAATAAACATAGGTCTATAATCTTTCTTAATAAAAATGAAACTATCTACAATTGTATACTGAAAAAATCTAAAGACCGACAATGAAATAGAAATAAAAAGAAATATTTAACACACAATTATCGAAGATATTCCTCTAAATGATAAAAATATCTTTAAATGACCGGTCATTTTGATATATGAACCACATACATCATTAATTGACTGACGATAAAGAAATATTGTTTCTGTTCAAACACGTGCCGAGGGGGGACCTTTTGGCTTTTAATTTGTTGAGATACGCAGCTATATGGTTGCTAGGAATCATGACATATTGCTGTACTGTGTTGACCCGTTTTATCTTTTCTGTAGGAAAGGCTACTTACAGTTAATTTAAAGAACCCATAATTGACCTCATGCAATTCCAAATAGCTCCCGATTTATTATTTTTATTGTTATCCAGATTTTTCACCTTTCATTTTAATTCTTCCATAATACAGTGTGTAATTTCTTCTCATTCTTATTATGGATTACAAATGTGCCACAAGAATGCAATCCTTCATCTACTTTACATTACCCCCTCCCCCTCAATGGCTGTAATGAATCAAACACGAACATAATGGTTATGTGTCGCGTGGCTATTTATGCTTTCCACTGAGATAATTCATTATTTACTGGATTTTGATACATAATTTCGATGAGAGACTTCACACTCAATTTATTCAACCGTTGTTTGTCTAGTTTTGACCAACAAATTTCGATATTTAAACTGTGTCAGATTGGAATTGATCTTTAACAAATAATTACAAGCACTGTTTCTTTGCTTTTTGTGTGTGTTTTTTTTTTTTTTTTTTTTTTGGGGTTGTTGTTGTTGTGCATGTACTGATTTCGTGTCATGGATAGAAACCCCATATCCTTTATTTTTTTCTATTACATACATGTAGTATGCCATATTTCATTAAGACTTTGCATGCAAATGCTCAAAATGTCACAATTTGGATATTTTGAAAGAATCTTAAAATTCAGACTAACACTAACCTTAATTATAATGCATGTATATATATTTATCATCACTTGCATTATGTCGATTTCTATCTGACACATCTCATATGTTGTATGATCTGAATGCTTTGTCGTTATAAAGGAAGTGTGTTATTACTTATTTCGACCTGAATATGCGTGAAACATTTGTCTCTGGAAGTCAATCAACCAACAATCAATCAAGCAGTCATAACTCTTGTAAAACTTGTTGAATCAAAATGCCAGTAAAATATGGTCAAAAAATCATTATAATGCCAAATATAGCACGAAGTATGCGAGATTTCCGAGAAACGGATTCAAAGTAGTGGCGTTTACAATGTGTCATTGCAAAAATTGTACAACAAAAATGGTCAAAGTTCAATAACTCTCATAAACATTGTCAAAAAGAAATGCCGAAATAAAACGAACAAATGAAAATGAAGACACAATATCCACCTAAGTGAAACTTTCAAACGAACGGTCTCTGGGTTTTACTGTGTTGTGAACAAACGGAAGTATACCCCTTCTACGCTACGTCCGGTGATCACTCACTTGAGATATTATCTTTTTAGAAACTAGTAGATTTATGAAGTCTTGAGCACAATCATAATCTTGTAAATTTGTAAATAAAGAAACAAAATAACGTAAGGCAGCCTTCCGTTATACTGTAAATTTAACAAATATTTTGAAAACGGTGACCACTATAGTTTTAACAAATAAATGAGATGGTCAGTTCTCGAAAACTTTCTGATTCTGAATGTCAACTTTAACATAAACTATTTTCGGTTTGGTTGTTCTG
The DNA here is from genome assembly GCA_017311375.1 of Mytilus coruscus. Lineage (NCBI taxonomy): Eukaryota > Metazoa > Mollusca > Bivalvia > Mytilida > Mytilidae > Mytilus > Mytilus coruscus. Next base: position 50,693,319 of record CM029606.1, on the reverse strand, counting down.
ATATAGTATTTGTCTTCGACGGATAGTGTACTAAGTGATAGGTATAAACTACTTTTTCTAAAGATTTTTCCGACTATATCTAACTCTTTCTCATCAGAAATGAAATTTTCTTCTTTTCAATTATCATGTGTCAAGTGTACTTCATGTACTATGGCATATATTCTAAAATGTAATGAATTTTTAACTTGTGAGGTATTCATTGTTCCTTTGATGCTTTGACAATTCAAAACATTAAAAGTAAAGTAAAATTTCGGAATCTCTATTTGCGAATATGTATCGACTCCTTAGAATACCCACAAGGTATCAACCAAATTTCTATAAGTCTCTTGTTGGAGCAGTAACTATTTTTTTATTATCACAACACATCAGTTTTTCAGAGGGTCATGTTGTTTAGTCTAGAATTTTCCGTGGAATATATTTTTGACAAATATTTTCTTTGTTAATTATTTTCTGTTTGCATACAAATAAGTATGAATGATAGTTTGTCTTTGAGGTATGATTTTTGAGTTCCTCCTTTTCTCACTGTATACTTACACAAACAAAAAAACGACAAAAAATCAGTCTTGTTTAATTACCATTATCATTGTTTATTTGTTTAAGCATATACGTTATTTTATTATTTCTAGTGTTTCTTAATTTGGCATGGCAAAACTCTCCTCCAAGACTCTACCAACTTTTTTACTTTCCGTTTGAATATCGGAAACTGCATATCATTGATGTCTTTCACATACCGTAAGGTATGATTGGAGTTAGATAATTATCAATTGTTTTATCAACTTCCAGTGGGATTATTCTCTGTGTTATTTGTGCATTTGTGAACGACTGAAGTCCATATATCCGATTTTCAATGCTTGCTAGTAGGCCCGATTCAAAATTTTTCGTTTGAAAAATAAACACTAATCTACATGTATCAAACATAGTGCTGAACAATGGACTTCCCGGTGTTGACAAGTCAACTTTAAGATGAGGTACATCAATATGCTCCATTAACATTTTTGGCAGGCATAAGATTCAATCGTGTCTGTATCTGAATGTAGTATTATAATATCGGTGCAAAAATCATCTGTAAAAAAACAAATATATAAATATTTTGTTTCTATTAAGCAAATAAGTTTAGAAATTTAAAAAAAAATCTACCTCTCTTTGGTCATTTCGTTTTCAAGATTGTTTTGATACATATAATTTGAAAATGGAATGGAAGGATGAAATAGGTATACTCTAATGTGTGTAGATTTTGATGTTCATTTATTTGCAAATGTTTCACGAACGTATCCAGAGAGGTATAATTATTTCAATATGAAAAAGGAGATGTGGTATGCTTGTCAATTAGATAAATATCTACCAAAGTTCAAATGTAGTCGATGTAAGACATTTTAAGCAACTGTTCGGCCTTCAACAATGAGAAAAATCCAAACCGCGTGATCCGCTGAATTCAAACCTGATTCAATTAATTGAAATATTACCATGATAGAAATCCTTTAGAGCTGCTTCCATTTCAATCAAATTAAGCCGAGTCGGAGAAGGTTTAATTTGTATTTGGTTTACACCCGGTGGTAACTATTTCGTGCATATTCAGGACACAACTTTGTTTTGTGGTCATATTATTCGTCAGAACTTAGAACCTAGTATCTATACGTTGAATCAAAACTCAGTGTGGGAAATTACATTACTAAAGTATTCCAATAGAGAACAAGATTTGTTTAGCGCACTGAGTATACATTTTTGTGAAATTGAAAGGCTTATTCATTCTACATTATTCTTTTCCTATTGGTTTTGTGCTGGTTATGTTGTGTAATAGTACAGATAATCGAAGTTCCTATTGTAAGTATCACTCTGCTCAGCTATTCATAAAATTGCATATCGCGGCTTTGCGACTCCAAATACGTTAACCCAGCCCAAAATAATTTGACCCGTACATATCAACGAATTCACCGACGTTGATTAGTTTGACCCGATCAAGTCTTCTTCCCGTTTTCTGGTGAAACAAAGAAAAATAGCAAAATATAAAAAATACAATCCGATAAGTCGATTGACAGTTGTCTGCATATTGTGTCGAACAGCGGATATTTACAATATCGATATGCAGACAACCTGATATTCGGTAATCATTTATCCGATTTCTAATAAATCCTTCATTTTCCAGTGGAATATTTCGTCACTTCAATGCAATTTTAGTCGTCTCTTTTAAATTCGAAGTACTTTTAATGTATTGAATGTTCAATGAAATATGAATAATTGTGAAAATATTTGTAACTGATATATATTACTCAATGATGATTTGTTACACATTTGACCAAATTAAGCCAGTATTTGCTAATTCAATTTTACTAATATTCAACTGTTTATAAATGTATGATGATAATGAAAATATCGATGAAAGCTATTGAAGGCAATTAAAACTGAACATTCACAGATGGCGTATTACACAGATATGAGCTTTACATACATGTAACTTTATCTGGACCTATAATATGAAAAATATTATATATATCAATATAAAATTTGTATAACTGTGTGATTTAAAGTTACTGTTTTATGTGTTATAAAAGAACCATTTAAGCTTGAAAGTAAAATTATGGGTATTTTTCACCAGACACAATCTTTCATATATTTGTTTTATATTTTTATTTGGTTATTTTCTGTATTCCTGTGTATTACTCTTTTATTCGAAGAAATTAATAAATAGCTTGACCATGCTACTATTTGTCTGATAAAAAGTAAAATAAGAAAAAAACCGAACTCAGAGGAAAATTCAAAACGGAAAGTCCCTAATCAAATGGCAAAATCAAAAGCTCAAACACATCAAACGAATGAACAACTGTCATATTCCTGACTTGGTGTAGGCATTTTCTTGTGAAGAAAATAATGGATTTAAACTGCATCCCATGGTGTTGAATGTGTGTCCACAAATAATGAAGCAAGCCAAAAAATTATCAACAAAAAATAATTTCTGGGAAACACATTCTGTTACAATGGCAGACAATATAACGAGTAGAGTTCCGTCAATAAACTTGGGCGGTAAGGATCTCCCAGGAGCCTGGAAATAATTCAGGATACCTTTCGATTTCATAGTTAAAGCTCTGTTCAAAAGATAGAAACACATTGCACATGCGCATATCTAATTATATGAGTATGCGTTTTCTTTGTTAATTATTTTCTGTTTGCCTAAAAGTATGAATGATAGTTTGTCTTTGAGGTATGATTTTTGAGTTCCTCCTATTTCTCACTGTATACTTACACAAACAAAAAAACGACAAAAAATCAGTCTTGTTTAATTACCATTATCATTGTTTATTTGTTTAAGCATATACGTTATTTTATTATTTCTAGTGTTTCTTAATTTGGCATGGCAAAACTCTCCTCCAAGACTCTACCAACTTTTTTACTTTCCGTTTGAATATCGGAAACTGCATATCATTGATGTCTTTCACATACCGTAAGGTATGATTGGAGTTAGATAATTATCAATTGTTTTATCAACTTCCAGTGGGATTATTCTCTGTGTTATTTGTGCATTTGTGAACGACTGAAGTCCATATATCCGATTTTCAATGCTTGCTAGTAGCCCGATTCAAAATTTTCGTTTGAAAAATAAACACTAATCTACATGTATCAAACATAGTGCTGAACAATGGATTCCGGTGTTGACAAGTCAACTTTAAGATGAGGTACATCAATATGCTCCATTAACATTTTTGGCAGGCATAAGATTCAATCGTGTCTGTATCTGAATGTAGTATTATAATATCGGTGCAAAATCATCTGTAAAAAAACAAATATATAAATATTTTGTTTCTATTAAGCAAATAAGTTTAGAAATTTAAAAAATCTACCTCTCTTTGGTCATTTCGTTTTCAAGATTGTTTTGATACATATAATTTGAAAATGGAATGGAAGATGAAATAGGTATACTCTAATGTGTGTAGATTTTGATGTTCATTTATTTGCAAATGTTTCACGAACGTATCCAGAGAGGTATAATTATTTCAATATGAAAAAGGAGATGTGGTATGCTTGTCAATTAGATAAATATCTACCAAAGTTCAAATGTAGTCGATGTAAGACATTTTAAGCAACTGTTCGGCCTTCAACAATGAGAAAAATCCAAACCGCGTGATCCGCTGAATTCAAACCTGATTCAATTAATTGAAATATTACCATGATAGAAATCCTTTAGAGCTGCTTCCATTTCAATCAAATTAAGCCGAGTCGGAGAAGGTTTAATTTGTATTTGGTTTACACCCGGTGGTAACTATTTCGTGCATATTCAGGACACAACTTTGTTTTGTGGTCATATTATTCGTCAGAACTTAGAACCTAGTATCTATACGTTGAATCAAAACTCAGTGTGGAAATTACATTACTAAAGTATTCCAATAGAGAACAAGATTTGTTTAGCGCACTGAGTATACATTTTTGTGAAATTGAAAGGCTTATTCATTCTACATTATTCTTTTCCTATTGGTTTTGTGCTGGTTATGTTGTGTAATAGTACAGATAATCGAAGTTCCTATTGTAAGTATCACTCTGCTCAGCTATTCATAAAATTGCATATCGCGGCTTTGCGACTCCAAATACGTTAACCCAGCCCAAAATAATTTGACCCGTACATATCAACGAATTCACCGACGTTGATTAGTTTGACCCGATCAAGTCTTCTTCCCGTTTTCTGGTGAAACAAAGAAAAATAGCAAAATATAAAAAATACAATCCGATAAGTCGATTGACAGTTGTCTGCATATTGTGTCGAACAGCGGATATTTACAATATCGATATGCAGACAACCTGATATTCGGTAATCATTTATCCGATTTCTAATAAATCCTTCATTTTCCAGTGGAATATTTCGTCACTTCAATGCAATTTTAGTCGTCTCTTTTAAATTCGAAGTACTTTTAATGTATTGAATGTTCAATGAAATATGAATAATTGTGAAAATATTTGTAATGATATATATTACTCAATGATGATTTGTTACACATTTGACCAAATTAAGCCAGTATTTGCTAATTCAATTTTACTAATATTCAACTGTTTATAAATGTATGATGATAATGAAAATATCGATGAAAGCTATTGAAGGCAATTAAAACTGAACATTCACAGATGGCGTATTACACAGATATGAGCTTTACATACATGTAACTTTATCTGGACCTATAATATGAAAAATATTATATATATCAATATAAAATTTGTATAACTGTGTGATTTAAAGTTACTGTTTTATGTGTTATAAAAGAACCATTTAAGCTTGAAAGTAAAATTATGGGTATTTTTCACCAGACACAATCTTTCATATATTTGTTTTATATTTTATTTGGTTATTTTCTGTATTCCTGTGTATTACTCTTTATTCGAAGAAATTAATAAATAGCTTGACCATGCTACTATTTGTCTGATAAAAAGTAAAATAAGAAAAACCGAACTCAGAGGAAAATTCAAAACGGAAAGTCCCTAATCAAATGGCAAAATCAAAAGCTCAAACACATCAAACGAATGAACAACTGTCATATTCCTGACTTGGTGTAGGCATTTTCTTGTGAAGAAAATAATGGATTTAAACTGCATCCCATGGTGTTGAATGTGTCCACAAATAATGAAGCAAGCCAAAAAATTATCAACAAAAATAATTTCTGGAAACACATTCTGTTACAATGGCAGACAATATAACGAGTAGAGTTCCGTCAATAAACTTGGGCGGTAAGGATCTCCCAGGAGCCTGGAAATAATTCAGGATACCTTTCGATTTCATAGTTAAAGCTCTGTTCAAAAAGATAGAAACACATTGCACATGCGCATATCTAATTATATGAGTATGCGTCAAATTCAAGCATTGAAATATTAGTTTTCTATTGACTTTTTTTTTGGAAGTACTTTGAATATCTTGAATGTTCAATAAAAGATAAATAATGGTGAAACATTTTGTGGATTGATATGCATTACTCCATATTGATTCGTTACAGAAAGGATCTAAGTCTGTATTCGTAAATACTCAATTTTCATATTGGTGTAGCTTTTTGCATCGCACACCGACCTATAAATTGAAAAATATTTATCAATATTCGTTTCTTACACTGTGATATTTAAAGTTCTGTTTTACAAGCTATAAAATAACCATCAAAAGCCTTTCAGTAACATAATGGGGTTATTCACCAGTGACAAACTTTTCATTTTTTTCATAGATTGTTATTCGATTATTTTTTTATATATTTTGTTTTACTCCTCTAATGGAAGAAATTTTAAATATTTTGACCATATTACTATTTGTTTTAAAGTTGTGTCACATGGTGTCGGACGTGTATCCACTAAAATGGGATGAATAAAATGTCTATAAACCAAGCAAATAATAGGATCGATCAAAATGATTTCTGAGGAACACATTATGATACAATGGCAAACAGTATTATGAGTAGTGTTTTGCCAATTAACCGCGGCGGTAAGGATCTCATAGGAGCCCAAAATACTTCAGAACACCTTTCGATTTTATGATCAAATCCCTGTTAAAAGAAAGAGAACCACGCTACAAATGTGCATGTCTAATAATATGGGTACACAAATAGCAAAAATGTATATAGTACATGAAATAAGTGAAACGACGACCAAACGAAGTTTAAAAAAATACTACCAAATATTTGAAGGAGTATGTTGAACTGAGTTCTAATATATTCAGTGATCAAAAAACGGTAATCCTTTTGATATAATAATCAATACCATTTTGTTTTAGAAGGAATTAACTGAAATTCAAGGACCGTTTCCGTATTGACTTCTTTTACGTCAAATTCAAAATATGAAATACTCTTTTATTTTTTACTTTTTTTATTTGGAAGTATTCAATATCTTGAATGCATAATAAAGTATTAATAATTGTGAAAATATTTGTGGATTGATATGCATTACTCCATTTTGATTTGTTACAGACTGAATCGAAGTCTGTATTTGAAAAAAACTCAATTTTCATATTCGTGTATTACGATTACGTTAGTACGAAAGTTTGCTACTAAAGATTATTAAAACTGAACATTTGCAGGTTGTATATTAAACGGTTCTGAATGTTACATACCTAGAGCTTGTTGCATCGCACACTGACCTATAACAGGAACAACATATATATCAATATTCTCTTTTTAAAACTATATGATTTAAAAGTACTGTTTAACAATTCAAAACAGAACCATCTAACCCCTTTTAGTAATATAATGGGTTGTTTTACCAGGGACAAATTTTCCTATTTATTGATTATTTGATTGTTATTAAATTATTTTCTTTTCTGCTGTTTATAACTCGTCTAATGGAAGAAATTAAAAAATATTCTGCCCATATCACTATTTGTTTTAAAGTTGTGTAGGAGGTGTTTCCACTAGACTGGGATGAATAAAATGTATATAAACCAAGCAAATAAAAGGATCGATTAAATTAATATCTGAGAAACACATTATGATACAATGGCAGACAGTATAATGAGTAGTGTTCTGTCAATTAACTTGGGCATTAAGGATCTCATAGGAGCCGGAAATACCTCAGAACACCTTTCGATTTTATGATCAAATCCCAGTTGAAAGAAGGAGAATCACGTTACAAATGTGCATGTGATGTGTAATGATATGGGAGACAAATAGCAAATATGTATACAGTACATGAAATATGTCAAACGAAGACAAAACGAAGCTTACAAAATACTACCAAATATTGAAAGGCATATGTTGAACTGAGTTCTAATATATTCAGTGATCACAAAACGGTAATCTTTATGTTATAAGAATCAATACTGTTTTGTTTTAGAAATAATTAATCGAAATTCAAGGACTATGTCCGTATTGACTTCTTTCACGTCATATTCAAACGTTGAAATACTCGTTTATTTCTTACTTTTTTGTTGGAAATACTTCAATATCTTGAATGCATAATAAAATATGAATAATTGTGAAAATATTTGTGGATTGATATGCATTACGCCATATTGATTCGTTACAGTATGGATCTAAGTCGTTTTTTGTAAATACTCAATTTTCATATTTGTGTATTGCATTTAAGTTAGAACGAAAGTTTGCTATTACAGATTTTTAAAACTGTACATTTGCAAGTTGTATATTAAATGATTCTGAATGTTGCATACCTAGAACGTGTTGCATGTATTCATTTGCCAAAGACTTCCGATTTTATGATAAACAATATTTATTCTTGTTAAAAGATTTCTTTTATAAATGCGTGAGCCTTAAATTACATTTTCGAAAAGTAATGAATCTGCTTTAGATAATTCAGACAGTGTAGAGACGACAATACACTACATGCTGTGCGTGCGGAGAAGTCGAACGCATTTTTTGTAGTCAAACCTTTAATTTTACCGATTTGACAATCAGGTTATGGTCGTTTGATTTGATTGTTTGATTGATTGGTGTTTAACACCACTTTCAACACTATTGTGCTTTTTCGTGGCGGTCAGTTTTTATTGGTGGAGGAAGCCGGAGTACCTGTAGAGAACCACCGACCTTCGGTAGGAAAACTGACAATCCTAGTCAATTAAGATTGAAGTCGAGTGTGTCTGCTCCGTGTGGGAATTCGAACTCACAACCTAAGTGTTTACTGGCTAGTGATACAATAGTTGGACTATTAGACCACTTGGCCACCGAGGCCCCGTTTGATTTGAGATTTAAGACATGTTAGCAAACAGGTGTGTCATAGTGAGGTTAGTAAACAGCTTCTCAGTTTTTTACACTAACTGAGTTGCAATTTGTATTTTTAATACATGCATCTTATATCTAGTTATCGTCACAAAACCATATGTCCTTATTAGATATATATCGAATAATACATTGCAAAATCCTTTTCGCATTCTGTATCACCACGAGGAACCAATATCAGTTCCGAGTGCCGAAGGTCCTGAGGGCTGGTATTCGTCGATTTGTGACAGTATTCGATACGGATTTTGCTATGTATTGATCTGTTTATCAAATAGTTTGATAGAATCAGAGTCATGATATATAACAGATCCGTGTTTTATTCTTTTTTTAAACCAATCGACAATATAAAAGAGACAAGAAAATGATGATTTTCCTGTAGTTTTCCAGCTGACTTGATTTTTTTTTTCATAAACTTCCTTTTTACTTATCCCGTTTCATGATAGTTATTACAAAATTCGGGATTGCGAATAATACAAGTGTTTTATAATAGCAATTTGTAGATTCCATGCCCTTATTACCTCAGTTCGATTGCACCAATGTTAACACACATACATGTACATGTACGTACTTATGAAAAATAATAATGAAGGAAGATGGGTCTTTCGACCATTTTCCATTTTTTTTTTTTTTTGCAAGTATTTTTATGAATTTCTGATTAAATATGGTTAAATTTCGTATCATGTCAGGAAACAAAGCAACTGGACGTCATATGTATAATTGTGACGTCATTCGATATATGACGTCACGTCCTCCGTTCGAAATGTGGTATGCGAAAAGGGGTATGCGATACAGGGTAGATGATACGGAATGGAGAAAAGAGCCTTCATCAAATATACTTAATTGCTGTATTAAGTAGTAAATATATGATAAACAAGTATATGGGATATTTTGTAAATTCAATAATTTTGTGAAATTTGCTTTTTGGGCTTTTCATCAGCAGAGTATAATTTTTGAATGTCAGTTTGTCCCTCTGTAAAATATCTGGTGAAAATACGTGATCAAGGTTACTTAGCTGGATTTGGCTATTTTTTTAGGTCCTTTTGGTTATATAGATACTCAATTGATTCGGTTCTTATACATTCTTGGCTTTTAAATATTCGGTGTTCAGCGCTCCTAATGAAGGTAAATCCTGAATAGCGCTTCGGTCGCATGAAATTTATAACGTTTTGTGTTGGTTTTTTTTGGTTTTTTGGTTTTGGTTTTTACAGCACTGGGTCGATACCTCTACTAGTGGACTATCAATCCCGGGGTATCATCAGTTCAGTAGTCTATACTACGGTACTGACATGATTTATAACAAATTTTTCTAAAATTGTCCGTTTCTAAATATATGAATTGTAGGGAAACTAAGTTTTAACTTGCTCATTCAAAGTTCACATTAGATGGATTTTGCTACTTGGCTTTCAAATATTCGGTTTTCAGCGTTCCTGATAGAGGTTAATCCAGAAAAGCGCTTCTGACGCATGAAATTCATAACGTGTTGTTTTTATTTGTTTTTCTTACTGTTTGTTAAGAAAAAAGTAAAATAACGAAAATACCCAATTCAGTGATCAAAAACGGTAATCCTTTTGATATAATAATCAATACCATTTTGTTTTAGAAGAATTAACTGAAATTCAAGGACCGTTTCCGTATTGACTTCTTTTACGTCAAATTCAAAATATGAAATACTCTTTATTTTTTACTTTTTTATTTGGAAGTATTCAATATCTTGAATGCATAATAAAGTATTAATAATTGTGAAAATATTTGTGGATTGATATGCATTACTCCATATTGATTTGTTACAGACTGAATCTAAGTCTGTATTTGAAAAAACTCAATTTTCATATTCGTGTATTACGATTACGTTAGTACGAAAGTTTGCTACTAAAGATTATTAAAACTGAACATTTGCAGGTTGTATATTAAACGGTTCTGAATGTTACATACCTAGAGCTTGTTGCATCGCACACTGACCTATAACAGGAACAACATATATATCAATATTCTCTTTTTAAAACTATATGATTTAAAAGTACTGTTTAACAATTCAAAACAGAACCATCTAACCCCTTTTAGCAATATAATGGGTTGTTTTACCAGGGACAAATTTTCCTATTTATTGATTATTTGATTGTTATTAAATTATTTTCTTTTCTGCTGTTTATAACTCGTCTAATGGAAGAAATTAAAAAATAGTCTGCCCATATCACTATTTGTTTTAAAGTTGTGTAGGAGGTGTATCCACTAGACTGGGATGAATAAAATGTATATAAACCAAGCAAATAAAAGGATCGATTAAATTAATATCTGAGAAACACATTATGATACAATGGCAGACAGTATAATGAGTAGTGTTCTGTCAATTAACTTGGGCATTAAGGATCTCATAGGAGCCCGGAAATACCTCAGAACACCTTTCGATTTTATGATCAAATCCCAGTTGAAAGAAGGAGAATCACGTTACAAATGTGCATGTGATGTGTAATGATATGGGGAGACAAATAGCAAATATGTATACAGTACATGAAATATGTCAAACGAAGACAAAACGAAGCTTACAAAATACTACCAAATATTGAAAGGCATATGTTGAACTGAGTTCTAATATATTCAGTGATCACAAAACGGTAATCTTTATGTTATAAGAATCAATACTGTTTTGTTTTAGAAATAATTAATCGAAATTCAAGGACTATGTCCGTATTGACTTCTTTCACGTCATATTCAAACGTTGAAATACTCGTTTATTTCTTACTTTTTGTTGGAAATACTTCAATATCTTGAATGCATAATAAAATATGAATAATTGTGAAAATATTTGTGGATTGATATGCATTACGCCATATTGATTCGTTACAGTATGGATCTAAGTCGTTTTTGTAAATACTCAATTTTCATATTTGTGTATTGCATTTAAGTTAGAACGAAAGTTTGCTATTACAGATTTTTAAAACTGTACATTTGCAAGTTGTATATTAAATGATTCTGAATGTTGCATACCTAGAACGTGTTGCATGTATTCATTTGCCAAAGACTTCGATTTTATGATAAACAATATTTATTCTTGTTAAAAGATTTCTTTTATAAATGCGTGAGCCTTAAATTACATTTTCGAAAAGTAATGAATCTGCTTTAGATAATTCAGACAGTGTAGAGACGACAATACACTACATGCTGTGCGTGCGGAGAAGTCGAACGCATTTTTGTAGTCAAACCTTTAATTTTACCGATTTGACAATCAGGTTATGGTCGTTTGATTTGATTGATTGATTGATTGATGTTTAACACCCCTTTCAGCACTATTTGCTTTTTCGTGGCGGTCAGTTTTATTGGTGGAGGAAGCCGAGTACCTGTAGAGAACCACCGACCTTCGGTAGGAAAACTGACAATCCTAGTCAATTAAGATTGAAGTCGAGTGTGTCTGCTCCGTGGGAATTCGAACTCACAACCTAAGTGTTTACTGGCTAGTGATACAATAGTTGGACTATTAGACCACTTGGCCACCGAGGCCCCGTTTGATTTGAGATTTAAGACATGTTAGCAAACAGGTGTGTCATAGTGAGGTTAGTAAACAGCTTCTCAGTTTTTTACACTAACTGAGTTGCAATTTGTATTTTTAATACATGCATCTTATATCTAGTTATCGTCACAAAACCATATGTCCTTATTAGATATATATCGAATAATACATTGCAAAATCCTTTTCGCATTCTGTATCACCACGAGGAACCAATATCAGTTCCGAGTGCCGAAGGTCCTGAGGGCTGGTATTCGTCGATTTGTGACAGTATTCGATACGGATTTTGCTATGTATTGATCTGTTTATCAAATAGTTTGATAGAATCAGAGTCATGATATATAACAGATCCGTGTTTTATTCTTTTTTTTTTAAACCAATCGACAATATAAAAGAGACAAGAAAATGATGATTTTCCTGTAGTTTTCCAGCTGACTTGATTTTTTTTTTTCATAAACTTCCTTTTTTACTTATCCCGTTTCATGATAGTTATTACAAAATTCGGGATTGCGAATAATACAAGTGTTTTATAATAGCAATTTGTAGATTCCATGCCCTTATTACCTCAGTTCGATTGCACCAATGTTAACACACATACATGTACATGTACGTACTTATGAAAAATAATAATGAAGGAAGATGGGTCTTTCGACCATTTTCCATTTTTTTTTTTTTTTGCAAGTATTTTTATGAATTTCTGATTAAATATGGTTAAATTTCGTATCATGTCAGGAAACAAAGCAACTGGACGTCATATGTATAATTGTGACGTCATTCGATATATGACGTCACGTCCTCCGTTCGAAATGTGGTATGCGAAAAGGGGTATGCGATACAGGGTAGATGATACGGAATGGAGAAAAGAGCCTTCATCAAATATACTTAATTGCTGTATTAAGTAGTAAATATATGATAAACAAGTATATGGGATATTTTGTAAATTCAATAATTTTGTGAAATTTGCTTTTTGGGCTTTTCATCAGCAGAGTATAATTTTTGAATGTCAGTTTGTCCCTCTGTAAAATATCTGGTGAAAATACGTGATCAAGGTTACTTAGCTGGATTTGGCTATTTTTTTAGGTCCTTTTGGTTATATAGATACTCAATTGATTCGGTTCTTATACATTCTTGGCTTTTAAATATTCGGTGTTCAGCGCTCCTAATGAAGGTAAATCCTGAATAGCGCTTCGGTCGCATGAAATTTATAACGTTTTGTGTTGGTTTTTTTTTTGGTTTTTTTTGGTTTTTTGGTTTTTTACAGCACTGGGTCGATACCTCTACTAGTGGACTATCAATCCCCGGGGGTATCATCAGTTCAGTAGTCTATACTACGGTACTGACATGATTTATAACAAATTTTTCTAAAATTGTCCGTTTCTAAATATATGAATTGTAGGGAAACTAAGTTTTAACTTGCTCATTCAAAGTTCACATTAGATGGATTTTGCTACTTGGCTTTCAAATATTCGGTTTTCAGCGTTCCTGATAGAGGTTAATCCAGAAAAGCGCTTCTGACGCATGAAATTCATAACGTGTTGTTTTTATTTGTTTTTTCTTACTGTTTGTTAAGAAAAAAAGTAAAATAACGAAAATACCCAACTCCAGAAAGTCCTTTATCAAATGATAAAATCAAAAGCTCAAACATATCAAACGAATGGAAAACAATTGCCATATCCCTGACTTGGTAGAGGCAATTCCTTATGTGGAAAATGGTGGATCTAACCTGGTTTTTATAGCTAGCTAAACCTCTCACTTGTATGACAGTTCCATTATATTGGAAATAACGTGTGAGCAAAACAAACAGATATAATATGTAAAATGTTAACAAATTGGGATACAGCAGTCAACATTGTGTTATAATCTTAATCACTATAAAACACCTACCCTTTTAAACAAATAAAAATCCAAATAACATATAGACGCTCTATAGACAAAGTAAATAAGCAAAAATGAAAGACAAGAATACAAAATGAACATAGCACTATAACACAACGGCGGGATTATTAAATACCTAGTCACGCCAAAAATTATATACTAAAAATGGACAAAACAATAAAGGTAAATAATATACAAAACCAAATAAAAAAGAACTCTATAACACGTAATTGAGATGAAAAACAACGTCAGTATCCAGAATCTAAGACCAGCATGTACTATTTGTGAAGTAGATACGGAAAATTTATCAACAAGGTTTTGGTATCTTCTGATGGACTTTCTTAGAAAACGAACGAGACAACGTCTCGTTCTTTGACATAACCCTGGTTCATCAACATTCTACACAGATACTGGTAACGCTTTATACAGTCTGCGTATCAGCTGCAAGCTCTGGGATACCGAATGAGTTGGGAAATATATATCCTATATGCAAATGAAGTGGGTATATTGCTGATGAGCTGGGAATTTATAATTTCAAAATTAAAATCGTCTCTTTTGTCATTGATTCTGGTACTAAGATGACGGCAAGGAGAGATTCACAGTTCGTTGCCAAAGGAATGCGGACAATTTGTTGAAAAATCTACCTCCAAATTGTGATGTGTAATGATATGGGAGACAAATAGCAAATATGTATACAGTACATGAAATATGTCAAACGAAGACAAAACGAAGCTAACAAAATACTACCAAATATTGCAAGGCATATGTTGAACTGAGTTCTAATATATTCAGTGATCACAAAACGGTAATCTTTATGTTATGAGAATCAATACTGTTTTGTTTTAGAAATAATTAATCGAAATTCAAGGACTATGTCCGTATTGACTTCTTTCACGTCATATTCAAACGTTGAAATACTCGTTTATTTCTTACTTTTTTGTTGGAAATACTTCAATGTCTTGAATGCATAATAAAATATGAATAATTGTGAAAATATCTGTGGATTGATATGCATTATCCCATATTGATTCGTTACAGTATGGATCTAAGTCGTTTTTTGTAAATACTCAATTTTCATATTTGTGTATTGCATTTAAGTTAGAACGAAAGTTTGCTATTAAAGATTTTTAATACTGTTCATTTGCAAGTTGTATATTAAATGATTCTGAATGTTACATACCTAGAACGTGTTGCATCGCACACTGACCGATAACAAGAAAAATATAGATCAATTTTCTATTTCTAAAACTGTGGAAATGAAAAGTACTATTTTACAAGTTAAAACAGAACCATTTAAATCATATTAGTAACATAATGGGGTTATTCACCAAAGACAACCTTTTCTATTTTTGTTTTTGAATGTTAATTGATTATTTTTTTGTTATCTTGTGTTATACTCGTATAATATAAAAATTTAATTTACGTCATATGGTGTCGGATGTGCATCCACTAAAATGGGATGAATAAAATGTATATAAACCAAGCAAATAATAGGATCGATTAAAATAATTTCTGAAGAACAGATTATGATACAATGGCAGACAGTATAATAAGTAGTGTTCTGTCAATTTACTTGGGCGGTGAAGAACTCCAGGGAGCATGGAAATATTTGTGGATTGATATGCATTACTCCATATGTATTCATTTGCCAAAGACTTCCGATTTTATGATAAACAATATTTATTCTTGTTAAAAGATTTCTTTTATAAATGCGTGAGCCTAAAATTACATTTTCGAAAAGTAATGAATCTGCTTTAGATAATTCAGAC
Source organism: Mytilus coruscus (assembly GCA_017311375.1). Taxonomy (NCBI): domain Eukaryota; kingdom Metazoa; phylum Mollusca; class Bivalvia; order Mytilida; family Mytilidae; genus Mytilus; species Mytilus coruscus. Next base: position 50,677,492 of record CM029606.1, on the reverse strand, counting down.
ATTGTAGAGACGACAATATACTACATGCTGTGCGTGCGGAGAAGTCGAACGCATTTTTTGTAGTCAAACCTTTAATTTTACCGATTTGACAATCAGGTTAAGGTCGTTTGATTTGATTGTTTGATTGATTGGTGTTTAACACCACTTTCAACACTATTGTGCTTTTTCGTAGCGGTCAGTTTTTATTGGTGGAGGAAGCCGGAGTACCTGTAGAGAACCACCGACCTTCGGTAGGAAAACTGACAATCCTAGTCAATTAAGATTGAAGTCGAGTGTGTCTGCTACGTGTGGGAATTCGAACTCACAACCTAAGTGTTTACTGGCTAGTGATACAATAGTTGGACTATTAGACCACTTGGCAACCGAGGCCCCGTTTGATTTGAGATTTAAGACATGTTAGCAAACAGGTGTGTCATAGTGAGGTAAGTAAACAGCTACTCAGTTTTTTACCCTAACTGAGTTGCAATTTGTATTTTTAATACATGCATCTTATATCTAGTTATCGTCACAAAACCATATGTCCTTATTAGATATATATAGAATAATACATTGCAAAATCCTTTTCGCATTCTGTATCACCACGAGGAACCAATATCAGTTCCGAGTGCCGAAGGTCCTGAGGGCTGATATTCGTCGATTTGTGACAGTATTCGATACGGATTTTGCTATGTATTGATCTGTTTATCAAATAGTTTGATAGAATCAGAGTCATGATTTATAACAGATCCGTGTTTTATTCTTTTTTTTTTTTAACCAATCGACAATATAAAAGAGACAAGAAAATGATGATTTTCCTGTAGTTTTCCAGCTGACTTGATTTTTTTTCATAAACTTCCTTTTTACTTATCCCGTTTCATGATAGTTATTACAAAATTCGGGATTGCGAATAATACAAGTGTTTTATAATAGCAATTTGTAGATTCCATGCCCTTATTACCTCAGTTCGATTGCACCAATGTTAACACACATACATGTACATGTACGTACTTATGAAAATAATAATGAAGGAAGATGGGTCTTTCGACCATTTTCCATTTTTTTTTTTTTTGCAAGTATTTTATGAATTTCTGATTAAATATGGTTAAATTTCGTATCATGTCAGGAAACAAAGCAACTGGACGTCATATGTATAATTGTGACGTCATTCGATATATGACGTCACGTCCTCCGTTCGAAATGTGGTATGCGAAAAGGGGTATGCGATACAGGGTAGATGATACGGAATGGAGAAAAGAGCCTTCATCAAATATACTTAATTGCTGTATTAAGTAGTGAATATATGATAAACAAGTATATGGGATATTTTGTAAATTCAATAATTTTGTGAAATTTGCTTTTTGGGCTTTTCATCAGCAGAGTGTAATTTTTGAATGTCAGTTTGTCCCTCTGTAAAATATCTGGTGAAAATACGTGATCAAGGTTACTTAGATGGATTTGGCTATTTTTTTAGGTCCTTTTGGTTATATAGATACTCAATTGATTCGGTTCTTATACATTCTTGACTTTTAAATATTCGGTGTTCAACGCTCCTAATGAAGGTAAATCCTGAATAGCGCTTCGGTCGCATGAAATTTATAACGTTTTGTGTTGTTTTTTTTTTTTTTTTTTTTTTTGGTTTTTACAGCACTGGGTCGATACTTCTACTAGTGGTCTATCAATCCCCGAGGGTATCATCAGTTCAGTAGTCTATACTACGGTACTGACATGATTTATAACAAATTTTTCTAAAATTGTCCGTTTCTAAATATATGAATTGTAGGGAAACTAAGTTTTAACTTGCTCATTCAAAGTTCACATTAGATGGATTTTGCTACTTGGCTTTCAAATATTCGGTTTTCAGCGTTCCTGATAGAGGTTAATCCAGAAAAGCGCTTCTGACGCATGAAATTCATAACGTGTTGTTTTTATTTGTTTTTCTTACTGTTTGTTAAGAAAAAGTAAAATAACGAAAATACCCAACTCAGAAAGTCCTTTATCAAATGATAAAATCAAAAGCTCAAACATATCAAACGAATGGAAAACAATTGCCATATCCCTGACTTGGTAGAGGCAATTCCTTATGTGGAAAATGGTGGATCTAACCTGGTTTTTATAGCTAGCTAAACCTCTCACTTGTATGACAGTTCCATTATATTGAAAATAACGTGTGAGCAAAACAAACAGATATAATATGTAAAATGTTAATAAATTGGGATACAGCAGTCAACATTGTGTTATAATCTTAATCACTATAAAACACCTACCCTTTTAAACAAATAAAAATCCAAGTAACATATAGACGCTCTATAGACAAAGTAAATAAGCAAAATGAAAGACAAGAATACAAAATGAACATAGCACTATAACACAACGGCGGGATTATTAAATACCTAGTCACGCCAAAATTATATACTAAAATGGACAAAACAATAAAGGTAAATAATATACAAAACCAAATAAAAAGAACTCTATAACACGTAATTGAGATGAAAAACAACGTCAGTATCCAGAATCTAAGACCAGCATGTACTATTTGTGAAGTAGATACGGAAAATTTATCAACAAGGTTTTGGTATCTTCTGATGGACTTTCTTAGAAAACGAACGAGACAACGTCTCGTTCTTTGACATAACCCTGGTTCATCAACATTCTACACAGATACTGGTAACGCTTTATACAGTCTGCGTATCAGCTGCAAGCTCTGGGATACCGAATGAGTTGGGAAATATATATCCTATATGCAAATGAAGTGGGTATATTGCTGATGAGCTGTGGGGAATTTATAATTTCAAAATTAAAATCGTCTCTTTTGTCATTGATTCTGGTACTAAGATGACGGCAAGGAGAGATTCACAGTTCGTTGCCAAAGGAATGCGGACAATTTGTTGAAAAAATCTACCTCCAAATTCAAAAATAAATACGTCAATATAAACTCCAGCATACTGATTACCTGGTCCTCTATATAGCATGTTTAACAGTTTTGTTCACTACTAAAAAAAATATGTTGTATGATATCCAGTTCTTTACAGTTTGTTTTTTTTTTTTTTTTTTTTTTTTTTCATGATCCACATATGGTTAATAAAACTATGTAGACAGTTTCGCAGTAATTCTAAAGACCATCAATCACATTGGACAGAAATTTTGTTAATCTAAATTACAATATCTTTGTAGAAAATTTCTTTGTAGAACATGCAGATGAGCCGGCAATTAACCGTTGTTAGTACGTAATTTCTTGAAGCTAAAGTATCCAATACAAACAATGTTCTCAAATTTGCTGTTCAATGTAAGTTTCATTGAAGATGTTAGTAGATATGAAGAGAGCAGTGTTTCTTTCACTCTACAAGTGATATATGTTTGGATTTTGTTAGGACTGGTACCCTTAAACAGGTCAAGAACTGTAGATTTACTGACGTCAGAATATATTTGCATTGTAATTTTCCAAATAGAAGGTAATCAAAGCCTTGAAAAACTTACTCAATGAACTACAATGCATTATGAGCTTCTACAAATTTACTAGTTCTTTAAAGCACGTGGAATCAGTGGAACTGTCAACTAATATAGTGTCTGGGACTCTTATAACTACTATCGAATAGTTTGGTTGCGTTTTTTACTAATATCTAAAATTTTTTGCTTATATTGATCTGAAAGGTAGTAAAGTTCAAGATTGATTTGCAAAAGACATTAATACGAACTTGATGATGGCGAACCGGAAAGTTAAGTTTCAGACATGATTTTATATGTTTGTATTCTTATTTACAGTTTGTATGTAAACAGTTTTCACAGCAGATTGGTTTTTATTTACATAAACTTTGTATCCTAGACAGCCTTAAAGGTCACTGGACCGCTGTCACTCGGAGGTCACTGAACCGACGACGCATAGAGGTCATTTATCCGTAGACATTAAGAGGTAACTGAACCAAAGATACTCAGAAATCACTATGCCATTTTAAGCTGGATTTACGGAACTGACAATTAGTTAGATGTTTTGGATGTGTAAGCATGATTTAATATCGGTTAATGAGCAAGATTGAAATTATATAGGTATGTATCAATTATATATTTATTTGAAGTGTTTATGTAATCATAGAAAATCATTTCTATTATACAGTGTATTGTGGGCCAAAACCATAAAGCGACACCTTCAGGGCTGCGCATTCATAACATAGTTTATCACCAACTGACGTATGAGCTAAATTGTCATTGGATAAATATTATGGTACAGTTTTTTTTTTTTTTTTTTAAAGATTTACAAAATGACAGAATAGTGTCGTGCAATATCTTTTATTTTACATTGTTGAATATTTGAAGGAATACTGCAATCTATTTAATAAGTGTTTTAAGTTTATTTTCAAAGTGTCAGATGGGCACACAATTTAACAGGTTGTAGTGTAATTTTTTTTACTTTGTTGACATATTTAAGAGCTAGTGTGGATTCAGCCGCTCACAATGATATATATGATAGATGATTTAAACTGAACGGTTGCTAGAAATCAGATAGATCTAATGATATATATGTGTTTAAAATTTACGTAATCATTGATCAGCTAAGAATGTCAGCTTTGAATTAGCCTGCTTTCTTTGTGCATAGAGAAGGTCACTGCGCATTTAATACCCAATCATTGTATTTGGTTTTTTAATATATATAATAAAAAAATGGTACATAATTGTATATGCTCAATTATGTTCACTGTGTAAATTAGTTTCAAGGTATCTGGAGCACATTTGGGACTGGAGACGTTTGAGGGGAAGAGAGGCAAAAGATACCAATGGACATACAAACTCATAGTCGAAAATAAGATGACAACGCCATGGCTAAAAAAAAGAAATGGAAAAACAAACAAACAAATAACAGTACACAAAACACAACATAGAAAACTAATAACTGAGCAACACGAACCCAAGAATAAACATGGTGATTTCAGATGCTCCGGTAAGGTGAGCTGACATGTGTCATCATCGGAAAGACACGTTTCTGAGTATTAGATATATACAACCCTTCATATGTAGTTCTTTTCTTACTATTATTGGAATCATAGATCTCACACATTAAAAAATATTTGAACAAAACTTAAAGCGAAGTAATAAATTCCATACTTCGGAAAGGGCAACACAAATAATGACTCTCATATCAACAAATAAGAGCTGCATAAGAGTTATGTATAGTTCTTTATATCAAAAGTGTTAATAAATTGTAATAAGGGCTTAGGAGGTTACTAATAGGATATCCCCTCAAATAAAGCAATTGCAAAAAGTAAAATCACAAAAATACTGAACTCCGAGGAAAATTCAAAACGGAAAGTCCCTTATCAAATGGCATAATCAAAAGCTCAAACACATCAAACGAATGGATAACAACTGTCATATTCCTGACTTGGTACAGGCATTTTTTTATGTAGAAAATGGTGGATTGATCCTGATTAAAGCAAAGTCCATGCTTTAGTGATAGTGATTCGAAAGATGAATCTGATAAAAAAAAATAAGAGGTGCAAAACGTACATCATATTATTAGGATTCTTAATACGTAAACACAATGGGTAAGGAGTTAAGCGGATACAAAAGTGGTATATGATGACAACTTATAAACACATGATGTAGCAGACGGACGATCGATCACGCGGTTGAGCATTTCGATCACTTTATACAACCCGCTTACGAAAACTAGGACATATTTCATGAATTTTACAATTATGTTATAATTGATAAATGGTACAATCCAAAATCGTTTTTTTTTTTTTATAAAAAGGAAGCATATAATGATGGTCACCACGAGCGTTTTTCTAACAAGTATTGTCACTTACCATCTGATATAGCTCTTTCTGACAACGATAGTGCTCTTTCTTGAACTAATAGTGGTTCTGGAGGTGTACATCTTTTAAGTAGGAAAGATAAGCGCTCAAACAATTTATACAAAACAATGGAGAAGTTTGGGAACTAGAATCTGAAATATAGTTTATTGTTTAAATTTTAATTATGATTATTGACACAGTAAAAACTTGATTAAGAAATCGCCAAAGGCATAAATGGCCTAAAAATGTATAAATACATAAACATCCAATGCACATACGACAACATAACCAAAATGACTTAAAAGAATAACAGCAGGTTAATAAAAACAAAAGAACAATTTCTGAAATTACATTTTAATTTTGGTTTTAGTTTAGTAAGTAAATTTATGAATATCCTACAAATGTTCCTGAGTTGTTTTCCCCTCTTTGGTCGGATTGTTGTCTCTTTGACACATTCCCCATTTCCATTCTCAATTTTACAAAAGCATAGAATAGTATGAATGATATTATTTAAGCCTTGGTGTAGTAATCCGTGTTTTTTCCTTATTGATCAAATACTCTCATTTTTTATGATTTTACTTGAATATGTAAATTATTTACAAGATTTGGCCAATGATAAACTTCATGTGAACTGTAACATTACTGACATATAAGAGAGCATTTTTACAACAGATTTGTTGGTTTATTCATTTACTCAAACGTTTGATTTGTCTTTTAAATCATCATCTGAACATAATGTTAAGCAGAATATGCATACTATGTGGAGACACATGATCTCGCTCAAAGAGTACTGTGTGTAATTGCAGTTATCTTTATTCATTGTGTTTTTATTTAAGAGGAAAACGGACAGAAATACATTCCACCACATATTGAATAACCGGTAAGAAGGGGATGTTTGTTTACTTATATATATACTTATTGGCTGTCTGAGATCCATAGATAATTTGTACCCTTTAATGACAGTTTGACTCTGAGTGGATTCACATGGTGGTTGATAAATGCATATCAAGAGATGATTTTAGTGACGACAAACACAGCCTCGGTACGTAAATAGTCTTTTTGATTCTTTCGGATATTTTCAATCCTGTTTTGCGTATTCTTAATAGATTAACAAGATTTGATCATCAGTTAACAACTGTTGCCTCAAATCTATAAAGTTACTGTAACATAATTTGTACATCAGTACAGGCGTTAAAATACTGAAATAGTTTTATTCAAATAGGCAGTTATACAATTTTTGAAAATTGTTTTTAAAAGGGGGATGTATCTCTTCCAAGCTAAGATCTGATTCCCTCTCTGGGTTTTGCTTTATTTGGTAGTTCTATAACTCTCAGTGTCATGTCTTCTGTTTTCAGCCTGGCATTATGAGGCTCTTAGTATATATAAGTATACTACCTTTTCATTTCTACAGTTTTGTATCAATGTCACGTATAAAGAAAAAGAGGAAAGATATTGTCTGTATTATTCCTAAATCCTTACACTTATTGTAAATTTTGTAGCTCTGCTTTTTTTTTTTTTTTTTTTGTCTAGAATGAGAAATTCTCTGAATATAACAATTTAGTTTATCGTCTATTTATATTTACCTATAACATGTATAGGTTTTCTTTTTTCTTCAAAATGTTCAAGTAGACTTTCGGTTTCTGAAATACATATGCTCCAATTTTCAGTCATTAATATTGATAAGATAAACATTTTCAGAAATATAACAGAATTTTTGGATAGGTTATTCATTTAGCGTCCTTTCGATCAAAGAACTCCTCAGGTGTTAGAGCATTTAGACCTCATTTGCCGTCTTTTTTTAATTTATCTAAGCGTGCATTGAAAATGCTTTAAAAGAGCAGCAAAGTGCTATTGACCGTTGTCGTAACGCCTCTTTCTACTTATTAAGTGTTCTGGCTTTGATGTTTGAAATAGGAACTGCTAGTTATATTTCATTGAAATTATTAGATCAACTGCTTTATGGAACATTCTTACCTTCTATCCTGTCTTGTGTCTCTTGTTGTCTATCTAATTTTGTGCTCTTTGTTGAAATATCACTGTGCAGAGCTACATGTATCATTTCACGCAACTGTCTGTTTTTCAAGGCTAACTTTGATCTTTTACGGTCCTGCAATTCGCCAAGTAGCTCAAGCTCAATAATTGAAAATATCAAATCTCGATTTTTAAACTCCAGCAGACCAATAATTGTCTGTTGAATAATGACTTCTGTCCGCAAATTTTCACAATTCTTGCAATTGTCTTCTATGTTAACTCGTCTGGCTTCATATGGAACAGCGACTGCTGGATCTAAAGAAACAAAGTAACTGATTATTGGTGTAATTAGCTGCAAGTTTACCTTTTAAACAATTGCGGTTTTGTATGTAATGTTATGCTATTTTCACAGTATCAGCAGTAGAGTGTGATCAAGTTAAGGCACGAATTGAACCAGGGCAGGGAGGGAGAATCGTTGACCATATAAAGTTAAAACCCCTTACCGACATCATCTGTCCTTATATGGTGATCGTATCACTTATTAGTCAAAGGGATCATCTACTCTAACAAGGTAAAGTCATCAAACTTGACTCAACGTAAGGACCTAAAGGGACTGGTCATTGTCAACTACTGAATTTGGTTAAATACGTCGCTCAAATTTAGGCTAAGTAGTATAAGACCATTTTAGTAAAGTATTTTTCCTGTATTGGTTTTACTGGATGTTTTGTTAATCCTATGATTGAAATAATTAGATGCGTAAAATGTTTGGCAAAGTTGCCAAATTAAGAGAAAAATAACATTTTTTTAAAGAAATTATATCGACCTTTTTAAATTGTAAATCTATGTACTTTTCATTTGTGAAATATCGGAGAATATTATAAACATTTGGTATCCATTTCTCATACCTGAAACATATGTTGTCTGCGCAGAATATGACCTTAGTCCTAACAAGTTTATAAAAAATTTTAAATATGACAGATCATGTAAGAACCTTTTAAAATCCACTCTACCAAGTACAAAATCCAGAACATTCCGGATCTACAAATGTTCACCTTTTTGCACTTGGCCTTGTCGATCCTTTCACGACGATTTTCATTATAATTCTATCGTTTGAGGAAAATGTCATGACTATTAATTAGAGAACTGGCTGTTAATGGCAGATATTGGATTGTTTGTATTAGACATATGCACAACTTTAATATATTTTGGAAGATTACGAGCTAGACACATCATTAAGCTAAACACCTGTATATTGTTGAAGATTGTATATTGCCCTCTAGATATCTACTTTTTTTTTTTTTTTGTCGTTTAAATTCGGTCTCGGTGATACATATCTTACTTCCCCTTTTTTATTGCAATCGTTCTTCGTTTTTTTCTCGAAGCGACTCACTTATGTAGCTGCTTTACTGAGTTACTTACAATATGCACTATGCACTTGCAACAATCCTTGGAGAATGAAACAATTGACCAGATATCTCTTTGATTACTTCATCTGTAAGAAATGAAATGCAAATAATAAATTCACAGAACAAAATGCTGTGGCAGATATGAAATAGCAGAGACGAAATATCATTATTCTTGTTTTTTATAACATGACTAGCAGAAACGTACGAACAGACAGATGACTTTTTCACTCCTCTACTTTGTCATTCAATTTTAAATTCTACATAAATCCCGCTTACATTCAACAACTAATATAAAGGAAACTATTATAAGAGATGCATGTATAAAGTGTTGATATTAACAACAACAACAACAAGCATCTTCATCAAACATCAGAATAAGAATTAGAAGATTTGGTATGATTGACAATGAGACAACCAGAAATCAAATGACGTAGAAGCTACCAACGATAGGTCGTCACACAGCATTCCACAATTAGCTATAGCAAGACCCAAACCGCATGGCAAGCTATAAAAGACCCAGAAATGACAAATGTTTAAAACGAAAAAACTAGAGGCCTGAATTTTGTACAAAACGACAAACGAAAAAAAAAATAATGATATACAGAACAAACAACAACCATTGATTTACAGGCTCTTGACTTATGAAATGCATAGACTGAATATGGCACGGTTAAACAGGTATATAAACTCATCATAGATACCAGGATTGAAATTTTATATTTGCGCCACACGCGCGTTTCGTCTACAAAAGACTCATCAGTGACGCTCGAATCAAAAAATGTTAAAAACGCCAAATAATGTACGAAGTTGAAGAGCATTGAGAACCAAAAATTCCTAAAAGTTTTGCCAAATACAGCTAAGGTAATCTATTCCTGAGGTAGAATGGTAGAAAAGCCTAGTATTTCAAAAATTCAAAGCTTTATTAACAGTTAATTTATAATTATGAACATATCAATGATAACTCAAGTCAACACAGAAATGCTGACTACTGGGCTGGTGATACCCTCGGGGAATTAAAACTCCATCAGCAGTGGCATCGACCCAGTGGTTGTAAATAAACTCATCATAGATACCAGGATTGAAATTTTATATTTGCGCCACACGCGCGTTTCGTCTACAAAAGACTCATCAGTGACGCTCGAATCAAAATATGTTAAAAAGGCCAAATAAAGTACGAAGTTGAAGAGCATTGAGGACCAAAATTCCTAAAAGTTTTACTAAATACAGCTGCAGCTAAGGTAATCTATTCCTGAGGTAGAAAAGCCTTAGTATTTCAAAAATTCAAAGCTTTGTAAACAGTTAATTTATAATTATAAACATATCAATGATAACTCAAGTCAACACAGAAGTGCTGACTACTGTGCAAAGAGATGCGAAAGATAACAGACACATTCAAATTCATAAGTTGAAAACAAACTCACAACGCCATGGCAAAACACGAAAAACGACAAAAGACAAACAACAGTTTACAAAACACAACATAAAAAACTCAAAACTGAGCAACACGAACCCCACTAAGACAGGGTGTAGTCTCATGAGCTCCTGAATGGTAAGCAGTTTCACCCCTACATGTAAAACCCTTCGTGTTATTCTTATAAAATATGTTGATACGTTATATCAAGTGTTTTGGCTATATACATATACTTAGATTCGAAAAATAATGTTAATAGATACAGTGGATATTGAGGTGATGGATATGAAGAATTCTTGAGCGAAAACTGTGCGTTAAAAGAAATAAGTAATTAACATTTTCTAAGGAATGACAATACACAATATAGGTCATTTTTTAAATGACGAATTTTCAGTACACCTATCATACGATGCACACTGCTGCTGTGAGTGTTTAAATGAAACTTTGTAGTATCTATGTTTATAAAAATATGAATCTATGCATCAATGATAAACACGATTTACATGTGTTGTAGAAATTAAAGAGATCTATTTTAGTTTTTGGTAATTTATGTGCGTAAATCATTTTGATTCCATTTAAATCTGCAAAATGTAATAATTGAGAACTTTATTATATGTCTTACGAAAGATCACAGTTTCTTTATTATTTTATGTCGCATTTGTTCTACAAATTAGATTTGATTGACCTATATAAAATGAATGTCTATCCTGTTACCGATACTAAAACTATCGTGAAATTATTATCTCCTTAGAGTGATTAATTGGTTGGTGTTTAACATTTGATGTTGGTTATTTCGTTGCAGTCAATTTTTATTGGTGGAGGAAGCCGGGTGGACCGGAGAACACCATCGACCTTCGACAGGAAAACTGACAACCCAAGTCAATTAAGAAATGAGTCTAACGTACCTGCCATGTGCAGGGGTTCGAACTCACAATCTCAATGTTGACTGTCAGCGATTCTGTTGTTGAATTTGCCCTCAGAGGCCCTCCTCAATAAGAATGTGGCACTATTATATGAGGATTTGAAGGGAACAAAGCCCTTTGAAATGTGTTCACAGCTGGGTTCTTAAGATAACAATGTTCAGAATGAAAAAAAAAACATCAGTGCGAACACTTCTTTCATGGCCATGCTGTTACCAACAATCTGTTACTGAAAACAATATTAATATCACTTATTAGTCAAAGGGATCATCTACTCTAACAAGGTAAAGTCATCAAACTTGACTCAACGTAAGGACCTAAAGGACTGGTCATTGTCAACTACTGAATTTGGTTAAATACGTCGCTCAAATTTAGGCTAAGTAGTATAAGACCATTTTAGTAAAGTATTTTTCCTGTATTGGTTTTACTGGATGTTTTGTTAATCCTATGATTGAAATAATTAGATGCGTAAAATGTTTGGCAAAGTTGCCAAATTAAGAGAAAAATAACATTTTTAAAGAAATTATATCGACCTTTTAAATTGTAAATCTATGTACTTTTCATTTGTGAAATATCGGAGAATATTATAAACATTTGGTATCCATTTCTCATACCTGAAACATATGTTGTCTGCGCAGAATATGACCTTAGTCCTAACAAGTTTATAAAAATTTTGAATATGACAGATCATGTAAGAACCTTTTAAAATCCACTCTACCAAGTACAAAATCCAGAACATTCCGGATCTACAAATGTTCACCTTTTGCACTTGGCCTTGTCGATCCTTTCACGACGATTTTCATTATAATTCTATCGTTTGAGGAAAATGTCATGACTATTAATTAGAGAACTGGCTGTTAATGGCAGATATTGGAATATTTGTATTAGACATATGCACAACTTTAATATATTTTGGAAGATTACGAGCTAGACACATCATTAAGCTAAACACCTGTATATTGTTGAAGATTGTATATTGCCCTCTAGATATCTACTTTTTTTTTTTTTTTTTTTTGTCGTTTAAATTCGGTCTCGGTGATACATATCTTACATCCCCTTTTTTATTGCAATCGTTCTTCGTTTTTTTCTCGAAGCGACTCACTTATGTAGCTGCTTTACTGAGTTACTTACAATATGCACTTGCAACAATCCTTGGAGAATGAAAAAATTGACCAGATATCTCTTTGATTACTGAGTTTCATCTGTAAGAAATGAAATGCAAATAATAAATTCACAGAACAAAATGCTGTGGCAGATATGAAATAGCAGAGACGAAATATCATTATTCTTGTTTTTTATAACACGACTAGCAGAAACGTACGAACAGACAGATGACTTTTTCACTCCTCTACTTTGTCATTCAATTTTAAATTCTACATAAATCCCGCTTACATTCAACAACTAATATAAAGGAAACTATTATAAGAGATGCATGTATAAAGTGTTGATATTAACAACAACAACAACAAGCATCTTCATCAAACATCAGAATAAGAATTAGAAGATTTGGTATGATTGACAATCAGACAATCAGAAATCAAATGACGTAGAAGCTACCAACAATAGGTCGTCACACAGCATTCCACAATTAGCTATAGCAGGACCCAAACCGCATGGCAAGCTATAAAAGACCCAGAAATGACAAATGTTTAAAACGAAAAAACTAGAGGCCTGAATTTTGTACAAAACGACAAACGAAAAAAAAAATAATGATATACAGAACAAACAACAACCATTGATTTACAGGCTCTTGACTTATAAAGTGCATAGACTGAATATGGCACGGTTAAACAGGTATATAAACTCATCATAGATACCAGGATTGAAATTTTATATTTGCGACACACGCGTTTCGTCTACAAAGACTCATCAGTGACATTCGAATCAAAAATGTTAAAACGCCAAATAATGTACGAAGTTGAAGAGCATTGAGAACCAAAAATTCCTAAAAGTTTTGCCAAATACAGCTAAGGTAATCTATTCCTGAGGTAGAATGGTAGAAAAGCCTAGTATTTCAAAATTCAAAGCTTTATTAACAGTTAATTTATAATTATGAACATATCAATGATAACTCAAGTCAACACAGAAATGCTGACTACTGGGCTGGTGATACCCTCGGGGAATTAAACCTCCACCATAGTGGCATCGACCCAGTGGTTGTAAATAAACTCATCATAGATACCAGGATTAAAATATTATATTTGCGTCTACAAAAGACTCATCAGTGACGCTCGAATCAAAATATGTTAAAAAGGCCAAATAAAGTACGAAGTTGAAGAGCATTGAGGACCAAAATTCCTAAAAGTTTTACTAAATACAGCAGCAGCTAAGGTAATCTATTCCTGAGGTAGAAAAGCCTTAGTATTTCAAAAATTCAAAGCTTTGTAAACAGTTAATTTATAATTATAAACATATCAATGATAACTCAAGTCAACACAGAAGTGCTGACTACTGTGCAAAGAGATGCGAAAGATAACAGACACATTCAAATTCATAAGTTGAAAACAAACTCACAACGCCATGGCAAAACACGAAAAACGACAAAAGACAAACAACAGTTTACAAAACACAACATAAAAAACTCAAAACTGAGCAACACGAACCCCACTAAGACAGGGTGTAGTCTCATGAGCTCCTGAATGGTAAGCAGTTTCACCCCTACATGTAACACCCTTCGTGTTATTCTTATAAAATATGTTGATACGTTATATCAAGTGTTTTGGCTATATACATATACTTAGATTCGAAAAATAATGTTAATAGATACAGTGGATATTGAGGTGATGGATATGAAGAATTCTTGAGCGAAAACTGTGCGTTAAAAGAAATAAGTAATTAACATTTTCTAAGGAATGACAATACACAATATAGGTCATTTTTTAAATGACGAATTTTCAGTACACCTATCATACGATGCACACTGCTGCTGTGAGTGTTTAAATGAAACTTTGTAGTATCTATGTTTATAAAAATATGAATCTATGCATCAATGATAAACACGATTTACATGTGTTGTAGAAATTAAAAGAGATCTATTTTAGTTTTTTTGGTAATTTATGTGCGTAAATCATTTTGATTCCATTTAAATCTGCAAAATGTAATAATTGAGAACTTTATTATATGTCTTACGAAAGATCACAGTTTCTTTATTATTTTATGTCGCATTTGTTCTACAAATTAGATTTGATTGACCGACATAAAATGAATGTCTATCCTGTTACCGATACTAAAACTATCGTGAAATTATTATCTCCTTAGAGTGATTAATTGGTTGGTGTTTAACATTTGATGTTGGTAATTTCGTTGCAGTCAATTTTTATTGGTGGAGGAAGCCGGGTGGACCGTAGAACACCATCGACCTTCGACAGGAAAACTGACAACCCAAGTCAATTAAGAAATGAGTCTAACGTACCTGCCATGTGCAGGGGTTCGAACTCACAATCTCAATGTTGACTGTCAGCGATTCTGTTGTTGAATTTGCCCTCAGAGGCCCTCCTCAATAAGAATGTGGCACTATTATATGAGGATTTGAAGGGAACAAAGCCCTTTGAAATGTGTTCACAGCTGGGTTCTTAAGATAACAATGTTCAGAATGAAAAAAAAAAACATCAGTGCGAACACTTCTTTCATGGCCATGCTGTTACCAACAATCTGTTACTGAAAACAATATTAAACTTGTAACATATGCAGAGGGGGAATTATTAGACTGGTACGTCTTCAAATAGTATATAACTATATACATGTATGTTTTTATACATAATGAAATGTTTGATTATTTGAACTTATTTAAAGGTTAAACTGCTATTGGTAACATGATAGACAATACTAGTAACAAGATATAACTATATTTGATGATACATCGTCAACGTACGTTCTGGTTTTAAACAAATAATGACAAAAGTAAAAAATTGTGCGAAGGAAGTTATTGATATTGTGTGGATTTAAAAAGGGAAAAAAAAGAACTCAATTTGAAGAACTAACATCTTTAAAACGGGTAGCTGTGTTTTATGTTTAGTTGTAAATAAAGAAATGCATTTTCTTATTTTTAATTCGACTGAATAGAGACACTATTGGTTAGCTGATTTATAACAATAAAGTTACCTTCCGTGATGTCATCTTTGAATATTAATTGCATAGTTATTGTACTTGGTTTGTTGATATCAATTTTTCCAGCATGAGCAATTTGAATAAGCAATGCCCTCAAAGCCATTCGAAATGTTTCTATGTCTTTTAAAATTTTTGAAGGTGCTTTTAACTCTAGAAGAAGGCACTTCTGCTCAGCTTTAATAATGTGAAAACACAAGTCTGAAGAAATTCTTTGTTTGTATTCTAGCAAAAATTGCACAGCTGATTCTTCATCTAATTGTTCTCTGTCGATATGACAGGTAGCGCGAATGTTTTTTATATCTGCAATATATATATGTTTACCATTATACCTAATATTTTCTTTTTGTCTATTGATAAACTGGTCATCAGGTTTTCTGTTGTTTGGTATGACATTTTTTTCTGTATCTTTTATATTTATTTGTATGAACTATCTTTGTTTCAGTTTCAGTAATAGCTGTATAGATGTATCATATATTATTGATTTAATTGTCGAAGGATCGGATTAATCCCAACAGCACATATTTCATTGTTAAACAGTATTTGTGTTTCTCATTTATGGTAAATAATTTATGTTGTGTTTCGCTTAACTTGTTAAATCAAGTTCTATTAAGAACGAATTTGCAATATTAAAGGACTTTTCTTGCGTCATAAATAGCATCTAAAGGCTACGTAGCATAAATAGTATATGATGATATTAACTTGATAAACCTTTTTGTCAAATCAGTTCGTGATCATTTGAATCTTTCATTATTTACCGGCTTCATTTTTAAATTGTTCTGTTACAATCTAATATGTGAAGTTTATATGTAATGAAATTTAATTACAAACATACCTTCAGACTTTCTCTTTGGTTTTGCTCCTTATTGAGCATACACTTCTTCAGTACTCGTTTCGTCCATACTATGCTTGGAACTTTCTGTTTAATATATGCTACATATCATTTTGGTAAGCAAATAAACAAGAAATATGGAACAAGTCTTGAAAGAAAAGAAATATTTCTGAAAGTGTAGTTTGAGAACTGTTTAGTTGTTCCTAGTTCTGAGTACAATGCTTGGTTTCCATCGAGGAGGTAGTATTGGGTCTGCTTTATAAAGAATACTATTTAGACAATTTATATAAGAAGGTCAATTCTATTTTCAAATCATTTAAAAGCAATAGAAATAACTAATTTTTATCACTAAAATGAATAAAATATTCAAATTCTGACATACAGTTAGGCCCGACAATCGAGGTGTTTCATGTGACACTGCAATATACTCCTGTGTAACTACCAAGGATTGTCTAGATTTGATTATGAGCGATTGACTTCTTTTGTCGAAGTCGATATATTGTTTTTGATATTGGTAACATCTCTACGACTTGATTGAATTGATTCTTCAAATTTTTGACAAGAGCAACAAGGATCATTTATTCCTCTTGTACTAAAATAACACTTGTAACGAAATTTTCATGGACGGTAAATCAATCACGTTCATTATTTACCTTTGTGCTCATCATTATGTGTATTTGTTGAATTGGTTCTTTCTATTAGTATACTTATTATTGCCTTCAGCTGCTGCATTTCTTCTCTCGTTTCAGCTTGGAAAATTTCTATTAACATCATATACAAATACACATATACAAGAAAATGTATTTGATTTTTTCACACATGGCTTCAAAAGTTTAGAAATTCTGTAAACAGCATAGCAATATAGTTTTGTTTTCAAAATACAATATTTTATCACATGAAAATCCCATGTAATAATGACTTGCACATGTAAAGTTATATTTAACGAATTCTTGGTGATTTTAATGTTCAGGCAATTTTCTAGGTCTTTTTGTCATAAAGCTCGTCAACTGTTTCGGTTCTTATACATCTTTGGCTTTCAAATATCCAGCACTTGACCTATACCTCTGCTGGTTGACAATCAGTCCCCGAATGTATCATCAGCTCAGAAGTTAGTACTTCGGTACTGACATGATTTATACAAACCTTTCTAAAATTGTCCGTTAATAAATTTTAAAATTATAGAAACTTAGATTTCAACTCCCTCAGGCAAAGCTGACCTTAGTTGGATTTGGCTATCTGTATGTCCTTTTTTGGTTATATAGCTCTTCAACTGTTTCGGTTCTTATACATACTTGGCTTTCAAATATTCTGCTTTGAGCGTTCCTGATGACGGTGAATCAAGAAAAGCGCTTTAATTTTTTATTTAATTTTGTAGTACCAGTTGTTAAATGATATAACGTATCAACTTTTCCTATCAGATTCGATTTATACTATCTTCCTTCTACATGTGTTGACTTTTTCTTGCACTTACGACTTTCCCGTCGCGTATGTGCCGTGCAATTGCTAAATTTCTAACGAGAATGTCAAGGTTATGGTCTGTATATACGGAAAAGCTGTTGGCGAATAAGAGTACGGACAATAATTCAATTGCAATACATTTCTGAAGATTTGAATACAACGGATGTTTTTCCTATAAAATAAAGTATATGTACACGTGGTTCAAAAGTAAAACTTATCAATTTAGGTATATATAACATATTCATCTTTTTTGTTAAATTTAAAGGATGATGTGACTTTGATTTAGCAGCTCAAAACATTGCATTACACGCTGACTTTTTAAATTCGATGTGTTCTGGACATAAGTAAATGAGATAAAAAGCAGAGTTTATCCATGCATAAGCGCATCTTGTTCGAAGTCCACATATCCATTATTTGTTATCAGTCTGTATTGATCAAAACCATTTTATAGAAATATCGGTAAATGGGAATGCTAGTCGAAGTCAGTAGAATAACTTACAGTTGAATAATATATACTTGGAAAACGCCCAAATTAATATTAAGTGTATTAAATGTATATGAAAGTAGTATCAAACTATCAAAACCTATTCTTTCGTTAAGATACTAATTGCGAATGTTGAACCACTAACATAAGGCAAATGAAATAGAGAAAACATATTCTTGTTTAACCAGTTAGACCCTTATCATATGGTGAAAATAAAAAATGGGAAGAAGGATATTCTCACTTATCAATGTCATTTTGAATATTCTTAATTCTAATTCTTCTCAAGTTGAATTACCAGAAACAATCAACATTGATAACATATTTCTGTTAACATACTGATTCATTTGAAATGTTAAATCAAAAAGGCATTAATTTCTATCCTGCAAAAAAGAAGATCATCGTTTATGACTTGAACGTTAAAATTATAAAAAAAAGCTTTATAGGTAAAAATAAAATTTCAAAAAACGAAAATTCAAAATGGAAAGTCCCTTAACCAATGTTAAAAGGAAAACCTCAAACACTTCAAACGAATGGAAAACAAATTCTTAAGATACTGGAACTCATTTTGAACAGATAAGGTCAACCGGGTAATGAAATAAAAAATTCGAGATTATAAAAAAAGATCAAGAACATCTTATTACTTCAGCATATTTGACCACCTGTACATCATGTTACAGAAATGACTATTTGTTGTTCCGGTTTATTAGTTATATCAAACACAAAATCTCATCAAATAATCAAGCATAAAATTTGGTAAGTGAGACGCTCGTTTTGTCTACGTAAGACTCGTCAATGTTACTCGAATCGAGGCCGTTGCAAAGCCACCAAACAATTTTTACGAACAGATTTAATAACCTAAAACAAAATGTCTCTAGCTCCGATGGTCGTCATAGCGGAAAAAATGTTCTTCTGCCATATTTTAGATATTACGATTTTCCATAATAAGGTTATTTATTTTGCCCACATAACAGAAAGTTAGAAAGTTGTATAATTTTTTTTTTTTTTTTCATACCTAATTTCGTATTTGTATTCTGGATTATTTCCTCTTTGGCTTCTAAGATCTTACTTTCACATGTGGTAAACCCATTTTTAATTATACTATTGTTTGCCATTTGCATGCAAGATACTTCATGTAATACCTGTAATCACACAATGTAATATTATAAACCAAATTGTATTCGATATTCAAGTAACACAACAGTAAGCGACAAAATATGAATTTCGATCAGCAGGGATAAATATAAACTAGATTTGCCATTGTAAGCAATAGCAGATGTCATCCTGCGTACCATTGCCACTTGAGCATTTTGAAATTTTTCACATTTCTACTGTTTCCATGGCAACGGCGGTCATTTTGGAAATATTCCAAAGTCAGATGCCACATCTACATATGCCAATTAACATTTCTGTAAAGTTTCATCAAGTTTGGAACACTTTCCTATTTTTCGCATTTGTGCAGTTTACCTGGTAACGGCTGCCATTCCAAGGTCTAATCTACGTTTGGTGGTTCTCATTATGGTAGGCTTTCATGCTGATTGTTCCATTAGTACCTGAGAAATCGCACGGACAAAAAAGTTGAAAGAATAATAATAATAAGGAAAAAACGGAGGAATAGCAATATGTCACCCGACATTGTCGTTCGGGTGACATAATAAGAAGATGTGGTATCAGTGCCTATGAGACAACTCTCCATCCAAGTCAAAATGTGTAAAAAGTAAACAATTATAGGTCAAATTACGGCCTTCAACATAGAGCCTTTGCTCACACCGAAGAGCAAGCTATAAAGGACCCCAAAATGACTAGTGTAAAACAATTAAAACAGTAAAACCAACGGTCTAATCTATTAAAAAAAGGAGAAACGAGAAACACTTATGAACCACACCAAAAGCGACAACCATTGAACAATAGAGTTCACTAGACAATGATGTGAACTCGTATGTTTTTGTCTTCAAGGATAGTATTATTCGTACTAATCAATCTATGTTTTCATGTCTAACGGTAGATTTTCTTAAAGTAAAAGGCGTTATATTTCAAAAGTATTTGCATATCTTAAATATTAAGCACATTGAGCCTGTTTTTGTATTTTTATTTTAACTCCTCAACTATTGATGTCAGATGTATTTAGAATTTTACCTGATTTACATTTGTCGACAGAAATAATTAAATCCTAAGACCTATTAAACTTGTATAGCCTCTTTATCATTCAAACACAAACGATGTCTTTATCTAGCTATGTCATTCGGTTGGACGGTAATACTATTTAAAAAGATGCATAACATCTCAAGGATATATCCATAAATCGACAAAATAAATTATTAAATAGATTGTCCAATATGTGTGTGTACAATATTTGAATATCAGATTTGAAATATGTTTGATACCAGATTAAATTGATATGCATGTTTATGAATTGTTTCATACATCTGTGCCTTTTTGTTGAAATTTGTTATCTGCTCAAAGTGTGTTTAATGTTGTTCAACCAATAAGACAGAGTCACATTAATGACGCTATTTTTGTGTAGTACTAAACTTCTATTACGCTTTGTATATTATACAGCATTTCAGAATCTAAATCATACATTATCTTAGTATAAAAGAATGAATATAAACGCTAACATGATTGGGGTTTTCATAATGATAACAATAAAGAAAATGGTTATGGACATACATACCAGAATCAAATTAAAGCATACAAAATTAAACTTTGAGAAGTTCTATAAATTTGTATTTCATTCCTAACTCAGCTTTGGAAATAAAATTGAGAATGGAAATGGGGAATATGTCAAAGAGACAACAACCCGACTAAAGAGAAGAAAACAGCCGAAGGCCACCAATGGGTCTTCAACGCAACGAGAAAATCCCGCACCCGGAGGCGGGCTTCAGCTGGCCCCTAAATAAAAATGTGTACGAGTTCAGTGAAAATGGACGTCGTACTAACTCCGAAACATATAAATGAACTTGTTATCCTATTTAATAGAAAGGAGCAAAGACTGGCGTCCAGAATATGAGCCAGCACACAGGAATAGAATAAAGTAAAAGGTAAAACTTTTCGGCTTAAAACGTCAAATATCATTTTGACCTTTCTGACCCTTATTTAGAGTCCCTTTGCAGAAAGTTAGATTTTGCGTTTTCCACCGTTTGTTTTTTTCAAATGTGATAAGCACATGAATAAAATGAGGTGTAAGGTACATCAATGAGAATCCACGTCAACAACACATAACACCTAAGGTACTCTTTGATTCAATACCTAGCAATCAATGAAAAGGAACAAAGAAATGTGGATTACTTGGTATAAACTGCAAAGTTGATTATAACCAAATTCATTCTGTCATTTATAGGCCATAACTATTTTCTCCTTTGAGATGATGTAAAAAAGTTGATGTAAACTTAATATATTTTAAAAACTTGACGTCGGCCATCAAATTCCATAAATGGCATATACAAAATGATCAAGAAGTCCTTAATTTTAACGAATCAGTCAAAAAAACTTTACAAGGTGTTTTCATTCCGTCTGTACTTGATAAATAAACAATTAACTCATTTTCTCCTAGGTATCTCTATAAGTCATAATATGTGAACAGGTCTCAAACAAGTGAGAACTAAACAGAAAAGAAACACACTGAAATTAAAAACAAACCAACACAACGAATCAAAACGAAATATGAATGGTTAGAAATGAAACAAAACAAAACTCATCGGAACAAAACAAAACAGGATGTACTAAATTGTTGACGGAAAATTTGCAGATAATAAAAGTCGTGTAAATTTTTTGTTTTAATTTAATAATTTAATTATTGTTTTGGTTATTTATTGATGGGCTTTTACAAATGAAAAGAAAAATAAATGAACAGAGACGTTTGGTAAACGTCAATAAGACAGTTACCCAACGACAAAAATAACAGTATTTGGCATAGACCATTGTCTATAAAATACATTTTAAAAAAAATCCCTTGTAAAACATGGAACAAGGGAAAAAAATTCAAAATTTATGGAATCACATAACTCATAAGAAAACTCTCGTCAGGGTGAAATCATTTAGGTTTTTTTTTTCCTTTAGTACAGTACTAGACAAAGACAAGTACAAGACAAAGGGCTTTTATCAATTTTGTGCTTTAGGTCCTCTTTTGAATTACAAAAACAGCTTTTTAATATAAAATATTCCCGATAAGTTGTGTTCGCAGCACATGTTTTCAATGATTTTATTTCGACTGACGTTAACGTTTGTTACGTCACATTAAAGGTATAGCTTCAGCTTTAACCAAATTTATCGTAAAATATCAAGCTACCTTATAACCTTTTGAAAAATACAAGATAAGGTATAAAGAATAAAAAATCAAACTATATTTGCAATCTACACGCATAAGTTCTTTCCTTGTGTGAAACTGATCAAAACCCGTTTGCTGACATTTCAGGATCAGCCTTCATTACGACATTGGTTTAACATTATGTCTACCATGGGCACTTTATGTCATCATTATACCACCTGTGGTTTTATCAATACACAAGGTATTTCTAACAATCAAATCACCAGTCAAGAGAATTACTGATTGCATCTTTGTTATAAATTTTAATAGCTTACAGATAATGTGTTCCAGTAAATTTTGTGTAATTGTTTTGACAGAATGTGTGCATTTGGTTAATGTGATATTTATTTTGAAAAAGAAAGGTAACTTAATTAAATTAGATAGCAATGGTAAGTACAGAATGTATATACATCTTGTTTAACATGTTTGAAATAGCTAAATATGTCAAAATAAAAGAATAGTGTCCAGATCTCAGTTCCAATTACAGCCTTAAGAATGAAACTTATTCAGTTTGACTGTGAGATGTTTGCTAATTGAATGAAATAAACTCACATAAAATGGAAATAGGATGAAAAGTCACAATAGAAACGAAAATAATTTGTTGACATAGATTTTAAAAATGATTTGTGTGTATTCTGTTCCTTTTTTTAAAAGATTTTCTTTAGAAATGAATAAAATTTTACAGTTTTCATTTTTTCCTTCTCTGCACTTTCAAACCTAATCTTGAACTTGTATTAGTAAAAAATGCAGTATTATTAAAAAGATATCTTTATTTCGAATAACAATATCTTTTCTTTGGATGATTTTGACAGTATTATATTATGTCAAACTAGTAGAAAATTGACAGGAAAAGTGAAAGATGAAATTAAGCCAGCTAGTGTTATAGGTTGCATTTCTGTAACATAGACAATGCAATTTTCCATAGGAACTCCTTTTACGGCTAAAACTGTACCACTTTTACAATGAAGTTTCGTAAAAATTATAACCTAGAAATGAAAGCTCATATGCACTACTATATATTTCAATATATATGTCAAAATATAGGGCTATGCGGCATATTTTCAATATTTATATGCCCAACATTTCTAATAACATAAACGGTACCAATTTTTCTGCACCAGATGCGCATTTCGACAATCAGTGTCTCTTCAGTGATGCTCGTGGCCAAAATATTTGAAAATCCAAAGCTTATTAAAAATATGATTGCATCTTTCTAAGAGTTTAGACTTATACTAAAATTATGTACTACCCTCCCTTCACTTTGGGTCTTCCTCAGAATTCAAGGCGGCCGCTATTTATGTTTATTTATACTGGTAACATTCCCAAGTTGTGTCTCTATGAGATGAAACATAGAGATCATATCTGGGAACCAGTAGGTAAACAAAACAAAATATCTATGAATATTATATATCTCCCCAAAAGAGGCGTGGTTTGTGAAACAGTTGTAATTACAAAGTGCAACTTATAAGTCTCTTGTGTATTGTTGTAAGTACATGTAGTTGACATCTTCATTAACCAAATTGTGTCTGTGTAAAATAATAATCAGAAAATGTATATTACTTGCAATTAAAAATCATTGAAACGACACAAAACGCTGACCATGTAATAAACCTACTGCATGTATTCTAATGTTTCAGTAAATTCAGAGAAAATGATTTCATTTTCTGTTTGTAGAACAGACATAACTTTTTCATATCTGAAAATAAAATGGAGATGTTAATCTTTTGACTTTAATACAACCAGAATCAAGTCTTTTTAAGACCTTTTTCACATTTACTATGTAGATCATATACACGTATCATAAACATTTAAGAAGTCTTTTGTTATTGATTTCCTATCTTTTAAATAGATCTATTTATTTATTTATTTGATATTTCTTGCAATTTGATAAGAAGCGTTCTATATTTTAACGGGGTAGTAGCTGATAAGCATTTCCCTCCTAAAATAGCAAATAGAAGTTTTGTGTCAAATTATTTAAAATGAATGTTGCAAGCCGAATTGATACCTTGAGTACCAACGTCAATTTATTTTTCTAGCTGTATATCTCTTAGGAGCATGCATACAATTGTTGTTAAGAAATAATTAATCGGTATCGTCAAAGGCATTGTTTTACTACTGATTTTCTCGTCTTTTTCATAAGATTAGTGACGTTTCTAACGTTCTCACATCATTGGTCTTTTCCACTACATATGTAGTTAACGAAACAATATAGAAAATAGGTTATTTGTAAATCATAGAACAATTTGTTTTCAAATTTTTTTTTTTTTTTTGTGACTTTTTTGTCTTGTGACACATTATTGTCGTACTTACTCATTTAGAAAAAAGTCACAAAAAGTAATGCTTGTATCTTTAGCATTATGAAGAAAACTTAAATTATAATGATTCAATATATTTAAACATTGCTTATGAAGGAGAAGTAATTTGTATCACATTAAAAATGCAGAATGATAGAATTATTATCACGTACACAAAATAAAATTTACTTCATTGTTACTGATAAATGTAATCTTTCTAACCTAATGAAGAAACCTCCCTTTAACTGAGGATAACCTATTAACATGGAGGGAATTGGAAACGGATAAGACCTATTTACCTTTTGATATAGGATGTCATTTTCACACATTATTGCTCAACAGATAAATATTATTGTATTTCACCAGGTAGCCTAACTAGATAGACGGCAAGTCCATACTTTATGACACCAAAAAATGGTTAACATCCTCTATATTATGACCCCCAATAAATAACCACATTTGATAGTGACCATACCAGATGGTGGACATTCTTCAGAGTATGTCACAGGTTGTACTGTATATGTTTTGTATGTTAATTTTGTGTAGCTGAATGAACGTTTTGTATAAGACTGCATTTACTGATTTTTACAGTAACTATACTTTTTATATTTAGTTAATAATATTGTTTCTTGTATCTTAAATGACTATATTGATTAATCACATACATCATATTTTTATTATTATAGTGCCTTGCCAGATTTTGTAATGAAGCCGAGTACGGCCTTAAAAGAGAGGCGAAAGTTACCAGAGGGACATTCAGACCCAGACAACGCCATGGCTAAAAAAGAAAAAGACCCAATTGATTTTAATACAAAAAAGATAGGAAGAATGGTAATTTTTACACCATTTACTCATTGCTATCGTTCGGGTTCTATTGGATGAATAAAATGAAATAAGACTAAATCGTACTATTTTGTAAAGACATGCAAGCGTTTTTCCTTGCATAAACGTGCGAGAAAAATATTTCAATGCTTCTCTTCAAAATTAATAACTTTTTAATCGACGAAAAAGCATGATCAGTAAATATTCTCAAATATCTGACGGAGGCGCTTTTTTAATTGCAAATATTCAATGTATTACCAAAAGTTTGTGAAAAGTAAAACCTGGCAAACTGAAACTTCCATTACTTCTGAATCATAATTAAAAATAACTTGTCTAGTGTTAAGTGTGAAGGTCGAGTACATTACTGTACACTGTAACGGTGTGAAAAATAATAAATGTCAATCAAACTGTTCCACCTTTATACAAGTTTTTTATTCACATAATTTAATTTTCAAGGCTTAATTGTTCAAATTGGGACTTTAAACAAAGTCTAATTACGACACATTAAGTATAAAATCATTGTTTTTCACATATTTCCATAGTAAATCAATGAGTATTTTTATCACATTTTTAGACTTTTAAAACTTATTCAAGAAATGATAAACATTACTTTTGCTTGTCGATTAACAGCTATAGTTGTGATTTACTTTCTCTATCTTTCTTCTATACTACATGTACAATGTAGGGTGGAAGAAATAAAGAAAAGGTAAATAATAATTATAATTGCTAATCAACAAAAAAAATAATGTTTAACTCTAGAGGGACGATTCACACACATACAATATTTATATTTTTTTCTTTTATTTATTTTTACTTTACTTAATTTGTACTTTATAGGGAGAGTGTATATATGTCATTATGTTTTGCTTTACTTATGTATTTATATTCAACTACACAAATAATTTGTTGGCGTCTTTGTTAGATTTTAATTGTATGATGGTTTGCATTAGTTGATTTAGTTATGCTGTATATCTATGATGTATGTTTATACAGCTTTTGTTGCTGGATCCTAATTATTGTCTAGTTAACCAATTATGTCTGTTTGACTTGTTTACACAATTTTGCCAATATCGAGAAATTATATACAACTGTCATACAAGTGCGAGGTTTCGCTAGTTATAAAACCAGGTTTAATCCACTAGTTTTTTTCTGAAAATTCCCGTACCATTGAGGAATATGAGTTGTTTTCCAATGGTTTCGTTCGTTAATATAGTCTCCGTTTTTATGGACTTCCCCTTTTTGAATTATCTAGTAGATCGGTATTGTTTTTATTTCATTTTGTTTTAGCAAATTATATACTGATATATAGCAAAAGTTTGTTAAAATTCCTTAAAAATTCGCATTCGAATTAATTCAATGGTGTTTTCAAAGTGTTTTTAAGTGAACCGTGGTAAAACAAACATTCCCTCATAAAATCGTATCACACGATATAGCTTTTTGTCATTTACCTGTTTGACATTTTGTTTTAGTGACAGACGACATTTTCAAGTGTTTTAGAGGCAATGTTGGTCTCACTCTAATTTACTTCAAGTGCTTTGTTTTCATTGTTTTTTATACAGCTCAATTTCTTTCTTTTGTATTGGTTTTGATGTTTTCGCGCTATATTTTTTTTGTTCTTTATTGTGTTCGTCAATTTTGATATTTTCTGATTTGATAATTCTAAAAAATGAATATAACAATTTATACATGTTATGCGTCCGAAGCGATTTTCTGGATTAACATTTATCAGGAACGATCAAAACCAAATACTTGATAGTCGTGGATGTTTAAGAACAGAAACACGTTAATAGCTATATGACCAAAAGGAACTTGAAAATAATAGCCAAATGACTATAAGGTCAACTTGCCTGTGGGAGTTAGAACCTTATCTTCTAAATGATTTTTAAGTTTGTAAAAGTACAATTCAAAAAAGGTATGTTATAAATCATGTCAGTATCGAAGCACGGCTATTGAGCTGATGATTCCATTGTAGATTAATAGTCTACCAGCATTGGTATCGAAGATTGTATGCGTCCGAAGAGCTTTTCTGGATTTACCTTCATTAAGTTGAATAGGTAACTCACAAGCCAATTATACATCAGCGATTTTTTTTTTAGCTTATTTTGACAAAATTGAACCCAACTGACTCCTAATAGCGAATTATGATTACAAAGTTCTGCTTTTATAAAGGTTTGAAAAATTACTATTTTAATGTTATGTCTAAATCGTAGCTAATGCCATCCATTAAACTTTAACAGAACTATTAACGAAGCATTTGCTCCTCATACGGATGAGTTGTTTTGGGTATACAGGCAAAAATGCAACACATGTGCATATGCGTGGCAGATGCGTATTTTCAGACACGTGCGATTCACAACCGTGACCACATTGTGAACGCATGTGTGCCACTCCTGTTTTACATGCGTGGCATGAAACATGCGTGTCACGCATGTGATACACCTGTAATCACATACGTTTCAAGGTACGTGCGTGACATTTTGCCCTAGTAATGTTTGTTGCTATTTTCATGCTTTAATACAGCATGTAGTTTTACCTTTACGTTTTGTAAATTTGCTCTTCTTAAAATAAAATAAAATTTGTTTTGTATTTTTTTTTTTTTTTTTTCATGTTTCGCCTACTGGTATCAGATTAGTTTATAAGTCGTGAATTACGTGTAGAATTAACAAATACGGCTCTGTGTATTGGTTCATCACCAAATAATTAATACGGTGTCACTTTACTTTACGTTACTCTGATTCCTAGCCCGGCTTTGGCTATCCTTTTTGTACCTTTTTGGATTATAGCTCTTCATCTTTTTAATAAGCTTTGGATTTTCAAATATTTTGGCCTCAAGTATTAAGATCAGTATTGATTTGAGGGTTTATTATTATAATATACTTGAACTAAAGTCAATAAATTTCCCTGAATGGGGAAATTTTTATACGAAATATATAAGTTATCCAATGTCCTAAAACATACTCACACGTAGAACTTTACTTGAATGAGTATGAACTAGTTACTTTCTGGCATCAGTAGATTCATAATTAAACAGACATTTACTTATACTTTATTCATACTTATTAATCCTCCTTAGGTTAATTAAATAGTAACTATCAGCATAGTTGACCGTCTTGATTTTTAGCAGATCTTCTAGTAAAGGTGCACATTTGTAAAAAGAACCAACCTGTTTCTCTGATACTTTTTGCTACCATCTTTCGTAAGTAAAATAAAATTGAGAGTGGAAAGGGGAATATGCCAAAGAGACAACAACCCGACCACGGAGCAGAAAACAGCCGAAGGCTATCAATGGGTCTTCAAAAGTTCGTTTTTAGCTAAAATGTAAAAAGAAATGGCGAGATTTAATAAAATATTGATCATACATTTTAAATTATCTTTTATACGTAAATATTATCTTATATTGGACATAAACGAGAGTAAGCATAATTTTTGTGAAGCACATGTCTTTGCAATTTATTTTGGCTCAGAAATGATTGTTTGGCTGTGCAGGCTGCAAATTAAAATACACCAACGTCGTTTTATGGTCGTGGTCAGGATGTCTGCGAGATAAACAACACGCAAAGTACTAATAATATATGTAAAAGTTTATAAAAAAAGAAGCAAATTTAATATGTACCGTATCGTCAAGAATAGGCGATACTGCGCAGATTAGGAACAAATTTGTTTATGTCTTAAGATTTGCGATACGATACTTATATAAGATGGTAATATACGAAGACGATGTTATCAATCGTATTGATGAGTATTTCGACTGAACAAATAGCCTTCTTCGGTGTCAATGTCTGTATCAATAGTTACACAATACTAGGTGTTTATGTTCAAAAATAGCTCAGTTATACAGGTAAATTTTGAATAATTGATTAA
Source organism: Mytilus coruscus (assembly GCA_017311375.1). Taxonomy (NCBI): domain Eukaryota; kingdom Metazoa; phylum Mollusca; class Bivalvia; order Mytilida; family Mytilidae; genus Mytilus; species Mytilus coruscus. The sequence continues at coordinate 50,647,861 of CM029606.1, read as the reverse complement.
GCCCGAAATCCTGCACTTCAAAATAACAAAATAAAAACTCAATCATATATACAGGTGGCTGCGTATTTATACACCCAGTTGGTGTTGATGCCATTTAGATGTGGTACATTTAGTTTTATTATCCAGAAACTTTGCCGAACCTCTCGCTAGGTACATTCAAGTGAATGTTTTGTTCAATTACTAGGACTTTCATTGGGTTAAAGTCATCAACTTAATGATCCACCAGTCTGAAATGTTGACTAACAGGGAAGGTCTTGCCGTTTTGAATTTCCCTTGAAGTTAGGTATTTTTGTTATTTTACTTTTTACTCAAAAGTTTTTTCATCGATGAAACCACCTTCGTTCATTTATACCTAACTATCAGTTATTTCTCTGCTTAAAGTTGATGTAGGATCAGAGTCTAGTTTTTGGTAGAACCTTGCATCGTCAAGTTGACGTTCAGCCTCTTCAATATAGGTAGATTTATCCATGATGCCCTGCCTTTTTCATAATAATCATAATGATTATATTGTTATTGGAAAGATAGTTTGTCAGTGCAGTTCTTTCTTCAGGGGTAAGGTTGTAGTTAGATTAATTGTTTTCCCTAGAATTTTAGGAATGTCTGACTTAGAATTGTCAATACAGATTTCTTATGTGGTATGTTTTGCTCGGTTTAGAGATTGTAGTACTTTTTTATAAGTCTTTTGCTATTCTCGTTATCTGAATTTTTGGAGTCACTACCGTAGCTTTCGTTGTTTTTTTCCTTCGAAGGAAAATTTCCCTGATACAGAGACTTCTGTCAAAATTGTCAAGGTCTCCCTACAATTTTGTCTCATTGATAGTGACAGGTGAAGGATATTTACACGCCAAACCTATTTTAGAAATATATATAGCTAGTGTTTGCTTTGACATACCTTTATAAAAACTCAAAGCTAAATATTTTGAAAGAAAAAAGCATCTGTTTCATGTGGACATTGAAGAATAGTTACTCTTCATCCTCACTTGTTATTGGAATACTGGACGAACATAGTGGTTACTTTATTACCCCGATATTGATGACGGTACAATAACATAAACGAGGAATCATTGATTATGGACATAAATACCTATTCTAATATCTCTGCATTTTCTTTAGAAACACAGGGAATAAATGCGGAAAATATGAGCCGCATGTAGACACAACAATGGGTTCTCCAGAGGGATAAGGAATTTCTGCTCCACTCGAATACCCGTCCAACTGCTAACAGTAAAAATCAGATAGTAGGTAACAAATTTATAAAAACAAGGACGGATTTAGAAAGTAAGCAGAGAAAACAGATTAATTTATTCACTGCTGTATGGCTTCATCATATGGCCATACGAATACTAGAAATTCCGGCTTAAATATAATTATTCAGTCCCCATGTCGGGTTCTAGTAACAAATAAATTTGTACTAGATACTTAAAACAGTATCTTCTTTATATGATATACGAAACTAAAAAAACATTTTTAAGATTAAATGTAATATCTTATAAGTAAGATTTGCAGACATTTTAATGATCATTTACATGGTGTAATTTGAAGTTCATGGAAGGATGTGTGTCTTGTTTTTTTTTAATTTTTGTTGGTATTGTAAAATGGAAATAAGAAAGTCCTAGAAATAAGGAAAATTTAAAAGAATAAATTCTTTTAAATAGGACTTACTACAATGGCGGATCCAGAGGGGGGGGTTCCGGGGGTTGGAACCCCCTTTTTTTTGGACGATCAATGCATTTGAATGGGGACATGTAGTTGGAACCCTCCCCTTAATCCTGGTTTGGGAACCCTCCTTTTCAAAATGACTGGATCCGCCCTGTACTATAATCTAACATTTCAACAAATTATATATGGATTTGTTTTACACTGTGTATCTATAAATATACTAGTAACTACAGTTTATTTCTGATTAAACAGGTTATTTGTGTGTAGCTTTAGAAGCAAAAAGCAAAGATATAGATAAATCTAGGATATCCAACGCAGAACAGGCAAGTACTACGCAACAAAAGGTTCACGGGGGCAATAAAACGCCAGTAAAACTGACACCGAAAGATATTAACAGCCAAACGTCTAATATATGTCTAAAATTAACACACGAGAAAAGGGGGAAGAACAAAGGCAACTCCATATATGTAGTAGACAACTTTTTTAATTTCAGTAAAACAGTAGCAGTTTAGACAACGTAAAGCTACTGCATTAAAAATGAACAGTGTCGAGAATAACAAAAAACACCAATTGTATTTACACAAACTGTAGATAAAAGAGCAGCTCAAAAGTCAATCATAAACAACAAAAACGAAGTTTTTGAAGGGAAACAAGATTATTTAATGTCACATTCAGACAGTGACAACATGCATTCTGCAATAGAATCTGCAATGACTAATTAGATGTTTATGTTCCTCGATAATGGGCGACTGTCTTTAGAATGACAAAAAGAGAGGACCTTATACTATAATTCCTTTACAGTACCGAGACATACATACAGTTTCAAAGATATCCAAAGGAAAAGCATAAAATTTTAAAGCAGCATACGGCTAGCGTGAATGAGTCTGAGTCCATATCCTTCAAAAATGCATTTTGAAATTCAGGACGATTGCAAGTTTGGAAAAGAGCCGATAAAGAAGGCTAACAGATATTATACAGTTCCTACGCACAGCTGTATCTTTGTCAATAGGTAAAATGTTTGGGTAGTTTTGGTATCAAATAAAACTTTGAGACTTGGGATTACTGTAGAACCCTTGTTGAAAGTTTCTTTTGAAAATTAACTAGAGGCTCTAAAGAGCCTGTGTCGCTCACCTTGGTCTATGTGCATATTCAACAAAGGACACTCTCCAACATTGTAGATAGGCACAGAATTCATGACAAAAATCTGTTTTGTTGATACTGTATTGCTGATCATTTAGTCTGTTTAGTGTCCCTTTTTCTTCTTCATTGTTTGCTCAAAACACAAAATAGGGTAAAAAAGAATTCCTGATTTAAGGGCAATTATTCCTAAAAAGAGAGAAAGTCTCATATATATATATCGGCAAAATTTGACTTGTTAGTAGAACATACCTTGTTGATCATTTTTGTGATTTAAGTGCCTAAGGCAAAACGCAAAACGAATTGTAAAAATCGTCATCAAAGGGCAATAATTCCAATAAGGGGTCGTTGAACGATTTCCTCCATATTGTCTTACTTATAGATCTTATCTTGCTGATCATTTTTTGCTAATCTAAGTTTCTAACTATCTATTATAATTGTTAAGCTATAGGCAAAAACGCAAAAAAATGGTTAAAATCGTTATCAAAGGACTATAACTCTAATGAAAAGTCGACTGACAATATCAACCATCAGACTTATTTGTAGAACTTGTCTTGCTGATCATTTTTGCAATTTAAAGTTTCTCTCTATCTATTAAAGGTTTCAAGATTATAGGTAAAAATGAACAAAAATGGTAAAATTTGTCATCAAAGTGCAATAACTGTTAGAAGAAGTCGTCTGATAGTTTTGACGTATACTGACAATTGGTGACGCTCATCATTCTGAACATTTTTGTCCTTGTAAAATTTTCTCTATTTAAAATGGTTTTCAAAATAATAGATAAAACTTGCATTTTACCCCTATGTTCTATTTTTAGCCAGGTCAGCCATCTTGGTTGGCAGTCGAGGTCATCGGACACATTTTTTAAACTAGATACCCCAATGATGATTTTTGCCAAGTGTGGTTAAATTTGGGCCAGTAGTTTCAGAGGAGAAGATTTTTGTAAAAGTTAATGACGACGACGACGACGACGGACGACGACGGACGCCAAGTGATGCGAAAAGCTCACTTGGCCTTTTCGGCCAGGTGAGCGAAAAAAGTATATAAAATTATAATAGGAGGGAACATTTGCCCTGTTGTTCAGATCAGAAGTACCTGTTTTGTACTATTAAACTTCCAGGAACTAGTACGATCTAATATGCAATTAAAGGTATTTTGAATTTTTCAGTACAAGTCAGGATAAGTTATAGTTTAGACATGAAATGACTGCCACTTTGTTTGAACTTAAGACAAAGTAGCCATTAATGCTTTAAATTGCAGAATTTAACATAGAGAGCAATGGGGCTATGAATTAGTGGTTTTATACCTACAGCAATGGGGAATTATTTACTGATTTAAAATAATTCCTGCTGAATACTAATCTAGTCCAAATGTAAAAGGGGGTATGCTTACTCTGATCGAGAACGTAATGTCAGACTCTGTGTGATTATCTTCTGCAAGAAATATTTTATTGATTAGTGATACTTATGAAAAAAGAACTATACTTGTTTGCATGGTTTGATTTGCATGCGTTTCAACAACAAATCGACTTTAACGTATAATCTGGTTGGACTTTATTTGCTGGTAGACAATGTTCAGTAGCATTTTATTTGATCAGATGTTTTTCGTTATTTATATATTTTGCTGAAAAATCAACCTGTTAATGCAAAAACCAATTTAAATGGTTAAACTTATATTTTGTAAGAAAATTAAAAGAAAAATATATCAGTTGATGAAATATAATAACCAATTATCAAAAACTACTACCTTCAAGAACAAACTTTCATTTTTAGTATGCCAAAAGTCCTACCTTTACTTATCATTTGAATTAAACTTTTTCAGTTTTCTAAGGCCAAACCAATGGTAAGTTTAAATGACCAATCATTGAATTGATTAGTTTACAGCTTGGAAGTTTTTTACAGCATTTATAACCGAATTCATACTTACTATGAGAAACGTGACGGGAGCCAACAGTGGAGCAGGATTTTCTTACCTTTCCAGAGCGCCTGAGTTGACCTCCAGTTTTTGATGGGTTTCTTGATGTTTAGCCTTTAGTATGTAGTGTTTTGTGCACATCTTTGTCTTTTGTCGTCTTTTGTGTTTTGCCATTGCGTTGTCAGTTTATCTCCGACTGATCAGTTTTAAATATCCCCTTGGTATCTTCCTTTGGTTTTTTCTAATACATACATGTATGTTTAAAAAATAAATTTATGAAGAGATATGGATTTTTTACAGCCTGTTGAATTTCCTTTTCAACGTTTTGAAATTGTCATTTTATTCAGTTACGAGGTAATGACATTCGCCTTTCGAGATATATCCAACCATATTTATTTTCAATGAAGCAACATATTCATGATGCATACCTATATCATCATTGAGTAAAATATGAACAAAATTACTCTTGCAATTATAGTGTTAATATTAAAGTGAATGAGAAAGTTATATTTTTTATAGAATATAAATTAACTTCAGACAGTCATGAGACCATCCTCATGATGATAATGTTAAGACAGTCTTAGATTTACAGTGTACGACATATCCAGTTGAGTCCTAAAGTATTCCATAAGATATAGTTTCTGATACTTTCGTGAACCTTTCCTGCGTAAAACAGGCCCGTAGTCATGGGTAAATTCGTAAGTATAGAGGTTAAGATTGCTAACTAGCATTGTTATATCAAAGTAGTGATTCAAGCACTATATCTTAAATATACTTACCATATTGATCTTATCAATATCTTTCAACAATTCTGTTATTTCTTCTTTCTCTAAATCAACTTTGCGCAAGTACTTAATTTGTTTTTGGATGATCCGTTTGTAAGAAGGATCCGCTAGATCTACTAAAGCGTTCTCTAATGCATTCCATGCAGTATTCATTAAGGCCATAGGATAGCAGTTCATTGACCAAGCGTGGCAAATCTGATTTCTTGTCGTGGTAATTATATCCAATTTAGTGTTCTCGTTTGTGGATAATTTCGAAAAATTATGGAGAAGAAACGATATTACACTAATATCAAGCTCGTCAATTGCAATATTTCTTCTGTTCTCTAAAGGTTTCAATTGTTTGACATGCTACCACAACTTGTGGTAACATGTTCCATTGGATCATTGTTTGTGGAAGAAATGACCACTTGCAACTGTCTTTTGAGGTGGATATTTGCCAAAATGATTGGGTGTGTAATTTTCTTGTTCTAGTATATGTTGGTATAAGGACTAGCAATGGAATTGCAATGAGTCCATGGATGACTTTGTAGAACATAATCAGTCTGGTTTTGAGGCGGCGCTCAGCAAGTGAGGGTCATTGGAGATTGTGCAACATGGATGTGACACTACTGGTGTTGTGGTAATTGTTAAATGCATAACGGGCCGCACGCCTCTGTACCATTTCTAGTTTATTTTTGTATTCTGTTGTGTGTGGATCCCATAAACTACATGCATATTCAAGTTTTGGTCTCACTATGGATTTGTATGCATGAGATTTGATATTGGTGCTAGATACTTTAAGGTTTCTCTTCAGGAAGCCAAGAGATTTTTTTGCATTTGATATAATGTTGTCATAGTGATTGTTCCATTTTAATAAATTTGACTGTAAGGTTACGCCAAGATATTTTGCTGATGTACTGGTCCTAAAGTATGGTTATGCAGAATGTAATCGTGTTTGAATGGTTTCTTTTTCTGTGTGATGGTTAAAATTGTGCATTTTCCAGGATGAAAAGCCATGAGCCAATCAGCCTCCCATTTAGCAGCCGCATTTAGATCCGCTTATAGTTTTGTGCAATCTTGTTGACATGTTATTTCACGGTATATAATGCTATCATTAGCGAAGAGTCGTAATTTGCTGTGGTCGAGGTATTCTGGAAAATCATTTATATATACTAAAAAGAGTATAGGCCCAAGGACTGTTCCTTGGGGCACACTTGATGTAACTGGTACTGTGTTTTATGTTATTCTATCTATAACCACTGTTTGTGTACGGTCTGATAAGAAAGCCTGAAACCATTTTAGAGCGTTGTCTTGAATGCCATAGTATTTAAGTTTGTAGAGTAGACGTTTGTGGTGTAATTTATCGAAGGCTTTTGCAAAATCCATGATAATGAGGTCTGTTTGTATATTTTTGCTGTTGTTGTTATGAAGTTCTTGTATAAATTGAATGACTTGTGATTCGCATGATCTCGATTTACGGAAACCATGCTGGATGTCGGAGAGTATGTTATATGCCTCCAAATGTCCATGTTACTTGTCACAATGTGCTCCATTAATTTGCAACAAATACAAGTTAGTGAAATTGGTCTATAATTTTCAGCCTTGTATTGTTCGCCCTTTTTATAAATGCTGGTGCAACAATTGCATGTTTCCAGTCATTTGGTGCTTTGAATGTTTCAAGAGATTTGGTAAATATGATGGTTAAAATTGGTGCGATTTGTGCTTTTAGTTCTTTTAATACACGTCCACTGATGTTATCTGGACCACTTGCTTTTTGGGGATTTAGTTTGTGTAATAACTTCTCGACACCTGGTGTTGTGATTTTATTTCTGGCATTTTTGTGTATGGGCTTGGATCTTTATCAGGAATATTAGTTGGTGGTTCGTTAATGAATACTGACTGTAATTGTTGGTTTAGTATGTCTGCTTTTTCAGTAGTGTCTGTTACAAGTAAGCCTTCTTTTTTCAGATGCGCAATTCCTGTATTATTTCTAGTGCTTTTGGTGTACTGAAATAGCTTCTTTGGTTTTGTGTGTGTGGACTGATGTTGGTCTGGTTCATTGATTGGTAGATCACAAATAATTTGTTCAATGTAGTCCCAATATGCCTTCCTTTGCTCTTTTTGAACTGTTTGTTTTAGTTTCTTGTATTTCGATGGATTGCTATTTCTGTTTTTATAACACTTGTTTTTCTTGTTTATGAGTTTCCTTAGATTGTTGTTTATCCAAGATAGTCTATGCTTGTATGTGAGCATTTTGTGAGGTACATTTGACTCTATTGGTTTGAGAAGATCGATTTTGAAGATGTTCCATAATGCGTCTGCATCGCTTGAGTCATTCAAGGTATTGATGGTGTTAAGTGTTGTATTAATGTCACTGTTCATGTTGTTCCAGTTTGCCTCTTTGTATTTAAGTATTTTTCTTGGTGTTTCTCTTACTCTTTTTAATCAGGTGTCCATTTTTGTCTATATTGTGATCTGCTAAGCCAATAGGTGGTAGTGTGTTAAGTTTATTTATACTAGTTTGATTGACTAAAATAAGATCTAATATTCTATCTTTACGTGTTGGCTTGTCTGCGGCTTTGTGTAAGTTTTTGATTTGATATTATGTCTAGTAGATGTTGATGTTGTTTAGCATCTGCTTTGCCTAAGATGAATGCTCGTTTTGACCAATCTATGTGTCAAAGATTAAAGTCCCCTCCTAACCATATATTTGTGGTTGTTGTATTATCTAGTCTATTCAAAGAGATGTTAAGTTGTTCTAGTGATGTTCCTTTGTCTGATGGGGGTCTATAGTAGCTACCAACACAGATCTTTTTTGTGCCAGAGATGTTTAGTTTTGCCCATACTATCTCGCTATCTGTTTTTAGTTCTACAATTTCAGAGCTAATAGACTCTTTGGTGAAAGCTATTAATACACCACCATGGCTTTGGTTTTTGTTGTTTGTTGGTCTATCATTTCTATACACGTTGTACAAGTTACTTTGAAAAAAGTCAGTTGGTGGTATTGACTTGTCTAGCCAAGTGTCTGTACCTATGATAATGTCTGTTTTACATGAGTTAATAATTTCTAATAGTTCAGGTTTTTTATTCCAAAGTGATTGGAAATTTATATGTATTACTCTTATTGGTTTTCTTACTTGGAGTTTTTGCTTTTTATTTTGTGAACTTCCAGTTGTCATTACAATGTAAATCTTTATAAGCACATAATGTTACAATATATAATTTGTGTGTTATTGACAATGAGCTCATATCTATATTTAATATGTGCGATGGTATGGTGTATGTATGTTTCGGCATGATTTACCAAGAGTCTGTACCAATGAGAGAAATTCAATGAAAATAAAACTTGGCATAAAACTAAAGCATAATTCAATTTTGGTAAAGTTGTACTAGTCTTATTTATTTCTATTATATGGGACATGTAAACTCGGTGAATTATTTCTAATCGAGAACTTGTTGGTTTTATCGAACGATACTCAAGCACACGCTCGGGAATACATCTACAAAATGGAAACACAACTATACGCATTTTACGAATTGTAGGTCGTTGAATTTATGGTGTGATTCGTGTTGCTCAGTCTTCAATCTTCTGTTTAATTTTTTTATAGACTGCCGTTTTATTTTCATGGTTTTTCTATTTGGCGATGGTGTTGTTTGTTGTTTAACTCTACCTCTTTTCGAAATTAATATAATTATTTTATGATTTATTCAGGTCAATAAACACAATTTCTATTAGTTGCAAATCACTAAAACATTAATCAAAATTGCTATTTCACATCACGTTTTTAATGGTAATGTTAATTATTCATAGATATAACTACGGTAGGTATAATGTTCAGTTGAGATTTTTTTTTTTTTTTTTTTTGTTCAAGTAAATCTATCCACTTTTATTTAGGGAAACTACATCATTTTTAGAATGAAATGAAATAAGAAAGATTATGAGTCCTAGTACTCCGTTCTAAAGACCGTTTTAGAAAGGACCCAGTGATTTCTTATATATCATAATACTGCAAGGTTATGGTAAAATGTTTTCAGAACAGGAAGTTATCATTAAATTGAAAAGGGTCGAATTTGATCAACATAATTATATGATTTTGTGACTTTAAAATATATAATATTGTGCTTTGCTAGATTACAGTCAGATTTAAGCCCAAGAATGTCTTAACTCTTCACTTGAAAAAGCCTATCTACACTCCAAATAAAATTGGACCAATTCACTCAAAAACAGGATCTTAGGAGGACACTATACATACCATGTAACTTTTATCTTTGTATCACTGGTAAATAATTAAGTTTGGAATTTCGTTACCACAAGTTATTGATTTTTTACATATATCAGGCATTTAGTTTGTCAAGTTTGAATTATTTAACATTTGCCAGGGCCTTTGTAAAACTTGCTTTGCAGTATGATATTTCCTCATTATTGAAGGCTGTAGGGTGGCTTATATATCGTTGCTTACTTCTATGTCATTTGGTCTTCCGTGAAAAGTTGTATCATTGGCCATTATACCACATCTTATTTTCACACTAGGAGTTTTACCTTCTTTGTTGATTACTTGATTTCAGTAAACAACTCTTGATCATTTAGAAAATTGTAATCTAAATCCAAGGTCAAATTTCAAATGTTAGGTCCTAGGTCCAATTCACAGCAAGTGGTAAAAGTTCTTTTTCATAAAAGCATGTACCTATCAAAGATAATGGAATATTTTGTTGAAAAATTAACAACAGCAAGTAGAATTATTATCATATTTATTTGATAGCACATGTGTATGGCAGCTGTATAAATTATTCATAAAGACGATGAATACAAATAATTGTTTACAATGGTGCAATGGTTAACTTTCATCACAAAGACATGTGTAAAAAGATTAGTGTCATACAAATGAGGCGGAAGATACCGAGGAAAGGTAACTTTTTGATAACTTGTCTCTAAACTTTGACTTACATCTAAACTCTTGCCTGATTTTCAATGGCACAATTTTATAAATTGATTAGTTTCAAGAGAATTGTTAAACACAGTTCTGATTCATGCTGTAAGTAAAATAAAAATGTTCAGGCAAGGGGTAAGCAAAAATTAAAATAACTTTGTTTATATTTTACCAGCTTTTTCCTTTTTACCTAACCTTAAGATTTTATCCTTTCTTTTATACAGCAAATAATATGTGTTGTGGAACTAATTGACTGTACCTCTTCCAAAAACAAAATAAGCAAAATTTATCCTGTGTCTGTGCACATTTGAAGTTTACTAATGCAACTGTTTTAGTAATGATAGAATTTAAAATCATGGCAAGTATATTGTAAACTCAGAATTTTTTACATCACTTATTGTCGTAAAAATTTAAAATGTGATTTCTTATTTTTGCATTACCTATTTTGAAGCAATTTTACGATTATAAAAACAATGCAAAAATTTCTAAATTAAAAGTACATTAAAACATTCTGAAGCTTAACTCCAATTTAAACATTTTATTTTAACAAAATTACCTTTAATTCTGTATTTCTAAAGGGAGGACGAATAGAAAAACATCAAATTCTCTATAAATACCTTTCAAGAGTCAGGTCCTTATTGTTCAAAAGATTGATGAAATTGATAAAATAAAAGAAATTGCTAAGCTAAGCAGGTATCTTTGAATCTGAGAACTATATCCCATTTCACCATAATCCAAATGACAAGTTACACCATTCTGTCTTTATTTGGAATGAAAACAGACTACTAATTTCTATTTTATAGTTTTAATGAAATTTCTCTGTAATAATTTTATTACTGTCAAATTTATATTACTAAAGGATATAATTTGAATTTTGTCTGTCATTCTTAAAACGGCATGTGATTGAGTGAAAGTGGCTGTTTCCGTTTTTACATTTTTCTTAAGATTAGTTCTGGTATTGTCATAGTTACTATATGAAAGTTTTTAACAGTAATTTTAGGACAGAATTTAGTGTAGTAATATGTTGTTATGTTAAACTAGTATTTTCAATTATAGTGTAGTATGATTTGGTCAATGTTGACTTTTTTTGTTTAACTTTTATTCTCTACATTTTTAGACAGGTTTTAGTGTAGTCAGGTTTAGTTCATGAAATATTAGTTTATATATTCATCCTTCGACAGGTTTACATATTCAATACTTAAACATATAGATTGTGTTCATGTATTTACAATTTAATTCCTGTATATGAAACAATATATACATGTTCATCCTGTACATAAGTTTTATAAATCTGCTATATAAAATATTCAATAGAATACATAAACCTATACATTCACCCAATGGTGCAAACCATAGATTGTTTAATTCTGTCTAAAATTTGCATATATATATTTTCATAATCACTTAATAAAGACCAGTTCTAAATCTACTGGTAGTAAAACTGAATTCTGCATTAGTAAGAAAAGATCTTAATTCTTACAATGGCACGAAAACAAATAGATCCAATTCAATAATTCACCAATTAAGAAAGAAACGCATTCCTGGTAATATTTTAAAAAATATACACATCAAAACTTCTTTCATTTACATCTGACACTCAACCAATAGAATGATCTTATTTTCATTTTGGTGTAGAAACAATGAATTTACCCACTATCTCTTTGATAATAAAATGGCAAATTGTCTGCTGTATAAAGATTGTTTTATTCCAAATTTCTTCAAAGAGGAACTTTAGAAAAATCACTTACTTATTTTCTATTTAACCATATATATATATAAACATCCAGAAATCATAGAAAAAAATTACCCCAAATAAATTTGGTCCTGCTAAATTGAATGACTTCTAATTTACATACAGATCACACAACAAACTGTACAAGAAAGATTAACAAGTAATATACAATTAACATCCTATTGGGTTTCTTTGAGACAATTCAATAATCACATTCCATAAACTTGCATGGCAATCATTTTTAATGTGGAAAGATCCTATGCAAACCTCCAAAACTACTGTAAATTCAGAAATAATTGAATTTTTTAATCAATTCGTAAAATGCGACTGCATCAAGTTCGCAATAATAAAAACTTGCATTCATAATTTCAGTATTGATTTTCCGTCATAACATTTTTGCTATTGCATTTTTAGATTTTGCATTTTTGCCAGATGTCAAGGATTCGCAATAATGAGTGCATGCATTAATTTCTTAATTTACAGTATATGTCAAATCCCTTTACATACCAATAGATTGACAAATGTTTAAACTTTTCCTGTACAATACCATTAATTGAATATTTTTGCTGTCAGCTTTTTGTGATTTAGAAGGAAATATGGTCAGTAAAATAATTTCAAGGTTTAATATTCATGTCTTAGTCATTTTTAATGAAAACTAAATTATTTGTTAGGTCAAAGTTTTCTTCTACAGAGCCAGCCATGAATGCAGCGAATGTTAATGCACAAGAAAAAAAATAGTGATATACTGTATATAAAATGTTCTAAAACAAAATCTCTCCACCAAAGAGTGGTCATATCAATACATATTTGTACATAAACATATAGACATTGATATATATACATATTGCACATCATAACATAACAATATACAAATAACAATGAGACAAAGTATATACTTATACCATCATTGACAAATTTCTTCCAAACAAAACCAGTCTCTATATTTTTTCTTACAATTTTCCCATTTCAATGAGACAAAATTTTGGACCTGATTAAACATTTCTAAGAAATTCATGTCAGGATGATCTGGTTTTTATATCTTGTATAAATCTTGAATACTGATTATAAAGTTTTCGCCTTTTTATCATAAATATATACCCCATATTTTCCCCCTTTTGTCATAAATATATACCCCCATATTCTGTCAATATAATATTTCGATTTGTACACAAATTGTATCATTAATCTATCCCCAAAAGTTACACAATTGAAGTATGATCTTTAAATTTAAATAATATACATCGTACATCTTACATCTTACATATTTCTGCCCTACTGAACACCATCTGTATATTTATAGGTTTCGATTGACACAATTTGAACAAGAGTTACTTCCCTTTCATTACTATGTTAGAGGTCTACCTGCACAAATTACTTCAGAAATCAGCCAAATTCATCTTGTTATACTGACTGCTTGACAGTAGAAAACTTTGTTTTCTGAACAATCTTTATTTCTTTAAGTCTTCCTCAATTCATCACTATGATTTTGTAAGGACCTTTTATCAAACTTGTTTGAAAGTCATATTTCAATTGGTTAGTGTAATGAGCAAATCAACCATTTACCCCTCCAAAATGGCAGCAAAGGGAAATAACTCGAATTCAAATTACATCATATCAAAACCTATCTATAGTTCAAAAACATTTCCACTAAACTGTCACAGTAAAAACTTATTTGATAATATATATTAAATGGTTCAAATGATTGTTAAGTGTTGTGATAAACAAATATAATAATATAAATTGGTATGCATGTATTTAAAGCTGTGTATATTTAAAACAATAACAATATATAAAAATTCTTATTAGGCCACACCAAATAACTCTATGTTGTCAGTTGTATGAATTTTAGACTCTTTATTTATTTTAAACAGATAATGTGATGAATTTATGAATAAAATAACATTTCAAAAATTGATATTCTTGATGTTCTCCTCACAAAAAGTATTGACTTGCTCTCCTTTGAACTCAAATTTGAACCTATTGTAAAGGATATAAGATTTGATTTTATTACATCATTTAAGCAGTTTTATTATGAAAAACTGAGTTGTAGGGTGCCAACGTAATATTTCAGCCTTATTTTCCATTAAATTTTCTCTAAGGAAAAATTTCAATAATGCTTCCCAAATCAAAACTATAATTTGTCTTTTAATATCCTAATAAACCTTTTTTTTTTTTTCCTGTGAACTTTCATTGACTTTAACCATATAATTTGACTATTGACAGGATATTTGGTTTTTACTTGTATCATTATACAGACAACATGTCACTTTCCACTAAAAATAATAATAAACTTCTTTGGAATATCTGATCATATAAAGGAATGAATTACCTATAATCACAGCAATTATTAACAATGGTTACAGTTTGGGCATAAAAATAATCTGAAATCAAATTCATGTTAAGGTAGTTGTCAAACAATAACTGACCTCACGAATATTCATTAACCTCAGGAAAATTCAGTAACAATAATTGTTTGGTTTTCTTTGGAAGATTTTAACAGGTTTTAACAGTATTTCCTTTCAGGAACAATAAATTTATATAAAATTTCACAATTGATTTATTTTTTTTTAAATTAATAAATATGTATCTGCCATTTTGATTATGGACCTGTAACCCTAACTAAATATAACTATCACCCTAACACAATGTTATATCTTGATTCATAATAACTATATAACAATCCAAGATCCTATTTTTATACCATTAAGACATCAAAATCGTTAGTAACAATAAAAATTAAAAGAACTTTAAATTAGTTTGATGCCCGATAACAAATCTATATATCTCAACTTACTTTTTCTGAATCAATTAGTGCTGAACTCATTTGAAGTGCAATCTTATGCATTTCGGTAATATTTACAAAAGCATACACCAAATGTTATAATTTGCTAACTTCATCAACAATGAATTGCCAAACAATGGCATACTGTGGATTCATTATTGTTTGTGATTTTCATGGGCATATGTAAACATCCTTTTTAAAATGAGTGAAGTATAATTTTTCTTGAGGCTTGTATGCAGATTTTTGAAAAACCATGAAATCAAATATCCACGAAAAATACAAATTTTTCCTAAATCAACGAAAATAAATTAATCTAGAGTAGCAATATCATATTTTAGTGTATAAGCAATTAAATTTCCCACAATTCATCAGATTCTGAAATACAAATTATCTAAGGGATTGAGATTTGATCTTCAGAATTATCTTCAAGGATTCTACATGATTCATCTCAATGAAAGATTTCGTGCTGGTTTCACAATATATATATATATATATATATTATATTAGTAATTATAAGGAAAATCATAGACAGATTGAGAAAAATATGAAAATAAAACCTTGCAAACTAGTTCTGCATTGGAAATTGAGAAATTTAAACTCCATGAAAACAAACTTCTTTACAGTATTATACTAAAATATGTATATGTCAATGACTGATAATATTGAAATCTAGACTAACTGATTATGCTAACAATAGAATATTGCACTGTTATTTTACCGGTATACTTTGCAAAGTTTTACTATGACTTAAATTATTAGAGGAAAAGTGAATGTAAAATTAACATGTGGTTATCCTGCTGCACCTTAAGTAAATCACCTCACCATTTTTGATTCCTAACTTGGAATTTGACAGACTATTCTACTAGAAAAGCAACATCCTTTGCCTCTCCATAAACAATTTAAATAAAATTTTGTAAAACAGAAAATTCACTTCTTCATGAATAAGAACATTTCTATGTAATTAACATTACAGCTATTGTAAACATAAGCATTACAGCAAGTTAATAAAACAAACAATTACATATCTTTTTGCCATTACTTATTAGGTATTTTATCTGGGTACAAATTTCAAGCTTATACACATAGGCACGGAATATGATATTTTGCTGTATTCCCCCCCCCGTCATCAAAGAACACATTTGAAATCACAATCAAAAAGTGCTTGTTTTGTACCAAACTGGTCTTAACTATTTACAACTTTCAAATCCCCAATTGATGGATGGCAACTCTTAAAACAGAGTACTGTTATTTCCATTCTAATGTATTATTATAGAAATTATTCCACTAAGCTTTGAAAAAGGTACAAAATAACAAATAAAATGCTTCAGCGTAATATTGTGAAAAATTTGGATGCATTAATATTGAGGCAAAACATGTCATTATAAGAACAAGACCTTTCAAACTTGCATTATTTTATTGTGTGTATGCTTCAATTTTGGATATTTCATTAAAACTATGTTTTTGAGGTAGGCAATGTTTCGTTTTCATTTACATTATAATAATTGATTATGTTTAGTTTCAGGAATTCAATATGGCAGCTCACTCCTTGACTACAAGGTATCAATTGTTGATTTCATGGTAAACAGTAGCCAATGAAAAAGTGTTACATGATTGCTTTTGAATAAATGTCAATCATAGCAGTCACACAACATGAAATTAGTATCTAATGATAACTGGAGTCATTTATTATGTACTTAATTGTAGCCTTAAAAAGAAGAAATAAAATATACAAATTTAAAAGCTGACGAGATAAGGGCTGTGACGAGATATAATACTATGTCCATTTCAGGCTAGGGAAAAAGAAGATTTGAAAAAGGTTTTGGTTATATCTTTCCTAACCTATGGTTGAACATTAAACAATGTTTTGAATTCAAAGTTAGTTATGAACAGTAACCCCATTTATTTTTATCTTTTAATCTTTATGAGGCTAAAACTAAGAACCTCTTCCTACAAAATTTGTTAGAAAATGAAAGGAAAAAATTATTAAATAATACCCAAAGCAAACCAAGGCACACATAAGCTGAGCTGTGAAAATAAATTCTAATACTGATAACTGCTCCCTGGCAGGACAGTCCTGATATCTGCACACAGGAATATTTTATATATTATTAACTATAAATAAATTTGTTTTCAAATATAATCTGTATAATATCATTACATTGTAATGATTAAAAAAATAGCCATTCAATAAAATTTTGCCATGGATCAAATAAGCATGAAAATTGAGGACACAGTATCTGCTCAATATAAAATACAAAAATGTAGCACTATCAGTACTGCAAACTGCTTTCAATTTTTTTTTTTTTTTCACAAATTAACAGAATTAAGCCATTTGTGAAAAGCAAATATTATAAAGAATAAATATTATTCAAAAACATTCAGAGTCCATGAGACTATCTATTGTGTAGAAATACTTTTCTCTCCAATTCGTTAATACTCTGTTTACATAAAAACAAAGAGATTTTCATATTATGGTTATGTCTCGATATTTATCATGTATAAGTGCAATTCTTGTCGTATCACCTTCCTTAAGAAATTCTCTCTGACATTTGACCTTATTTCACAAAGCCAACATAAAAATTATGTACATGTAACACCTTAAAACCAAAATACCCCAATCTTACACACATTTTCTTGCAAGT
Source organism: Mytilus coruscus (assembly GCA_017311375.1). Classification (NCBI taxonomy): domain Eukaryota; kingdom Metazoa; phylum Mollusca; class Bivalvia; order Mytilida; family Mytilidae; genus Mytilus; species Mytilus coruscus. Next base: position 50,630,303 of record CM029606.1, on the reverse strand, counting down.
GGTCAGATCTAGTTTAATTTTAAAGTTACATATTTCTTATTCTATAAGATATTCTGACACCATATTGCATTTCATATGCTCTATGCTGAACCTTGGTACATCTTTTCATTTTTTGTAAATAAACATTCTGAACTATAAAAAAAATGTACACATCACATTTCGGAGAGGCATTGCTGTGTTTTGAGTGCCAAAACTATATCTTGAATGGTCTTAACCAAAATGAATGAATTCAATACAGGTGGTACAACAAGAAGCACTATCTAAGTATGTCTAAATAATATACAGCAATAGGTGTACTGATGCTAGGACATCGGTTGTACAAAAGTTTTGGGGAAAAGTCCTCTTCTCTCTGGATGACCTTCTATCTCTCCTTCCTACAAATATACAATACAGAACATTAATTAAAGAAATAAATAGGTCTATTATTGGTTTCCTAATTTTCATACAAAAAGAATACATAAACTATGGAATCTCTGATGGTTTTTAAAGCTTTATGAAAACTTTATTAACCTCAATGATTATTTATTTTTAAGAAGCCTAAGTACCATTACTCAAATACCTCTTATTTGCATCCCTTCAACAAGATTACAAAATTAAAATAACATGTAAGCTCTCTATCAGATAAAAGTACAGAGTGTGCAATTGTACTTTTCAACAATGACCAAAACCTTGGTTTTTTGTACACGGTCAAGTAAACATGTATATGAATTAATCTATCGCTAAAAATTTATACATCTCTATTTCCTTTGACTCTGTAAAACATCTTTTTATCAAATACCGACAATTAAAATTCAATAAAGCTTAGCTGTGAAATGAGAGTCCAGAAGTACAATTTACTTTATATGTTGAGATCTAAAAATTTTTTTAGGAACTTTCAATGGTATCTTTAAACATGGTGTATATAACAAGTCTATACAGGGTCATTACCCTAATGAATTAGATGATACACTATTCTTTCACTATTTGGGAGCAGAAAAAAAAGAACACAAAAACATTTTCCACATAAACTCAGCAATTCTGGAGAATATAAAGCCAATGAACCAGTTCAGGGGGTCTAAATTCTATAGGCTCTAGGTGAAATCCAAAATCATTATCAAATTATAGTAGTGTTATAAAACAATTCACAAATGTCTCTTTTACATCTTCTTTCCAACACTACATGAAATCTGGAAGCTCATCAATATAATTTAAGATCATGTGACTACTTACCCACCAATCATCTTCCTCTTCTCTCAATACAAGGATTATCTCCCCTTCTGCAAAAGTCAGTTCATCATCATTGTCTGCATCACAATCAAATAATGCCTGAAACTTCTGACCAACTGGTGTCTTTTTCTGAAATCAAAGAGCAAATCAGTTTACTCTTCACATAAAATTTCAATCAACAAGTGTTAAGGATGTTCGCTACTCTGTTTCAAAATAACAAGCTTTTTAAAAGACTGTTATAAATTGGTAGTATATAAATAAAGGAACTATAAAAGCAGAAAAAAATGAAGGGTCTGTGTGCTTGTTTTCGAGATATAAGCCATTGAAAATTTGGCGGGAAATGATTCTCTCTAGATTTTTCATACATTTAACATTGGCACCTTTTTTTTCAAAACTATGAAAAAATAACAAGGATTTAATAAGATTTTCAAAGATGGCATTTTAAACTATATGTATGAAAAGAAAAGTAGGGGTTAGCGGGCAAATTTTTTTAATGGCACAACATGGATAAAACCAGAGGATTCCGAATATCTGGCAAAAATTCAAAAACAAGAGGAGCGAACATCCTTAAAAATGAAAAAATACATTAGATTGGTTCTCCTATCCTTAATAATGAATATAGTTTTCACTAAAGTTAGGATCAGAGATTATTTTCATTAGCTATACTAACCACCTTTTGATTCAAGCTGTACACTGTCCTAAAATGTCAATAATCACAGTGTTAAATATCCAAAACTCTACCTTCCAGAAATTTTTTGATTAGAATAAAATATGTTAGTTAGAAACTTCATTAGTTACAGCAATCCGAATTAAACAGGAAATGACTGAAATTATTTTCTATTATAGTTATGAACCCCTGAAAAGCTTGAAATAATTAATAGTATAAATCATTCAAGTGCTTTTAATTGCTATACAATTATGTCTAGAAATGAAAGATCAAAACAATTCTTTGATATCTACATTCTAAAGGGATTGTTTCCAGATTAGAAATAAGCAATAATTTGTAACATACTACCGTTCTTAACAACATTATCCCAAAAAAAACTAAGGAAAATTAAAAGTGGTTGTCACATACCGCAGATTCATTTATTTTGATGTACATAAATTTTCATGGATTGAAGAAAAATTGCCTTTTCGTGGATATTTGATTTTGTGGTTTTGTCAAGTTCTGCATACAGGCCTCTATAGCATATGTACTTTAACATTCTCAAATTCTTGGTAAACCTTTACCCATAAAATCTATGAAAATGGTATCCTACGAATAATTATGAATCCACTGTATATATCAACCAAGGTCTTCCTAAAATACACTACAGCTAAAGTGGATGTTGTTATTACTACCTGCACACTGTGGACAACACACTCCTAGCTACTCTAATCTATAATACTGAAATAACGAGGTCCAATTTGTTAGCCGTCATGGGGTAAAAACGACAAATCAAAGAATTCAACTTTATATATAGCTAATATAGGACAATGGTGTTGATTAAAAATTATACCATTCCAGACCCTTTTGTTTTCCACATAATTAATATTGACAATAATTAACAAGTTCTGGGTCGAATCCGATACTGATACCAATAGTAATAACTATATTCACCTGTTACCTATTACCTTATCTGTACGTTCCGCATCTGACAGGCGCACCACCAAACGGTGTATTTAGGATTTGCTATATACACGGGTCATAATCACAGGGTTGACACTACTAAATTCAATCATTGTCACATTGTTTCCTATTGTAGTATTTTAATCAGCATGACTTTATAAGATGACAATACGAATACTAAAAATCTAGACTTAAAATAAGGCTTATAGGTACAGTTGACGTAAAAACGTCGAATCAAAGAATTCAACATTAGTTATAACTAATATAGGACAATGCTGTTGATTAAAAATTACTCCATTCCAGGCCCTTTTGTTTTCCAAATAATTAATATTACCAATAATTGATAAGTTCCAGGTCGACGGGTTCAAACAGAAAGATTTTGAAAGCAGAGAAAACTGTGCATCTTATAATCAGCATGACTTTATCAGATGACAATACCAATACTAAAAATCCAGGCTGAAATAAGGCGTACACATAGTTATATACTTTAATTCAGTCACGGACCCGCGATATCGCTGGTGTGTTCTAGTTTAATATAAAATGTGTAAAAATGTTGAATAAAAAACCTTGACTCATTTCATACTGTTAAGTGCATAATTTTATCTGAGTATAAATTCACGATTTCTTAAGCAAAACCTGGTCACAAGGTTTTTATATTTCGCTTTTTCTGTTCCCTGGTTCTGATCTTTCTAAAAGATGAAAGTAAAGCCAGGGGATATTTTTGCTATTTCATCTTAATCAAGCAATTAGCAATAAAGTAAACCCTTTGTGAAAATTTACCACTTAACAGTATCCAAGGTGTTGTATGTGTAAATCTCATGATTGATGATTGATTTTTGTGCTTAACGCCCTTTCAGCAATTTACTTGCCATTGCTGATGTTTCCGTTTTAAATCTTAAATAAATGGGGAATGTGTCCATGGGACACAGATGATGCCCCCGCTTGTATATCATATAAAGTTATAAAGGAACATAACTGAACAGTAAAAGTGACTCTACCCAAATTTTTACTTGATCTGAGTTTTGTGGTAATAAGAATTGTGTATAAGTTTCATAACATTTGGTTGAGGCAAACTTAATTAGCGAACCAAAACGAAAAATTCAGCAATTTTTCCCTTTTTAAAGGGGCATAACTCTAGAACAGTAAAAGTGACACCACCAAAATTCAAACTTGATCTGTAATTTCTAGTAATAAACATTGTGTATAAGTTTCATAACATTTGGTTGAGGCTAACTTAAGTAAGAGAACGGAAACAAAAATTCAGCAATTTTCCCATTTGTGAAGGAGCATAACTCTAGAACGTTTAAAGTGACACCACCAAAATTCAAACTTGATCTGTATTTTGTGGTAATAAGCATTGTGTAGAAGTTTCATAACATTTGGTTGAGGCAAACTAAAGTAGGAGAACGGGAACGAAAAAATTCAGCAATTTTCCCATTTGTGAAGGGGCATAACTCTAGAACAGTTAAAGTGACACCACCAAAATTAAACTTGATCTGTATTTTGTGGTTATAAGCATTGTGTATAAGTCTCATAACATTTGGTTGAGGAAAACTAAATTAAGGGAATGGAAACGAAACAATCAGCAATTTTTCCGTTTGTAAAGGGCATAACTCTAGAACGGTTAAAGTGACGCCACCAAAATTCAAACATGATCTGTATTTTGTGGTAATAAGCATTGTGTATAAGTTTCATAACATTTGGTTGAGGCAAACCAAAGTAAGTAAAAGTGAAACGAAAAATTCAGCAATTTTTCCATTTGTAAAGGGGCATTACTCTAGAACGGTTAAAGTGACGCCACCAAAATTCAAACTTGATCTGTGTTTTGTGGTAATAAGCAGTTTGAATAAGTTTCCTAACATTTGGTTGAGGCAAACTGAAGTAAGAGAACCGAAACGAAAAATTCAGCAATTTTTCCATTTGTAAAGGGGCATAACTCCAGAACGGTTAAAGTGATGCCAGAAAAATTCAAACTTGATCTGTGTTTTGTGGTAATAAGCATTTTGTATAAATTTCATAACATTTGGTTGAGGCAAACTAAAGATAGAGAACAGAAACCAACTTTTGGATGTACGGACGGACAAGGATAAAGCTTAATGCCCCCTCCACTACGGTGGGGGCATAAAAATTACATAATAAAGAAAAAAGCCCACGCTGTTCATCAAATACTAGAGGTGAAATGCTTTTTTAAGAAATTAAGTTTTTTGTTCCCAGAAGCACTGTCATGATTTAGAATAGAAAAAGAACCTAATTGAGCAAACTTACATATTCTAAACCACAACTAACTTTTTTCTAGGAAGCAACTTTTTAAAAGTGGTCAAAAGAGTTTCCTCCTCAGGAGAGGCTTTACAGATGCAAAATGGTTTTGGAAATTAAACACATACAAGTTAGTTAAAAGGTGAAATAATATTTTGAAAGGGAATACTGTCACTGTACCTGTACTCATGGTGCCTTTCCTTTTATATTTGCCTAAATATTACTCTAACCTGTATGGATAATAATTTTTCGATCAATTCCTTTTTCAAAACAAATAAATGGAGGATGTGTCTATGGGACACAGATGATGCCCCGCTTGCATTTAATGTTATAAAGGGCATAACTCAAGAACAGTGAAAGTGACGCCACCCTTATTCGAACTTGATCTGTGTTTTGTGGTAATAAGCATTGTGTATAAGTTTCATAACATTTGATTGAGGCCAACTAAAGTTAGAGAAGGGAAACCAATTTTGGGATGTACTTACGGACGGACAAGGGTAACACTTAATGCCCCCTCTGGTGATGGTGGGGGCATAAAAAAAATAACAATGACCAAATCCAAGCTGCAGTATGAATTCATTCATTTAAACTGAGTCCCTAGCGAAAATAAATCTACCAATTGCAAAAGAAAGGTTGAAGTATTAAGCATAAAGCAGGTGCAGTGTAAATAGCAATGTTCTTACCAATTCAAACTGATGCTCAACAATCTAATTGGTAAAATTAAACATATCATTCTAATGCAACACTGTCTATAACGTTCATTTTGATGGGATAATGCCACAAATTTCAGGACATCAATTTCTGAATTGACGGTCTGAAATTGTACATGCAAGCAAAGATGTCATGTGAAAGACTAAGCACTGTTTTAATTCAGTTCCTTTTTGGAGGTAAATAAATTTATGTGTGATCAAGCATAGGAATTTAGTTATTTATTTTTTTCTCTTATTTAACAAGAGAACAAACCAGTTATGCAAATTGGCTGGGTTTTTAATAGATAATAGATTGGAAGAAGAGTTTAAGGTTATCGAACGGCTGGGTGTTGACAACTCCACTTGCAGACAATTCTTTATATAAATATATATAAATGTCTAAATGTATATTGATTTTTTTTTTTTTTCAGTTTACTGACAAATGTTAATTATTTCTAGATTTCACAAAGTGAAGTGTTTTAGCAGCAAGGTTCAGGAAATGTTTTTTTTTTAAGAATCAAGCCTGTTGTTCAGTGGTTGTCGTTTGTTGATGTGGTTCATAGGTGTTTCTTGATTCTCATTTTTCATAGACCGTTGGTTTTCCTGTTTGAATTCTTTTACACTAGTAATTTTGGGGCCCTTTATAGCTTGCTGTTCGGTGTGAGACAAGGCTCTGTGTTGAAGGCCGTACTTTGACCTATAATTGTTAACTTTTTATACATTGTGACTTGGATGATGAGTTGTGTCATTAGCACTCATACCACATCTTCTTATTTATAATGTTGAATTTTACAAATAAAAGAAATAGTCGCTTTGCATGACAGATTCAGAACTAGTCTCACCTTATTTATATAATACGAGTCTAAAACAAGGGTAGTAGAAATGTACAAGACAATTTCAGCAAGTTAAGCATATAAATATGCTATGTTTGTTTGAACATTTTGAATCTAGTATAAAACATGATTGTATTTGAAGATTTGTGGGCATATTTTTTTCATTTTTGTTACAAAATCTTAAATACATGATATGAAAGGTAGATAACCAAGGTCATGCCTAGATTATCTTTAGTTGTAACCGATTTTGCTGCAACTTGATATCATAAATTTATCAACTACTTTAGAACAAAATATTCAAACAACAAGTATATAATAATTGTTTTAGTATAACACAAAGAAATAATTTAACAGTTATCAAAAAAATTATTATAAGTAAGTTATATTAAAGTCTGTCTAAGTCACTAATGCATGTCATGGAAAAAGATGTACGCAAGCCTCCATTTCTGCAGTTTTGATATATAGATACAACAACGAAAGCATGAAAAATACCAATGGTGTATCAGTAGTACTTATTCTGAAATGTACTTAATAAGTGAACTGCTGACAATAGAAGCTAAATGTTGGAAAAATGACTGTGGATTCATTTATTTTCGTGGATACCAACTTTCATGGACTGAGGAAAATTGTATTTTCGTGGATATTTGATTTCATGTTTTTGCCAAAGTCTGCATACAAGTGTACTCCTTAGAACATTTGAATTTGTGCTTTACCTTCACCAATGAAATCCACAAAATTAGTAACCCACAGTTAATAATGAATCAACAGTAAAAGTAATAATGTGTTGTTAGTAAACGTTTTACCTTGCGAGGTAATGGTAATGGCGGTGTTTCTGTCCCTGATGACTTGGAGTCTGAAATTAAAAATAAAGCATTATGATACTGTGTCTTTGTCAAGGCGACAGCAAATATAATGAATTCCTTCTTTAAAAGTGGTATATAAACTCATCATAATTTAATTTTGGATGTAACGCGTCTTCCGATTGGCTGACGTTGTTTTGTTTATCAGCTCATAGACATAATTTTGTCATGTGACCTTGACGTCATCAACGTTTTTTCATGATTTACACCGGTTTAAAATGGAATTAAGAATTACATTATAAGAAATGACTGTAATATTTTTTCTGTCTATTCAAAATAACATAAAAAATGTGGTGCACACTTTAAAATATTTTATTCAGTGTGCACCACATTTTTGATGTTATTTCTTCATAGACAAAAAAACATATTACAGTCATTCCTTAAATAGATACCAGAATTAAAAATTTGTACTCTAGATGCGCGTTTCGTCTGCAAAAGACTTATCAGTGACACTTGAATCAAAAAAGTTAAAAAGGCCAAATAAAGTACGAAATTGAAGAGTATTGAAGACCCAAAATTTCGAAATTGGGTGACTTCCGCCATCTTGGATTGTAAAATAACAACAAAATAGGTCTTCATTATAGATTGTCAGCAAATTTCAATGCAGGACTGCAATTTGACAAGATGAATTTGAATTTAAATGAACAGACTTATGTGATTTTAAGTTAAAATAAATTATTCTTTTACAAAAGGAAAATTTTGCTTGATTTTGATTTTTTTTAATTTTGGATATTAAGGGATGTAACTCAGAAATAGTTAAATTTATACAGGAATCTATAGAAAATGTTTCTATCTTATGTTATAACAGGAATTAGCGTAAGGTGGCCTCATTTTTTCTTTTAATAATCTGAAAGCATATTATGAGCTATCGTCACATATTTTTTTTCAAAATTTTATCATCTAGTTTTTCTTCTATTCACATTATGATGCTTTTCACTGTTTTATCCATACCAAATGTGTCATTTTTTTCTGTAGCATGAAAACAAGCTGGGTGACCTAGAACTTTTATTATTTATTTGAGCATTTCATAATGATACATTTTAACAAAGTATTCAAAATTCTATCATTTTTTGTTCATACTCCTATAAGTGATAACTTTATTTCCAGAGTGCCTTCTTGGGTTAATGTATGTTTGAATGGAATAGCCCTCAGAAAAACCTTTGATTATTTTACATTTTTGACCTACCATCACTGTTGGACTTGGCCCTTGGTCTTGGTGAAGGGGTCACTCTGAAAAGAAAAGATTGGACTTCATAAGATAATCATCTTATTGCTTGATCACCATTTAAATGTAAATATATAAACAGTTAGTGTAAATAAGGTTTAGTTTCTCCTACTGTATTCAAAATGTTCAAGCAAAATATACAGTAAGGCGGTATATTTTTCACAAAGTTTGTTAATACAATATTTCTGAAATCGAGGCATTGAATTCTTAAATTTTAATACATTTAAAAATGCCTTTTTTCCCAGAAATCACAATAACAAAAGCAAAGAATGACAAACATTTGATGTCATAGATAAAATTTGACTAATGAAAAACTGACAAAATAAAACTATATGCTGATTATGAAAAATAAATTAATAAACCTGCCAAAAAAAGTATAAATCAGTTAGGAACTGTACTGATTTTTCTTCTGTTTCTAATGGGGAATCTCCTCGACAAAAAAAATCATCGAGTTTGTGATTTCTTATGAGAACTATATTCTATAGTTAACTGTATTTATCCTTTAGTGACACAATGAACCCTCTATTTCATATCATTGTCATAATTTATAATTACTTGCAATCTAGGGTTGAAAGGGGGAGTTGTGTTTTAATGAGCTCTTGTTCCTGTTCATTTTTATGACATCATTCTTTTTTCACTCATTCTTATACCTTATACTGTAGATTCATTTTTTTTTTTGGTACCAATTTTCTAAATTAAGGAAAAATTGTATTCTTGTGGATATTTGATTTCATGGTTTTTCAAAAGTCTGCATATAAGCCTATATACAATGTGTATTTCGATGAACATTTAAATTTGTGGTTCACCTGTACCCACAAAATACACGAAAATTGGTATCCAACGAATAATTAATCCACAGTATTGTTTATTCAGAAATGTATGCACGCGTTTATTATTGCAATTTTTTAACAACATGAACAATGGACAAAAAAGCCAGATTAACTTAAGTTATTCAAATTTCAGGGAATGCTGCATACAATGATACTATCAATGCTTTTATTTTTCCAATACCTATCAATTTTTGCAATAATAAAAACATCACAAAAATTTCTGAATTTACAGGTAATCAAAATTACCCTATTCCTGTTTTATCTATGTCTGGAGGTGGTGAGGGTCTAGATGACAAAGCAATTGTTTTCCTGAACTCTGGAGGTGGAGGTCTTGACGGTGGGTCAGAGATTGACCTCCTATGAATGACCTCTGCAGGGAAAGGCTCAGATTTGTTTCTTGCATGCTTTTTGTCACTTGGTGGCGGTGGTGGAGGTTTCTTCATTCTTGGTGGCAGGGGTGGGCCTTTACCACTTGGTGATATCTTGTCATGTGACTGTGGAGCATCATGATGATTGGTTGAAGGATTCATGGCTAAGTTTGGCTGAGAAGCTGTGATATTTGCCAAATTTGCATTATGCACGGCAAAATCTAAATATAAAATGGATAAATATAAAATCATAAATATGATCATCTGACTCAGCAGTTAATATCTTGGCAATTGCACTGATTTCTGAATATATGACTAATTAATTATTTGCAAGGGTTACCTTTGATATAAAAAAGGAAGATGAGTTAATAAGATCTATTACAGGAACAGTTGTAGGAGGTTGGGTGTTGGAAAGCACTTTAAGATGTAATTAGGAAGTTTACTCATTTCGATATACAATATGGGTTCCTATTAAAATTGTATTGGGTCATGAAAGAGAATGGAAAACAATTTGCCCATACATCTTTTTCCTAGAATAGCCTGATGACTCGTACGAAATTACCATAAATATCCGTAACTGTTTCTTATACTTTTAAAGAAAACTGTTTATTGTATGTATAATTTTTGGCATGCAATTTTTTCATTATCCCTTGTAATGCTGATCACATGTAATGGATTGGTAATTAAATCACTCAAAGGTGGGTTAGTTGCTCAATTATATTAAGGATTAATAATGTATTATTTTTTTCATATTTTCTATCAATATATTTTCTAAAAATGAAGCACTTCAACAAATACAAATATTCATTACAGGTTCTCAAATCTGACCCAAACTATCAAACAAAGAATGTTAAATTTATTTCAAAACGATTAAAAATATTACAGGACACACATCATGCTGATACATGTTTCAAATAAGATTGTGTCTGTATAAACCAATATAAATTTCAAGGAAAAAGGGATATTTACATGCTACAATAAAAGCTTTATCAGGATTTAACGTTAACATACATGTCCTTTGATTGAGTTAAGCTATTTCAGTTGATATTTTATAGTGTGTCTTTCTATGTTGTGATGTTACACTATTGTTTCAGAAAAAGGGTGAAGGTTTGGTACCATTAAAACGTTTAAACCCGCTGCATTTGTTTGCACCTGTCCTAAGTCAGGAATCTGATGTTCAGTAGTTCTCGTTTGTTGATGTGGTTCATAAGTGTTTCTCGTTTCTCATTTTTTATATAGATTCGACCGTTGGTTTTCCCGTTTGAACAGTTTTACACTAGTAATTGTTTGGGCCCTTTATAGCTTACTGTTCGGTGTGAGCCAAGGCTCCGTGTTGAAGACCGTACTTTGACCTATAATGGTTTACTTTTATAAATTTTGACTTGGATGGAGAGTTGTCTCATTGGCACTCATACCACATCTTCTTATATCTATGTATATTGTCTCCAGAGGCTATAACAACGTCTGAAGGAATAGCCAATTTAATTAATTGAAGTAGTTCTTTGTATTAGTTATGTCATAACTTAAATTTTTTACTGAATGCTACCATATTTAGTGACTAATAAATCTTCAAGTTATTGGGCCTGGGCAGCTGAGTGGTCTAAGCAGTTCATTTACAATGATCACTACCCTGTCAAAACTGAGGTTTTAATTTGAACCCTGCTGGTGGCATGGTGTGTTTGACTCTAATTTTAATTGACTAGGATTGCCAGTTTTTCTGCCAAAGGTCCAGTTGTTCTCTTTTGGCACTCTGGCTTCCTCCATCAATAAAAACTGGTCACCATTATAAACCCAAGTGTGCTGAAAGTGGTGTATTACACCAGCAATCAATCAATCTTAATGTCTAAACATGTTTATACATATGGTTGTATGATATTTATTCTTCCAATCATTGAAAAGATATTTATTATATGTTCGTAACAGCAATAGTATATTTTTTAAAGAAATCAAAAAACAACAATAGACATAAAATGCATGCTCAAATCATGTTGTTAAAAAAATTATTCATGAGACACAAAGTTTAAATTACATTACATTAATATATATTGTGAAAACATCTCATGCAGTTACTGCCATTAAAATCACAAGATGAAGGGAAATCTCATGCACTTTCTCATATAGATCCATGAGGAAATTCTCATGCATTTCTGATACATGAGAAATTACTTACTACTTCTTATACTGCTCCTTTGTCTAGTATGGGTAAACTCTATGAAACAGAACACATTATTTAAACTGATTTTTTTCTTAATGTCCTTTTCTCCACACAAAATAAATCTCATAATTGATGAAGTATCACACAAAAAAACTAGGAATTTGTGAACATAATGATGAGAATTTGTTTTGTCTGGCAAGGTTCTTGCCTTTCTTTTATTGCCTTTCAATTTCTTGCAAATCTATTTACTTATCATTTTGCTAGTCATTAATATGTTTGTAATTTTTCTGCATTATCAAGCTTATCATGCTTATGGTGAAAAGTTAAGCTTGAATTCTCTGTACACTGTATGGTTTGTTCCAACTCTTGGACACTCCTTAGATAGTCAGTTACTGTCAGTCAGATTTTGTCTTTTATTCTGTTTTTTTTTTCACATGCTCTTTCTTGCAAACACATTTCCTCATTATTACTGTTCCATTTTCTGCATCATTACTCCCTTCTTTGTATTATGATAGTATTTCATGTGATTTTTATGTATTTTCCACATCTCTTGAATTATTAAAATTCTTATGCAAGACAATACTGATAATTTAACTTATGTAGAACAACTCACAAACTCTCTGGTTTATTTTCTATAAGGGGATATAATCTTTAATGTTGTGGTGATTTTAATTTTAGATGTAAGTGTTAGCTATATCAAGTTTAATTGATGTACATTTTATAATTCTCATGGAAAAAAGAAGACAATCTGAGTACTTAAAAAACTAATTTAATCCTGCAACATGTTAATACCCCTGTCTAAAGACAAAAAACCTGATCAGTGGCTTCAAGGTTTTGGTCTTTTAAATAAAAAAGAAAAGAAATTGGTGTTAATGGCAGATGGCAGCCTCTGTTATATTTTATTCACAAAGGGTCCAGAGGAAACTTAGAGCTTGCGATATGGTGTAGACAATAGTATATTGTGGAAGACCAGATAAAGATCAATAAATATCTTTTGCGTTGTTTGGTTTCTGTCTCATTGGTGCATACCCTTTGATTCCTTTTATCCTATTAAAGTTAGCACAAAACTTATTTTGTAAAACACAATTGAACTTACTTTTGGGTTTCATATATGAAGCCTGTGATTGTGACAAAGTCCGATCTCTTGCATCTAAACCTTCCTTTTGACTGCTTTGTAATTCTAATGTACTAGCACCAGTCACTAAACTAGGAGGCCGTGACCTATTTTTTTATTCCTTTCTGGAGTACTCTAGTCAAAGAATAAATATAAAATGTAATATTGTTTAGATTTTTTTTTAATAATGTTTCATAAACTTTTACATCTAACATAAACTGTATTTGTTTAACCTTCCATAGCATTCAAAATCCATGTAATTAAATAGTTCTCCATAAATCATTGGACACAATAAAACTGATTTGTTTCTGTCTGATGATTGTTTTTTTAGTTGTTTTTTTCAGGGATGGGGTGATTCAGAGTCTGATTTCAAGATTGTGAATAGTGATAAAACATTAGTGATCAATTACACTCATTTAAATTTTCTCTATACTCAGACAGAAACATGCATAAGTCTATATATCTGCCATCTAAAACTTGATTGAAACTCAATATCATTCAATTGTACTGCCTTCCTATAATTCATTGTTAAAAAATTCAGAAAAGGTATTAGTGAGAAAAAAATATTTAAAGAGAGACATGCTCAGACTTTTTGCTGTGTTGGTAACTAAGAAATTTTGAAAATGATTAAATTTGAGCACATTATTTCAGGTGAATTTTTTCCCATAAAACATAATACTGGCCATGTTCAAGTTGTACAGTGAAATGATCAACAATTGAGTTGAATTTTCATTTTGGAACATGAAAAATATCAATGAATTAATTCTACTTAACCTGTTCTAAATAATATGTAAGTATGTCCATAAAATACTATGAATGGAAAAATGCAACATATATTCCTGTACAAATGTATACTAATTTTCCTTTTAAATTTTTCTTAGAAAATACAGGCTTAAATCATTACTTACCTCAAGGTCATCATCACTGTACCCTTGGTCTTCACCAAAATTTTCTTCCTGTAAAATATAAATATAGAAAGTGTTACCGATATGCATTAAACATGACAAAGTGTCACTGAAAAATAAATCCTATATTGCACAACAGTATTTAATGATACTTTTATCACATTCAAGCAAACCCCACCACATTCTGTATGTGCCTGTCCCATGTCAGGAGCCTGTAATTCAGTGGTTGTTGTTTGTTGTTGTATATCATATTTGTTTTTCGTTTATTGTTTTGTACATAAATAAGTATGTTAGTTTTTTTTCATTTGAATTGTTTTACATTTGTCATTTCTGGGCTTTTTATAGCTGACTATGCAGTATGGGTTTTGCTCATTGTTGAAAGCTATTTTGATAGTGGGAGATTTACAAGGCACTCGCAGTAAACCTAGATGCACACGTTCATGATGATTAGACCAAGAACAATTATTCTTGTGTAAAAAATGTGCTAAGGTATATCTTTTTGCCATGTGTTTGCATACACTTTAATGTTTTCACCCTCAAAGTGTTATGGTCATGACCAACTTCAACATTTAACTGTAATGTTCCACTCCATAACTTTATTGAAAGAATAAATAGATTATAGATATTCAGATATTTTTCAATATAAAATGAAAATTTCAATCTACTATACACACAAAATTTCAAAGGATATGCCTATAGGTTGCACTTTGTAAATACAGCTGTCTTTCAAACCACGCCTCTTTTGGGGAGATATTTAATATTCATAGACAATTAATTTTGTTTACGTACTGGTTCCCGGATATGATCTCTATGTTTCATCTCACAGAGACATAACTTGGGAATGTTACCAGTAAATATACATATTCATAGTGATCAAGTTGAAGTCTGTGGAAATCCTTAAGTCAAGGTTGGGGTAGTATAGAAATTTAATGTAAGTTTAAACTCTTAGAAGTTCGGGGCATATAAACGTTGAAAATATGCCGCACAGCCCTATATTTTGACCTTTGTAAAAAATAGTAGTGCATATAAACTTTCCATTCTAGGAAATATTTTTTTTCAAAACTTCATAGTAAAAGTGGTACAGTTTTAGCCGTGAAAGGAGTTCCTATGGGAAATTGCATTGTTGATATTTACAGAAATGCAACCTATAACCTTTGTTCCTGAATAACTTTATATTGGGTAAAAAAAAGGGAACCTACAGAATTTCACCAAATCTGGTTTATCTCAGAGATTTTAATGAAATTAACTCAAATATGAAGTTTTATAAATATTTCATGAAGATTGAGAAAATCCTGGGCCTTAACTATGATGACTCAGCATAAATTCACAGTTTGCATAGTTTAGTTAAAGCCCTGAATGCAAAATAAATTCATTATTTGTGCATATTAGTAATTTAAATTGTTAAGAAGTGCTTATATTTACTCTTCGCAGTCATTGAAACTCATAGATCCTTCATGAATATTATTGAGGGTGTTTTATCCTGTCGATAACCCAAAAGTAAGCTGTATCACCTAAATGTGCTTTTTGTGATCACGGCATAAAAAATACAAGCTAGAAATACAAAATACCTCAATAAAACTTACAATAGTGTGTTCTATCCTAAATATGCACTAAATATTCCATATTGCTAGAAACAGCAGAATAATTTAGGAAAATTGAGGCCCCAGGGGCATAAAACAGATAAAAATGCCTACCCCCTGGGTCATAAAACAAATAATTTAACTTGTAAATGCTATGACTTTATTGTTTTAAAGGTCTTTTGTATAGAAACCAATAACTTTACTTAGAAGTTATGCAAAATCAGATGTTAGCAGTCATTTCTATAAAACTTTTAGTGAATTCATACATCAGACTGGTATCTTCATACATACAACTTTTGCCAATATGGCTTTGTTTAAACACTTCTAGTTCATATATTAGCTAAATTATGTTAGATATATGGTAAGAGATGATACTGTTGTGTTAAGATTTCTTAACTGACCATTTGAGGCAGTAATTGTGAACTTTCATTGACAAATAAGCATACAGTAAGATGTGGACTGGAGACAGAGGCAGGATTGGACACTTTATATAATCTTGAATGTTGGAATGATTAGCTGCTAAACATTACATTTATAGTGTTCTGAAATGCTTTCAGTTTGTTATCAAAATAGTTTCAAACAGGTTCTAGACATTTCATGTCAAAAACATGCTCATAGGGTAAGCTGCCTATAATTAAAGTCTTGTTTTCAAATTCTGTATAAAATTGATACAGGGGTGGGGGTATAAAATGTACTGTAAAAGAAAACTAAGAGTATATGCAGTGATTTCTTTCAGGCTATATTTCTGAGATATAAGTATTGTTGTGAGAAAAGGTGTTTTAGAAAGTTTTTATTGAATAAATGTTAGTATAGGTTGCACTTTGTAAATACAGCTGTCTTTCAAACCACGCCTCTTTTGGGGAGATATTTAATATTCATAGACAATTAATTTTGTTTACGTACTGGTTCCCGGATATGATCTCTATGTTTCATCTCACAGAGACATAACTTGGGAATGTTACCAGTAAATATACATATTCATAGTGATCAAGTTGAAGTCTGTGGAAATCCTTAAGTCAAGGTTGGGGTAGTATAGAAATTTAATGTAAGTTTAAACTCTTAGAAGTTCGGGGCATATAAACGTTGAAAATATGCCGCACAGCCCTATATTTTGACCTTTGTAAAAAATAGTAGTGCATATAAACTTTCCATTCTAGGATATATTTTTTTTCAAAACTTCATAGTAAAAGTGGTACAGTTTTAGCCGTGAAAGGAGTTCCTATGGGAAATTGCATTGTTGATATTTACAGAAATGCAACCTATAACCTTTGTTCCTGAATAACTTTATAAGAGAGTGCAGTAAATAAAGGCAACAGTAGTATACCGCTGTTCAAAAGTCATAAATCGATTGAGAGAAAACAAATCCGGGTCACAAACCAAAACCGAGGGAAACACATCAACTATAAGAGGAAAACAAAGGAACAACAGAAACAATGAAGTGCAACAAAAACAAACACCAACATACATAGAAACGAACTATTTGATAACAACTGCCATATTCCTGACTTGGTACAGGATATTTTAAGAAAAATGGTGGGTTGAACCTGGTTTTATGGCTAGCCAAACCTCCTGCTTATATTGCGATGTTAAAAAATATCGCTAAAATGGCAACACTACGTGACAGAAATACAGCACAAACGCAAGAACACTCATCACAGAGAAATGCTAAAAGCTTTTTGGTATAGATGCAGAGAATAAGAAAAATATCCTGAAAGTTGCATTAGGCCAGTATGTTTAGGTAACATACACTACTGTGGATTCATTTATCTTCATGGGTACAAATTTTCGTGGATTGAAGAAAACTTGCATTTTCGTGGATATTTGATTTCGTGGTTTTGGCAAAGTCTGCATATATTTCTCTAGGAAATTTGTAATTCGTTGAACATTTAAATTTGTGGATCCCCTGTACACACAAAATCCACGAAAATTGGTATCCAACGAATATTAATAAATCCACAGTATTTGATAAAAAAAATATTTTTTTTTGTATTTTTCATACTATACAAACCATGTATTAAATTAATGAATGAAGTGCACCTTTCTATTTCTATAAATGATCAGAGCAATATTCAAAATATTTAAAATCGTTTTAGAGAAAAAACACATATAAAAAAGTCGCATATCACAAAAAAACCTAACTTAGCTTTAAAATCAAATAATAAAACACTTCATATATAAGATCCCACTCAACATTAACATTGCCAAATACATCCTTCCTGCCTTGTAAAGCTGCTTTCAACTGGAAAAGAAACGAAAACTTTAGCTTTGTTCTTTATTTTGGCCTTTTAATTTTTTCTAGTGTAACTGTTGAATCTTTTGTAGACGAAAAGTGTGTGTGGCGTACAAAATTTTATGACTGGTATCTACATGTACAGTGTATGATGAGTTTATTATAAACAGATTTCTCTTCTTGTCAGAAAAGCTCTCTATATTTTTTCAATATGACTCAATTCAAATGTAATGTCTCATAAATGTTTGTGAAAACTATTTTATATCTTTTCATTAGTTCTGAATATTAAAATGGATTCATGTACAGTTTGATTTGAAAAAGATATTTAAAAAGAGTTAACTGTTTCAATTTTTCTCTGTAGAATAAAATATACAAATGTACATTGACCTGAAAAATCTTCAACAATAAAGTTATGCATGAAAACATTCATTCACCAGTATATGCAGTCATTTAAACATATAATTAAATTAAATGTAACAAACTAAAACAAGAATGTGTCCATAGTACACGAATGACCCACTTGCACTATCATTTTCTATATTCAGTGGACCATGAAATTGAGGTCAAAACTCTAATTTGGCATTAAAATTAGAAAGATCATATCATAGGGAACATGTGTACTAAGTTTCAAGTTGATTGGACTTCATCAAAAACTACCTTGACCAAAAACTTTTACCTGAAGCGGGACAAACGGACGGACGGACAAACGAACAGACGCACAGACCGAAAAACATAATGCCCCTAGGTGGGGCATAAAAATTATATAGATAACATGAACTTTATTATTCTTCTAATATTTTTTAAAATGTAAGTCATCATTATCATTATTTTAAATGTCAAAACTGCAAAATCAAATATCCCAAAAATTATTCTTACTTCCTTAATCCATGAAAAAATTGGTCCCCAATAAATTAAAGGCATCTACAGTATATAAGATAATTGCATAAAAGGTAGCATATAAGATTACTGCAAAAAAGGAAGCTTTTGAGGAAGATTTATAATAAAAGTATATGCTCATTTAGGAACACACCTTAAATGTAAAAATACATAACTGTTGAAATGTGAAATAATACATGTAGCAAGTAAAAATAGGTACCAATTCAACTGAAAAAAACGTTAAAAATAAAAAAACTGTATAAAAATGTCGATAAGTAGTTATTGTCAATCACTTACCAAATCTATACAGATCTCGTGATTATTCTCCTTAGCGATATCCAGCGGTGTCTGACTATCATTGTTTTCTACATTGGCAAGCTCAGGCTGGCTGCGTAGAATCAGTTTCATACACTCGGTTTTCTTTAACAATGAACACAAATGTAAAACAGTATTGCCTTGTTTGTTTTTGTGACCTAAACTAGCTCCGAAAAAGAAAAAAAGAAATGTGCTTTTGTTTTTGTATATCTAAAGACAAGACAAAGTATGTGCCAACTAGATTTGAGTCACACAATGAATATTACATTAAATATGAAGAAGATTCAATTAGTGCAACTAAAAAATTAAGTTCCAAAGTATAATTTTAAGTCCACAATATAAACTAACAAACAAGATTGCTATGCCCCTGTGAAAATGAGGAATGAAATTGTGTATATAATTGTACAACAGAAACATTAATTACATTAAAATGTAAATTTTGAGCTTTCGTATTTCTTCCTGTTATTCAATAGGCAGATCATGTTGGCTTGTGGGTACAATATTGTTCCTGAATAACTTTATAAGAGAGCAGTAAATAAAGGCAACAGTAGTATACCGCTGTTCAAAAGTCATAAATCGATTGAGAGAAAATAAATCCGGTTACAAACTAAAACTGAGGGAACACATCAACTATAAGAGGAAAACAAAGGAACAACGGAAACACTGAAGTGCAACAAAACAAACACCAACATACATAGAAACGAACTATTTGATAACAACTGCCATATTCCTGACTTGGTACAGGACATTGTAAGAAATCAAAGAGCTGATAGCTCTGTGGTGGAAGAAGATGCATAAAGGTAACCTGAATTACCATGAAAGCAGCCCACACCAACATAGCCTGCTATGTTCAATCATTGCTTCGACGTATTTTCTTCTTCCAAAATAATATTCTTCAATAAAACTCATGTCTCAACCAAAACTGACAATATTTAACATAGTAAATCAAATACCATTGATTCAAATTAAATTTTCTATAATTCAGTACATTCGTCTCAGCATGGTCAACATGATGCAAGCAATTATACCAGTAATTGATTAGGTTTCACTTGAAAGTTTTTCTGTCAAGGTAGATAGTTCACTTTGGGTATCATAGTCTGACTTCCTTCATATAAAAATACTGGCTAATGTTTCATCAGACCAAGGATTTGTATACTATATGAATCCTTGATCAGACAGAGAAATATAATACATATATGTCTATGGTTTCGTGAATGATTGACTGCAACGATTTATTGGTTCCGTACTCGAGGGTCATATGTGGGGCGGGGTGGGGATACCTCCATAACAAATAACGGTAACAAGCTGGACTATATATATGTTAAATACCGCTTTTTATCACTTAAAACTTTGAAACGTAAGGCAATAAAGATAATCATTGGGGACATTCCAACAATGACTGACATGAAAACTAAGTACTTTTGATATGGATTCCGTCAACTGACATTAGTTCGTACGTTGATATTTCTGTCAACTGACGATGCATCGTTTGAGCGTAAAGCACCAGAAGATTTACGTGGCGCTTTTGACTCCTCATTATTGCAATAACATACTAATAAATATGACTGATTGCATTAAAGATATGAACACAGACGGAACATCTAATTCCGATTATCCATGTATTTTGTCAAGCATCATTGAGTTGAAGTCGTACTCTCGCGTAGATACATGCAGAGTTCGCGAAATGGTCGGTCCCGTCGGTCCTGTCGGTCAAAATGAGACTCGGACCAGTATTTTGAAAGCTAGTGCCGGTCCTGATGACCGATGTTAAACGGCCGTTGCAGTGCCTTTTTATCGGTAATTAGTTGTACCGCAACTAATTCCAATACGCGTTTACATCGGTCATCAGATGTACCTGCTGCTAATTTCGGTACTGGTTTCCATTATAAACAAACGGAAACCTCACGGAAACCAAAGCGCCGATCTACCGTGGCCTGCTAAATTTGTTCATGTAGCCATCCCAGGCAAACAATCGGCGATTGAACCTTCGATGGAGATAACAAATACTGAGAAAGTGATTCAGATAATGAAATGGATAGTGAAGATTACTTTAAATAAGAACAATAAGAAGAAATGAACTGGTCATTCATTGTTTATTTGTCCGTGGCTGTGAAAATAAAACTAATAATAATAAAGTTATTTTCGATAAAATATATTATTATTTTATTTCAGAGTAAAATTGACAGATTTTTAGGACTGGCTAAAATTTTGTAGGACTGACAAATAATCTTGCTTTGTCGGTCCCATGACAACAAGTTTTCGCGAACTCTGTACATGACATTAACATAAGATGCATTGTTTGAATTAATGAAAACTCAGTTCATCATTTTCTTGAAACTTTCGGATGCACAATTCAATTTCCCATTTATGCACTTGCCAGAAACGTAACCAACTTGATCAACCCGAATAATCCAGTTGTTTAATTCCGATTACTCCACGAAATGGCAGTGGATAGAGGACGCTGATTTGGATTGTAATTTAACATATAAGTAGCACAAACTCTTATGTTTATACTTGGTATATTTGGCATATAAATTATTAATAAAGTAAATTCAACCTAGACTTATTTTATGCATAAATTAATTTTATAATGAATTAATAAAGATACTAAAAATTTATATTCGCTGGGAACAGTATATCTAACATATATATGTTCCTGATTCACGTAATACAATATATTTTTATTATGTTTTGCAAATTCAGTAACATGCCGAAATGATGTTGCCATGTAAAATATATCATTTAATAATTTATAATAATTTATATAATTCAAATCCTCTTTAATACTTTGTCTGAGTTGTCCTTATAGGCGATCCGAGTTGACTTTTGACGGTCCGAGTTGTTTTATTGACGGTCCGAGTGGACTCGGTCCGACTTGTCTCGGCCGAGTTGTCCCGCATTTATTAAATTAACGCATGCGCATACCAAATCTACTTTAAAACATCCGGTTACTAGTAAATAAATAACGTACATGCAAGAGGAATGAAATCTTGTAATTGACACCTAAAAGGTAGACATTAAAACACGAGAAATTATAACATTAATGAAAGTGATTGTTTTTTTTCAAGTCTAACTGTACATTTGTGTTATAAAATGATGTAGGTGTCATTTGACAAACTTGAAGCCGATCATGTGTCAACATCGGTGTCAAGATATGGCACGGAAGTTTATATGAAATAGTAAAGCACAGAAAAGGATACGGCAACACTCCTGGTGACGCTTCAATGATTTTACAGTCGGTATAGGATTTCAGAAGACTTCAAAGTCTTCTTCCACCAAAATGGTGGGTTGAACCTGGTTATATGGCTAGCCAAACCTCCTGCTTTTATGGCAATGTTAAAAATATCACTAAAATGGCAACACTACGAGACAGAAATACAGCACAAACAAACGCAAGAACACTCATCACAGAGAAATGCTAAAAGCTTTTCGGTATAGATGCAAAGTATAAGAAAAATATCATGAAAGTTGCATTAGGCCAGTATGTTTAGGTAACATACACTACTTTGGATTCATTTATTTTCGTGGGTACCAATTTTCGTGGATTGAGGAAAACTTGCATTTTCGTGGATATTTGATTTCGTGGTTTTGGCAAAGTCTGCATATATTTCTTTAGGAAATTTGTAATTCGTTGAACATTTATATTCGTGGTTCGTCTGTACCCACGAAATCCACGAAAATTGGTATCCAACGAATATTAATACATCCACAGTATTTGATAAAAAAAAATATTTTTTTATTTTTCATACTATACAAACCATGTATTAATTTAATGAATGAAGTGCACCTTGCTATTTCTATAAATGATCAGAGCAATATTCAAAATATTCAAAATCATTTTAGAGAAAAAAAACATATAAAAAAGTCACATATCACATAAAAACCTAACTTAGCTTTAAAATCAAATAATAAAAAACTTACATATGTAAGATCCCACTCAACATTAACATTGCCAAATACATCCTTCCTGCCTTGTAAAGCTGCTTTCAACTGGAAAAGAAACGCACATATAGAATTTTGGGTCCACAATGCTCTTTAGCTTCGTACTTTATTTGGCCTTTTTATTTTTTCTAGTGTAACTGATGAAAAGTGTGTGTGGCGTACAAAATTTTATGACTGGTGTACATGTCTACATGTACAATGTATGATGAGTTTATTATAAACAGATTTCTCTTCTTGTCAGAAAAGCTCTCTATATTTTTTCAATATGACTCAATTCAAATGTATTGTCTCATAAATGTTTGTGAAAACTATTTTATATCATTTCATTAGTTCTGAATATTAAAATGGATTCATGTACAGTTTGATTTGAATAAGAAGTTTAAAAAGAGTTAACTGTTTCAATTTTTCTCTGTAGAATAAAATATACAAATGTACATTGACCTGAAAAATCTTCAACAACAAAGTTATGCAAGAAAACATTCATTCATCAGTATATGCAGTCATTTAAGCATATAACTAAATTATATGTAACAAACTAAAACAAGAATGTGTCCATAGTACACCAATGACCCACTTGCACTATCATTTTCTATATTCAGTGGACCGTGAAATTGGGGGTCAAAACTCTAATTTGGCATTAAAATTAGAAAGATCATATCATAGGGAACATGTGTACTAAGTTTCAAGTTGATTGGACTTCAACTTCATCAAAAACTACCTTGACCAAAAACTTTAACCTGAAGCGGGATGAACGGACGGACGAACAAAGGACGCACAGACCGAAAAACATAATGCCCCTAGGTGGGGCATAAAGTTTATATAGATAACATGAACTTTAATATTCTTCTAATATTTTTTAAAATGTAAGTCATCATTATCATTATCTTAAACTGCAAAATCAAATATCCCAAAAATTAATTCTTATTTCCTAAATCCACGAAAAAATTGGTCCCCAATAAGTTAAAGGCATCTACAGTATATAAGATAATTGCATAAAAGGTAGCATATAAGATTACTGCAAAAAAGGAAGCTTTTGAAGCAGATTTATAATAAAAGTATATGCTCATTTAGGAACACACCTTAAATGTAAAAATACATAACTGTTGAAATGTGAAATAATACATGTAACAAGTAAAACATAGGTACCAATTCAACGGGAAAAAAAAACATTTAAAAATAAAAATGTCAATAAGTAGTTATTGTCAATCACTTACCAAATCTATACAGATCTCGTGATTATTCTCCTTAGCGATATCCAGCGGTGTCTGACTATCATTGTTTTCTACATTGGCAAGCTCAGGCTGGGTGCGTAGAATCAGCTTCATACACTCGGTTTTATTTAACAATGAACACAAATGTAAAACAGTATTGCCTTGTTTGTTTTTATGACCTAAACTAGCTCTGAAAAGAAAAAAAGAAATGTGCTTTTGTTTTTGTATATCTAAAGACAAAAAAAAGTATGTGCCAATTAAATATGAAGAAGATTCAATTGGTGCAACTAAAAATTAAGTTCCAAAGTATAATTTTAAGTCCACAATATAAACTAACAAACAAGATTGCTATGCCCCTGTGAAAATGAGGAATGAAATTGTGTATATAATTGTACAACAGAAACATTAATTACATTAAAATGTA
Organism: Mytilus coruscus; assembly: GCA_017311375.1. Lineage (NCBI taxonomy): Eukaryota > Metazoa > Mollusca > Bivalvia > Mytilida > Mytilidae > Mytilus > Mytilus coruscus. The sequence continues at coordinate 50,605,675 of CM029606.1, read as the reverse complement.
AATTTTGAGCTTTCATATTTCTTCCTGTTATTCAATAGGCAGATCATGTTGGCTTGTGGGTACAATAGTCGATAAATGGTCAAAGTCCCATTTCTCCAATAAAACGGTGGAATCATAATCATGATAATGAAGGTATAATATGGTCAAATTACACATGATTGCAAACAATTCTATCAAAAATGAGAGTTTTCTGTCAAAGGGTCTCATAGGAGTTGCGTTCCCAATATAGTAAAAAAAAATTAAAGTCCAATAACTCCCATAAAAATTGTCAAATAAAAATTACAGTACAATATGGTCAACTACATATGATGGCAAACAAACCTAGCAAGTATGAGAGCTTTCTGTCAAACAGCGTCAGAGAAGTTTCGTTTACAGCAGGTCCTTGTGGTGAAATAGTCTAAACATGGTGAAAGTCCCTTAACTCCAGTTAAATGGTCAAATCAAAATTACAATATTACATGGTCAACTACACATGATGGCAAAACTGCCTACTAAGTATGAAAGCTTTCATTTTCAATCAAATTGTCTTAGAGGAGCTGCAAGATAAATAATCCTAACAGGTATACAAGCTCTCTGTCAAATGGTCTCTACAAATTGATGTGTATGGGATGGAAGGAAGGGCGACAATGACTTATTTTGAAAAATAAAGTCTAAGATATTAACTTACAAATGACTATTCTGTACAATGAAGTCTACGATATGCAATGAGTACCCATCTTCTTTCTCTATTGCTAAGTGAAGTGCTGTCCCTGAATTTTCCTGCAACAACATTAATAATCAATTTTTTTAAATCATGGTTTTGAATTTCAAAAATAATAGAACTACATTAATAAATTCTCCCCAAAAAAGATATTTCTTCTGCCATTGACCACTTACAAAATGCCATGAAATTTATGTTTCCTTTTAGGTAATTAAAACAGTGACCTAGAACAACAAGAGTGTACACGCTGAAACGTCTCGCCTGCTTTACTGACCATTGATTTCATGTTTATAGTCCTAAATATAAAGCTTTACTACAAGTATCACATAAACTTAACATGATCCAAGAAAATGAGGTGAAGGTCAGATAAACCAAACCGGAAATACATGTACACCTTACAATCATTCCATACACCAAATATAGTTGACCTATTGCTTATAGTTTCTTAGAAAAGAACTTAACCTGGAAAACATAACATTGACCAATGAACCATGAAAATGAGGTAATGGTCAGGTGAACCATGCCAGACAGACATGTACACCTTACAATCAATCTATGCATTAAATATAGTTGACATATATTGCTTATAGTATCTAAGAAACAAACTTAACCATGAAAACTTAACATTGACCAATGAACCATGAAAATGAGGTCAAGGTCAAATGCAGTGATTTTCCTACCCTTTTTCAAATGGGGCCTGGGCCCTAGGCAATTGGGAAAAATGTGTCGTAAAACGTATGAATTGGGAAAAAATAAATCATTGTGTTTCAACATATTTTAAGGATGTAGATATAAAAAGATGTGGTATGAGTGCCAATGAGACAATTCTCCATCCAAGTCACCATTTGTACATGTTATTTATTATTTAAAAATTTCAATTTTCAAACATATCAACCCAGTCAAACAACCCTGAGATTTATTGCAAGTTTTCTTGTCAGTAAAATTTCTCTAACTGACACTTATATGGCATGGTATAATGTTTTCAGTGCTTAGTTCTGAGCTAGAGTCGACAACTGTCACTGATTATGGTCGCACTCAAGAGTGGGATTGACGGTCAGTCTCTCTTTGTACATGAGCAGAGTTCATTTCAAGTGAATTATGCTCAGATGTTTGGGTAGAAACAATTTGTTTAGTGTTAGTACTTGGATTTGTTATGATTGCTTATGTGCCTTTATCAGCCACAGCCAGGGCTTCATCCTGTTTTACATCCGTGAAAGTAGAAACATTTTCTTTCAAAATATATCAGTCCCTGAAGTATCTTCAGTACTAAATCTGGATTTTTTAAAGCTCAACAAGTTTTTTACAATCAGTGGCATCTTTGCCTTTCTTTTATTTGCGAACATAATATTTTAAATAATGAGAGGACATGTTGTCTGTTTGGGCATGCTGAATTCACAGCAAGAAAAATAAACCAAACTGGCAAATCTTTGCTCAGTATGACATTGCCTGTCAAAAAACATGTACGTGTGAGAAAATAATGAAAACCTTTAGTTTTCATGTAGGCATGTATTTACAATGTTATTCAGATAATAACACAGCAACATTATAAGTTATCTACGTTCATATCCGTGATATGGATATTTTAACACCCTGAGTATCCAAGTACACCTGAGGCGCAGCCAAGGTGTACAGGGTACTGAAGGGTGTTAAATATCCATATCTACGGATATGAACGTGATAACTAATTATCGGTCTTAGTCTAAATCTGGCGATTTTTACAGAAATTCGACCACAAAATTTAACGTGAAACAACGTTTTTTCATTTTTCAAATATCTTTTATTGAAATTTGGGAATTTGACATATTTTTAACGGGTGTAGGATACTACCTTTGGTAGAACCCTACAGGTAGACAAATATAAGGCGTTTTAAACTAGAGACAGAGAAACTGAAATGGGTGAATTTGGCGCAATGTTGTGAGAGTTACATCATAAGCGGTGTGACGTCAACGTGGGTCATTTGCATAGCTAGGTCAGTAAGTAGTACCATTCATTGACAATGTGGCTGCATAGTGATGCATTTACTAAAATGAGTGGAAATAATCGATATAATAAGATGAAATCGTTAGTGGGTTAAGTATTTAATTATGCAGACATCATGGAAAATCTAAAGAATTGATATAATTATTTCAGAAGGAACAACCATGGAACTAAGGAAAACGCGTGAAATTCCCGATATAATGGGTAGCAACGTCCGGGGATATGGGTTAGCAACACCCAGGGGCTATGGGTTTTGTAACGACGTGCGTTAACCAATCAAACTCCTAGAAATATACTAAGCCGGCGATAACACTTCATATCATTCTATATTCTTACCATTAACCACCAGACGTCATCCAAATGCTGAACTAAGCTTACCCATTGTAAAAACTGGTTTACGGTGAAATATGATAGTTACCTGTCTATATTCAACATGATTACACGGGAACAGTACAACAACCTGTATTTTGAACCAAATCATACGAACAATAAAAATTATCAACCACCTTTCCGCTACAGCTTGATTGAATTGGAATTTTACAGGTTCAATTGGGAAAAATTTTAGGTATTTTCTGATTGGGAGCGGGGCGATATTCGGACCTAAAATAAAGGTAGGAAAATCACTGAAATGATACCTGCCAGACAGACATATACACCTTACAGTCGTTCCATACACCAAATATAGTTGACCTATTGCTTATAGTTTAAGAAAATTAGACCAAAACATAAAAACTTAACACTGAGCAATGAACCGTGAAAATGAGGTCAAGGTTAAATAAAACCTGCCAGACTGACATGTACATCGTAAAATATTTCCATACTTGGATTTGTTATGATTGCTTATGTGCCTTTATCAGCCACAGCCAGGGCTTCATCCTGTTTTACATCCGTGAAAGTAGAAACATTTTCTTTCAAAATATATCAGTCCCTGAAGTATCTTCAGTACTAAATCTGGATTTTTAAAGCTCAAAAGTTTTTACAATCAGTGGCATCTTTGCCTTTCTTTTATTTTGAACATAATATTTTAAATAATGAGAGGACATGTTGTCTGTTTGGGCATGCTGAATTCACAGCAAGAAAAATAAACCAAACTGGCAAATCTTTGCTCAGTATGACATTGCCTGTCAAAAAACATGTACGGTGAGAAAATAATGAAAACCTTTAGTTTTTCATGTAGGCATGTATTTACAATGTTATTCAGATAATAACACAGCAACATTATAAGTTATCTACGTTCATATCCGTAGATATGGATATTTTAACACCCTGAGTATCCAAGTACACCCTGAGGCGCAGCCGAAGGGTGTACAGGGTACTGAAGGGTGTTAAATATCCATATCTACGGATATGAACGGATAACTAATTTATCCGGTCTTAGTCTAAATCTGGCGATTTTTACAGAAATTCGACCACAAAATTTAACGTGAAAGCAACGTTTTTTCATTTTTCAAATATCTTTTATTGAAATTTGGGAATTTGACATATTTTTAACGGGTGTAGGATACTACCTTTGGTAGAACCCTACAGGTAGACAAATATAAGACGTTTTAAACTAGAGACAGAGAAACTGAAATGGGTCGAATTTGGCGCAATGTTGTGAGAGTTACATCATAAAGCGGTGTGACGTCAACGTGGGTCATTTGCATAGCTAGGTCAGTAAGTAGTACCATTCATTGACAATGTGGCTGCATAGTGATGCATTTACTAAAATGAGTGAAATAATCGATATAATAAGATGAAATCGTTAGTGGGTTAAGTATTTAATTATGCAGACATCATGGAAAATCTAAAACACCAAATATAGTTGATCTATTGCATATAGTATTAGAAAAAAGACCAAAAGACAAAAACTTAACTTTAACCACTGAACCATGAAAATGAGGTCAAGGTCAGATGACACCTGCTAGTTGGACATGTACACCTTACAATCATTCCATACACCAAATATAGTAGACCTATTGCTTATAGTATCTGAGATATGGACTTGACCACGAAAACTTTACCTTGTTCACTGATCCATATATTGAGGTTGTGGTCAGATGAAAACTGTCTGACAGGCACAGACCTTGCAAGGTACGCACATACTAAATAAAGTTATCCAGTTACTAATAATAAGAGAGAAATTAACATTATAAAAATCTTAACTTTTTTTTCAAGTAGTCACTGAACCATGAAAATGAGGTCAAGGACAATGGACATATGACAGACGGTAACTTCATAACATAAGGCATCTATATACAAAGTATGAAGCATCCAGGTCTTCCACCTTCTAAAATATAAAGCTTTTAAATAGCTAGTTAATGCTGCGGGATCACTATCCCTATGTTGAGTTTTCTGCAACAGAAGTTGCAGGCTCGACAAAAATGAACATAATATTTTAGACAAATAGATAAATACACAAAACATACTTCCTGTGTGAATATCTTTTGGGTATGTTAAGTTTGCAAACTAGAAAATTTTGAAATACATTTGATTTTCCTAAAACTTGACCAGCTAATCTAGTCCTCATGACGTTTGATTAATTAGCCTATCAGTTCTATCAACCTCTATGTACTACATCATCTGGCAGTTCTGTCATTAGATCAGCCCCTCATGACCTGAATTAAAGCTCCTATATCTTGCTGTATTATTGCCTGTTTTAAGTCCTGTTTAAGGTCTTCCTTGTCTGTACTGTTATTATTGCATATTTATTTGTTCATATTTGGCCTTAATATAATGGAATCTTTCTTCCTATAGAATAAAATTCCATCATGAAATGATAACATCATATTTTGTGTCAATGAACCTGTCTACTGTAAAGCAAAGATCTCTGGAATGTTGTTTATCAATAGCATAATAGCAAACTGCAAAAAATTGCACTTTGCCTTTTAAAATTCGTTATTTCATAAATGTCTATTCACTTTTAAATTGTATGAATGTGTTGCAACAATTTTCTAGCACAATATTTCATTCTACATATCAATTTTGCTGTCATGGAATCATATAATTTTAACACAAACATAGATGAACTCACTATATGCATGACATGGGTGCAAGCTGATGCTAAAATTTTATGAAGATTTGCACTTTTTTATTATATATAAAACAATTTCTATACTCAAATGCAGTCCCACACTAATGCCTAAGTTTCATAAAATAAATCACTTATTGTGTGTCCAATATTTTTCAAACAGCAGCCAAAATGTGCTATATTCAATGCTTTACCACTTAATGATAACAACACTAGATACACAGGATTAGTGATTTATGAAAATGATAATTGCACACATACATAGGACTAGAAGGTTTCAGTTTCATTGTAGGATCTACTTTGGCTTCCACTATTTCATTAAAGTTTTGGTTTCCTACTACTCTGGCCAGCTGAAATTAAAAAAAAATAGTAAATGCAAAAAAAATCGGATTTAAATTGTAGAATATAGATCTATTAAAGTCATATGAAACCTCAAATTAAAAAAAAATGATGCATATGTTTTTTATAACTAGACGGATAGTTTTCATTATAAAACTTATGTACATACTTTTCTGAAAAATTCTTTAATTTGTCCATATTTAGAAGAAGTTTACTTTATTTTAATTGCTTCTCGAAGCAATGCACATATTTTCCGATGCAAAGTGACCTCAGCGTGACCCTTCTAAAACCGGTGATCAATACATGGATCTGTCATTGAAATAAACAAAATTTAACGTGAAAGCAACGTTTTTCATTTTCAAATATCTTTTATTGAAATTTGGGAATTTGACATATTTTTAACGGGTGTAGGATACTACCTTTGGTAGAACCCTACAGGTAGACAAATATAAGACGTTTTAAACTAGAGACAGAGAAACTGAAATGGGTGAATTTGCGCGCAATGTTGTGAGAGTTACATCATAACGGTGTGCGTCAACGTGGGTCATTTGCATAGCTAGGTCAGTAAGTAGTACCATTCATTGACAATGTGGCTGCATAGTGATGCATTTACTAAAATGAGTGGAAATAATCGATATAATAAGATGAAATCGTTAGTGGGTTAAGTATTTAATTATGCAGACATCATGGAAAATCTAAAGAATTCGATATAATTATTTCAGAAGGAACAACCATGGAACTAAGGAAAACGCGTGAAATTCCCGATATAATGGGTAGCAACGTCCGGGATATGGGTTAGCAACACCCAGGGCTATGGGTTTTGTAACGACGTCAGTTAACCAATCAAACTCCTAGAAATATACTAAGCCGGCGATAACACTTCATATCATTCTATATTCTTACCATTAACCACCAGACGTCATCCAAATGCTGAACTAAGCTTACCCATTGTAAAAACTGGTTTACGGTCGAAATATGATAGTTACCTGTCTATATTCAACATGATTACACCGGGAACAGTACAACAACCCTTAACTTTAACCACTGAACCATGAAAATGAGGTCACGGTCAGATGACACCTGCCAGTTGGACATGTACACCTTACAATCATTACATACACCATATATAGTAGACCTATTGCTTATAGTATCTGAAATATGGACTTGACCACGAAAACTTAACCTTGTTCACTGATCCATATATTTAGGTTGTGGTCACATGAAAACTGTCTGACAGGCACAAGGACCTTGCAAGGTACGCACATACTAAATATAGTTATCCAATTACTAATAAAAGAGAGAAATTAACATTATAAAAATCTTAACTTTTTTCAAGTAGTCACTGAACCATGAAAATAAGGTCAAGGACAATGGACATATGACAGACAGAAACATCATAAGATAAGGCATCTATATACAAAGTATGAAGCATCCAGGTCTTCCACCTAAAATATAAAGCTTTTAAATAGTTAGTTAAAGCTGCGGTTCACTATCCCTATGTCGAGCTTTCTGCAACAAAAGTTGTGACCTAGAACAAAACTAATGACCTGAACAACAGTATGTTTTATAATAGTTTAAGACTTTTTGATAGCAGTATTTGCATACATGAATTTTCTTTTGTTTGTTTAAGAGTTGTGTTCTTTGGTCAGTATCTTCTTAATACTTTGAATTTAGACAAAGTTTGGGAACATTTTGGCAAAATTAACTTAGAGGACATGCTGAACTCACTATATGCATGACATGGGTGCAAGCTGATGCTAAAATTTTATGAAGATTTGCACTTCTTTTTAGTTATATACATGTATGTAAACAATTTCTATACTCAAATGCAGTCCCACACTAATGCCTAAGTTTCATAAAATAAATCACTAATTGTGTGTGTCCAATATGTTATTTTTCAAACAGCAGCCAAAATGTGCTATATTCAATGCTTTACCACTAAATGATAACAACACAAGATACACAGGATTAGTGATTTATAATCCATTATGAAATGATAATTTTACACATACATAGGACTAGAAGGTTTCAGTTTCATTGTAGGATCTACTTTGGCTTCCACTATTTCATTAAAGTTTTGGTTTCCTACTACTCTGGCCAGCTGAAATTTAAAAAAATAGTAAATGCAAAAAATTCGGATTTAAACTGTAGAATATTGATCTAAATAAAAAGCTTGTAACTATATATGTAAGATAGAAAAATCTGATTTCCTTATACAAGAAAGACCAGATTGATTGACTGATGATTGCTTTATCCACCCCTGCTCAGAAATGCCAGAATAATATACAAGTTAAAAGACTATAGAGACTGTTTATCGCTGTTTTCCTAGTAGTTATTATACCACACTTCCTTATTTGTGTATATTAATGTTCATCTATAAACCAAATTAGCGTAACAGTACATTCTTGGTTAGGCTTGCCCCAGATAAACTACCTGTACCTTTATATAGTTATACACATTTAGTTACTGTAACTACATTAAAGGTATTTGAATGAGAATCTTTAGAATAAAATAGTTCTTAAAGCTTGATTGGGAGAGGAGGGATAGAAGGCGGAGCAGATATAACACCTAACTCACCATGGTCAGTCCCTCACAAATTGATTTGACAATAGAAACAAATAACTCCTTTATAATGCGAATACATACCAGTAGTTGTGAGGTTCCTAATTCATCTATAACAATACTCTGAGTTCTAGAAATATGTACACCTAACTGTCTGTGAATACCACAGCATTCTAAACAGATTAATACACCTAAATTTGTTGACAGCCACTCGGGATCTGAAATGCATTAAAATAAACAGATTAATACACCTTAATTTGTTGACAGCCACTCGAGATCTGAAATGTATTCAAATGGATAAATAAACATTTCTCACTGTCGGAGATAAAATAGTCAATATATTTAATAGGAACAGTTAATTCAGAATCACATTATTATCACAATTTCAACCTACAGCTTGACAGTATTGAGTAAATTCATCAAAAGTTTCTTTTGTTTGTTTAAGAGTTGTGTTCTTTGGTCAGTATCTTCTTTATACTTTGAATTTAGACAAAGTTTGGGAACATTTTGGCAAAATTAACTTAGAGGACATGCTATGCCCAACATAATATTTTTAGACAAATAGATAAATACACAAAACATACTTCCTGTGTGAATATCTTTTTGGGTATGTTAAGTTTTGCAAACTAGAAAAATTTTGAAATACATTTGATTTTCCTAAAACTTGACCAGCTAATCTAGTCCTCATGACGTTTGATTAATTAGCCTATCAGTTCTATCAACCTCCCTATGTACTTACATCATCTGGCAGTTCTGTCATTAGATCAGCCCCCTCTGCATAGACCTGAATTAAAGCTCCTATATCTTGCTGTATTATTGCCTGTTTTAAGTCCTGTTTAAGGTCTTCCTTGTCTGTACTGGTTATTATTGCATATTTATGTTGTTCATATTTGGCCTTAATATAATGGAATCTTTCTTCCCTATAGAATAAAATTCCATCATGAAATGATAACATCATATTTTGTGTGTCAATGAACCTGTCTACTGTAAAAGCAAAGATCTCTGGAATGTTGTTTATCAATAGCCGTACTAATAGCAAACTGCAGTAAAAAATTGCACTTTGCCTTTTAAAATTCGTTATTTCATAAATGTCTATTCACTTTTTAAATTGTATGAATGCTGTTGCAACAATTTTCTAGCACAATATTTCATTCTACACATATCAATTTTGCTGCTGTCATGGAATCATATAATTTTAACACAAACATAGATGAACTCACTATATGCATGGCAAGCTGATGCTAAAATTTTTATTAAGATTTGCACTTCTTTTTTAAGTTATATACATGTATGTAAACAATTTCTATACTCAAATGCAGTCCCACACTAATGCCTAAGTTTCATAAAATAAATCACTTATGGTGTGTGTCCAAATATGTTATTTTTCAAACAGCAGCCAAAATGTGCTATATTCAATGCTTTACCACTTAATGATAACAACACTAGATACACAGGATTAGTGATTTATGAAAATGATAATTGCACACATACATAGGACTAGAAGGTTTCAGTTTCATTGTAGGATCTACTTTGGCTTCCACTATTTCATTAAAGTTTTGGTTTCCTACTACTCTGGCCAGCTGAAATTAAAAAAATAGTAAATGCAAAAAATCACTATTAAAGTCATATGAAACCTCAAATTAAAAAAAATGACATATGATAACTAGACGGATAGTTTTCATTATAAAACTTATGTACATATCAAGAAAATTGTCCATATTTAGAAGAAGTTTACTTTATTTTAATTGCTTGCTTCCACAATTCGCCAACATATTTTCATTGCAAAGTGACCTCAGCGTGACCCTGGTGATCGCAATCCTGGATCTATTGAAATAAACAATTATCTGATTGTACATGTTATACACATGCTCAATATCCATGTTTCTTTGTTTATAGTTTACTAAGGTGACAATCGGTAAATTTTGGCTTCAAAACACGACATTGAAGTAGCTGCCATATTTTCACTTCATAACAGACAGAGAGAAAAAAATTTACGATTATACGATATGGTTGCGTAAAAAAATGATAAAATCGTGCACAGAAGACTAAGTTTATGATATATACATGCATTGGTGCAAGGGTTGGATAAACATTATTTTTCACCGGTCACTCATTTCATATGACTTTAAAATAAAAAGCTTGTAACTATATATGTAAGATAGAAAAAATCTGATTTCCTTTTACATGAAAGACCAGATTGATTGACTGATGATTGCTTTATGCCACCCCTGCACAGAAATGCCAGAATAATATAAAAGTTAAAAGACTATAGAGACTGTTTATCGCTGTTTTCCTAGGCAATGGCAATGTAGTTGTTATACCACATTTCCTTATTTGTGTATATTAATGTTCATCTATAAACCAAATTAGACGTAACAGTACATTCTTGACTAGGCTTGCCCCAGATAAACTACCTGTACCTTTATATAGTTATACACATTTAGTTACTGTAACTACAAAGGTATTTGAATGAGAATCTTTAGAATAAAATTGTTCTTAAAGCTTGATTGGGAGAGGAGGGATAGAAGGCCGGAGCAGATATAACACCCTAACTCACCATGGTCTGTCCCCTCACAAATTGATTTGACAATCAAAACAAATAACTCCTTTATAATGCGAATACATACCAGTAGTTGTGAGGTTCCTAATTCATCTATAACAATACTCTGAGTTCTAGAAATATGTACACCTAACTGTCTGTGAATACCACAGCATTCTAAACAGATTAATACACCTAAATTTGTTGACAGCCACTCTGGATCTGAAATGCATTAAAATAAACAGATTAATACACCTAAATTTGTTGACAGCCACTTGGGATCTGAAATGCATTAAAATAAACAGATTAATACACCTAAATTTGTTGACAGCCACTCAGGATCTGAAATGCATTAAAATAAACAGATTAAAATTGAGAATGGAAATGGGGAATATGTTAGAGACAACAACCCGACCAAAGAGCAGACAACAGCCGAAGGCCACCAATGGGTCTTCAATGCAGCGAACCTGGCCACTAACTAAAATTGTGTGCTAGTTCAGTGAAAATCGACGTCAAACTAAACTCCAAAACATATACAATACTCTGAGTTCTAGAAATATGTACACCTAACTGTCTGTGAATACCACAGCATTCTAAACAGATTAATACACCTAAATTTGTTGACAGCCACTCGGGATCTGAAATGTATTCAAATAGATAAATAAACATTTCTCACTGTCCGAGATAAAATAGTTTAATATATTTAATAGGAACAGTTAATTCAGAATCACATTATTATCACAATTTCAACCTACAGCTTGACAGTATTGAGTAAATTCATCAAAAGTATTTCAACATATTACCACATTTGAAAATTCCATAAAATTGAGAATTGAAATGGGGAATGTGTCAAAGAGACAACAACCCGACCAAACAGGATAAAACAGCCCAAGGATATGAATGTATCAAACATTTAAAAGTAAATACATTGTTATTTAAATTTAAAAGATTTTTTTTTTTTTTATTTCAGTAAAACAAACTTTATATGCAGTCAAATTAACAACTGATTTAACTCTTTAGGCTCACTACATGTAGAACATTTATTTTTCTTTATTTTTTGGGGGTTTATTTTCATAAATGAACTGTTTGTTGGTTAATAGTCTAATTTATTATGCCTCAGTATGTGCTTTCTATATAAAATCAAATACCAATAAAATGACTATTTTCCTAGGGATTATAGTTCACCAGAAGCAAAGGCATTGTTTTGTATCTCTTAAAATAGAATTTATTTTTTTTCTTAGACAGTTTGGTATAATAAAAAAGCTATTTAACAGTATTGAGTGATATAGCCATTTTTTTCCCCTCCCCTGGGTTATGGGAAATAGTCAGTGTCTCGGGACAATAAAATTGCTACATTCCTAAATACAGAAAATAGCTGTATACTGTAGTAAATTAGAGTACAAGTAAATCTTGTTTGCAGTTTTATAAATATTTTTTACATATATTGTCCTTTGAACAAAACTTGTAAATACATTAGAAAGCACTTTTTAGAAAAAAATTATGTGTTTCTTACCTTTTGCATTGCAGTCACAGCAGACGTTGTTGCCAGGCAACCTTTTAACGATTTGTAGAATACTCCCCGTCAGTTCTTTCACATTTTGGTTTATACAGGGAGAATTTGTGGTGTCGTGAAAAGCTTTCATTAATACTTGTTCTTTGGCGTTATTTAAAACAGATATCCACCTTTCAAAAAGAAATAGTCAAAATGAGAAAAACATGTATGTACATAAAATATCTTTATTCCCTGCTATTGCAGATATACTGTAAATTCAGAAATTATTGCATGCATTTATTATTGCAATTTTTGAAGAATGAACAAAAATGCAAGTTTAATTATTGTGATTTAGGAAAGTCTTCATACAGATATATGTATCAGATATCAGGATGCAAGTTCTTATTTTTGCCATACTCAAGCAGGCGCATTATTCGCAATAATAAATAACTCTCAATAATTTCTCAATTTACAGTAACTTAAATACTACCTAACACTTTTCCATATTCTAAGATCTGTAGGTGGCCTGTTGCAAAGTTTCAAGGGAAATGTCTACCCCATATCCAACATACCCTTATTTTCTAAAGGCAGTATAAATTGCCTGTCCTTCATCCTGATCTTTGCAGAACCTTCCCATCGAATTAATTGTTAACTTGTTTTCCTACTTAAGATGCATGAAATAATTGCCACAGGACATTAAGCAAACAACAATCAATCAATCAACATTCTAGATATAGCATCCAGGCCAGTATGTTCACCTTTTTTACTAAAAATTGTCTGGTACAGTAATGAAATGACTATTTTACAGAACTCCATCTTTACTGAAAATAAAAAGCATCATTAGGAACTCTTTTGTCAGTTGATCAACTCATTTCACAAAAAATTTCAGTAAGCAAAATTGCTCCTAAGTCACGAGCATTTTCAGTATAACTTACGATCAGTTTTTGTCGTAAGATTTTTTGTGAAAAGAGCCCCATAAGTTTAAGTTGGTCTTGGGAAAATTTGGCTATTCTTTTTCAGTCCCTTTTGGTTATATAGCTCTGTCTACATATGCATCCCTCCCTGGCTTTCAAATGTTCAGAGTTTGAGTGTTTGTGATGATGGTAAATCCAGAAAAGGACTTCTGACATTCAAAATTTATAACTTTTAGTTTTTCTAAGTCAAACTACTGGCAGTTAAACTTACTCTTTCATGCTATCCTCATCTTCAGCTTGGAAATGATAGGTTCTGTTTTCTATAATGACAACATAAAATAGATTCAATTTTCATGTTATTATTGCATCATGTTTCTGTAACTTTAATTTTCTAAACAATTTTACTTTTATATGTAAAGTGTAAATTTACTTATATCTTTTAAGTCTTTGTAAGAATCAGGCAATTTAGAAGAATTTAAATAAAAAGGCCGAAAAAAAAGCCACCTAACCATCCTATTTTGATGATACCCTCATCCTGAGTTAGAAATGCTGGGCTTTTTGTTTCTGCATTGTCTGGTAATTCGAGATATCTCTAGATAACTTTTGGTTAGAATGATAGAAAATTATGGAGTTAGCTCCCCTTAATTGTTAATTTCTGGTGCATTTCAACCAAATCATATCTTAAAATTACAGAACAGGAAAAGGAAACAAACGTTATATATTTGTGCACAATATTATATTTTGAACTTAAATGAAAGTCTGATTCTTAGGAAGATTGGCACTTAAAGACAATACAGTAACCTTTGCATATCAATATTTGGAGCACTGCATATTACTCTGTTCCATTTTTTTAAATTTAACTTCGTTCTTCACTTATGTAAAATCAACCTCATAAAATCATACATGGGACTTAGGGGTGGCACTTCAAAATCTCATCTATGGGTGCGTGTTTTGCACAGTGAAAGTGTAAGAGAATTTCTAAAATTGCCTCTATAAATGGTTCCCCCATTCTCCAATATCCTTCCTGGGTACCATGTATGTTTTAATGGAACAGTCCCAATTTTGATTTAGAAACAGCTTATTATTTACTTTGAAAAGCCAAAACATAGATTGAAAAGGACCTAATTCCTGCTGATATGAAATATGATTTTCCTTTTTAAGATAATTTTGGATTAGAAAAGTATGTGTGCATCCAAGAAACAATTCATATTTGGTGAGATTATGTAAATAGGTAACATAAATATTCTGTGTTGTTTCTATGCTGTGCAAAATGTACCAACAAAGGAAATATGGATGGAAAATGCTCCTTAATTCCTATGAAAAAGGCGCATTACACCATAACATCAAAAATGTGGGGTAATTCATTATCTTTTTTTTTATTTTAAGCATTTCCAAACATTATGTGCAAATTTGAAAAGTTCTCAAAATTTTCATTTTCTTGGGCCAAATACATGCCTTACTGCCTTATATACATAAAAACACATTATGCAACACTTACGAGAGACTAGATCAAAACACTTTTTACCAGGATCATCATGAACTAACTAAAATAAGAAAAATAAAATTTTTCTTTTGAAAACTGCAGTATGATACATATATACAAACCTTAACGTCTTTTTCAAATTAAAATCCTCTTAAAATTGAAAATTTAAGTCATTATTACAATAAAATGTAGAAAAATATTGTGGCAAGTGGAAATTGACTTTAAATATTAATAAGACTAAAAACAATGATTCAACAATGTTGCTATGTTAATTCAAAATAGTGATGGCTACCCTGTAGGGTATTGCGCCAGATTATCATATGATATGAAAATTGTTATATTTAATTTTCATGTTTGCTTAAAGAAGTACCTATAGTGGTGTAATCAAAATGCTGTTGAGTAAATTCAACAATGTAATAAATAAGTTTTGTCTTTTGCAAAATATAATGTTTTAGAATATTCATTTCTTGGAATACTTATTTAAATTAATGATATTCAGTTCAAAGTTCTGAAAAACTTAAAGCAAGGAAAGTGATGTTTACAATTAAAATGTACACTAGTTTTTCACATAATCTGCCAGTTAAAGTAGCATGCAGCCTTTTTGACTCTCTGGTCAAAAAAAAAAAATGATGGACACAGATGATGCCCCTGCTTGCATATAACATTATAAAGGGATATAACTAGAGAAATGTAAAAGTGATGCCACCCATATTCGAACTTGATCTGTGCTTTATGGTAATAAGCATTGTGTATAAGTTTCATAATATCTGGTTGAGGCAAATTAAAGTAAGGGAACGGAAACTAATTTTGAGACATATGTACGGACAGATGGACAAGGGTAACATTTAATGCCCCCTCCGTGGGGGCGGGGGCATAAAAAACAATAGCTACTTACAATTCAGAAATCACTCAAATGGATCCATATGTTTTAAAATATAGAGCACAACAATGAGCAAAGATATCAAAGAACAGCAAATGAGCTGTCAAATCGACAGCAAACAGGTTTTCTATATTTTGTAGGTAACTAATGTTGAACCTAAAAGGGCAGCTAGTATGAATGTTATTGATGTATTCTAATGTATGGTGCTTTCAGGCTTGTTTGACTTGGACACTCTATGTGAGTGCCTGCCAAACTTCACCATTTTAAATACCAGATTTTTCCTTTGGAAAACCCGGCTCAAAATATTGACCTTCTTATTTTCTCAGATAAATCATGCTTCCAAACACTATATTTGTCTTTTTGTATTAAAGTATATCCTGGGAACAAGAAAATCTTCATCAAACTTAGCAGAGAGTACAGAGCTAGGGAGATATCTGCTAGAGATGCAAATTAAAGATAAGGGTTTTAATACACTTAATAAATCTTTTAAATTCTGAAATAAATACATTATCATGAATCTTTTACACTTTTCAAGAGTCATGACCTAGAGAAAAACGACTACGTCCATCCTGTAATATCATGTATACAGTGGAGGATGAAACTCATTTAATCTTATTATGTAAAAATAAATGTGGATAGTGTCCACATGTGGACACAGATGATGCCCCTGCTTGCATATCATATAGTTATAAAGGGACATAACTGAAGAACGGTAAAAGTGATGCTACCCAAATTTGAACTTGATCTGAGTTTTGTGGTAATAAGCATTGTGTGCAAGTCTAACAACATTTGGTTGAGGCTAACTTAAATAGAGAACAGAAACTAAAAATTCAGCAATTTTTCTATTTGTAAACACGCATAACTCTAGAACGGTTGTGTATAAGTTTTATAACATTTGGTTGAGACAAACTAAAGTTAGAAAATGGAAACGAAAAATTCAGCAATTTTTATGTTTATAAAGGGACATAACTCAAGAATGGTAAAAGTGTCTCCACCAAATTTCAACTTAATCTGTATAATGTAGTAATAAGCATTGTGTATAAGTTTCATAACATTTGGTGGAGGCAAACTTAAGTTAGAGAACGGAAACTAAAAATTTTGCAATTTTTCCATTTATAAAGGGGCATAACTCTAGAACGGTTAAAGTGACGCCACCAAAATTCAAACTTGATCTGTGTTTTGTGATAATAAGCATTGTGTATAAGTTTCATAATGTACAGACGGACAAGGGTAAAACTTAATGCCCCCACCACTACAGCGGGGGCATAAAAAATCAAAACTTAGAGGCGATTTATTTGGAAAAGTCTTTTAAAACATATAAGATTATAATCCATGTCATGAAAATGACAAAATTAAATATCTTCCTGCCTAACAACCTAAAGAGAAGTAGAAGGCTTAGTGTCCTTTATGAAGAAGGCCTTGGAACTGAGTACGGCTGACTCTTAATTTATTTAAATTTTATATGAAAAGATCGTTTTGCTTTTATACATTCTAATGTTTGGGTTTTGTTTTGTTTTTTATGCTTATTATGTCACAAATCTTTAATGATTTATATGACGATAAAGTATCTAATTTGATTTGATAAAGTATTTAATTTGATTTGATAAAGTATTTTTAAAATTTGATTTGATAAAGTATTTTTAAAATTTGATTTGATAAAGTACAGAGCTAGGAGATAAAGTATCTAATTTGATTTGATAAAGTATTTAATTTGATTTGATAAAGTATTTTTAAATTTGATTTGATAAAGTATTTTTAAAATTTGATTTGATTAAGTATTTAATTTGACTTGATAGAGTATTTAATTTGATGTGATTCTGTTATAAATTTTCAATACAAATGAGATGATTTTTAATTGAAGTACATGTAAATATAAAATCCTGGTCTTGAACCTATCAATAAACATGTTGTTCACTGGTACACATAAAAAAGCTGTACCCCCAACACTAGTTACCAATATATCGTGCCTTGTATCATAATATGGATTTTGACAATGTCTTTTTCTTCTAAATGTTATTGAAGTAATAATTTGAAGTTTTTTTCCTTTAATAAGCATTTTTTAAACCAGTTGGCCACATGACATCAATACCTACCTTAACCTGACAAGTGAGTAGATTTAGTTTCACCGGGTCTTTACTCTCCTGCAATATACAAGACACATTTTTTTTCTAATACATAAGGACTTTTTAAGCATTTACATTATTTTATTTATATAAAGAGTTTAACCTTCTTTAGACTAATTTGTGAATATCTTGATATCATTAAAAAATCGTAAATGTTGTCTTCTAATATATTTTACTCATCTTTTTTCTTATTTTTTTCAGTAAGCTTTCAATTTTTGTTAATATATATTTGATATATGGACATGTAATAATTACAAATTCTCAGTTTTGGTAGGGTTTATGTTACTCAATCTTTAGATTTCTGTGTATTGTTTTGAGGACACTTGTTATGTCATTTTGTCTGGGTTTTTTTTTGCCATGCTTTTGTCTGTTTATCTTTGATTGCCCATTGGTTTTATCTCCCTTTTTTTAACTGGTACTTCATTTTCCATTTTGCTCTATCACGTACATGTACACTGTATATACTTTGGACATTAAGTAGCATTAAGACTTTTTAATTTTCCAACTTGCCTTTTGATTTACACTTTAACGACTTGTATGCATAGTTATACATATTTCAAATGTCTTACTATTTACATTAGTCATGTTAGTGTGATACTAGTAATGTCAATAATTTTTCCATATATAAAATAAGATGTGGTATGTTTGACAATGAGACTACTTCCGACTAGAAAGGGGTGTCAGTGGCCAAGTGGTCTAAGTAGCCAAGCTACTGTATCACTAGCCTGTCAACACTGAGACTGTGAGTTTGAATCCCGTACTTGGCAGGTGAGCTCCACTCCAATCTTAATAGACTAGGATTGTCAGTTTTCCTACAGAAGATCAGTGGTTTTCTTCGTGTACTTCGGCTTCCCCAACAATAAAAACTGACTGCCACGAAATAGCACAATAGTGCTGAAAAAAGTGGCGTTAAACACCAGTCAATCAATCCAACCAGAGACCAAATGCGTGGATATAAGGTATGCCTGTTGAAGGCTGTACAGTAACCTGGTTTTTTTCACATCCTTGTCAATTGCTCTTTGGTGTAAATTTGTCTCATTGGTAATGATACCACATTTCCTTATCTTTATTTTAATTACTTACATCAGAATGACCTATTGACATTATACCATTAACAATCCTACATTTTCTCTTCTGCCATATCCTCTTCATTCTTCCTTCACTCTTTTTTAGTAGGTTTCCTTCCTTCTCAAAACCATGCATTTTATTGCCTTGTAACTGATGAAGGGAATACCCACTGGATACTTTATTGGCTGCAGGCTGGAATGATATCAAAATTTGTTTATCATTAAATTAAGATATAACATCTGTATGCCATTTCTGACATGTGAATATTTGGTATTAATAATCAAGCAATATCACTATTTACAAATTATGAAACCAATTTCTTTCTTTTTTTTTTTTGCTCTAGGCATATTTGTGGTCCTCTAGTTGATATGTTACATTTACCATTGATCACTATTTTTTGGTGATTCTTGTTCTAATCACATGGATCTTAAAGAAGATTTGTCCAATCAAATTTTTCACATCAAATTCTCTAATTACTGCAAAAACTTCAAAATAAAGTATGGAATGTACATAGTAATACGGTTAATTTTGTTCCATTAAAAGACTGATTGCTGTTTGATTTTCTACATAAAAATATAAATGTGGTACAGGGTGTTAATTGTGATGTTTTTTAAGGTTTTCAAAAACAGAATCACAAAATTACTCTTGCAAATTTTATCTCCAAACATGCTTTGACCATCAACCACAAATACCATAATCAATTTTGAAGCATGCATTATTAAGTTGTTAAATGCAAACTCTTTTCTATTTTTTAGCCAAGTTATTTTTCATCATAAGTAAAAATAAAATGCATGTATGATTTGTATATTATATCAACATTTTCTGGTGTAAAGGTAATTTATTGATGTATTTTTGTTTTTCAATGTTAACATAATTTGTGTCTATAATACAGATATTAAAAAAACAAAAGACCGACATACAAAACACCATAAAAGAAATTCCAACATTATCAAAAGGCTACTATACCACATACGCTAAACCATATACAATTTAAAGATGGAAGATTTAGCCTCTTCAAATACATGTAACTATTTAAAAATACCTTTTGTTTGTGCCATCTATTTTGAAAAATGGCAGATACATCTTAACATCATATTTCAAGCAATGCTATAGCTTCACAATGTACATGAAAAGGCTTTAAACAAAAACAAAATGTTACCCTTTTGTCAAAGTGAAATAAAATATACTGAAACTAAACAAATAAGATATACATGAAAAATAATCATAACTTAAGGACACATGGAAAACAAACTAAACACATACAAGAAAAATGAAGCGTTACATTTTACACATGCACTGTAAAAAAAAACATAAAATCTATTTGTACAAAGTTAAGAAACAGTATAAAAACTTGAAGAAGAGTCTTGCTTTATAACAGTAAGCGAAGCAAGTTCATTGAGATTTTCTCCTGTTTCTAAACCAGTATCAATATATTTTATACTTTCTCTCAAATAACAGTTGTAGTGTTTTTATCCTACAATTTGGCGGGGACTTAAAATATCAACTTTTCAAATTCAAAGCTGTAGCCTCTTTTTTTTTTCGATAAAATTATTCGGATATGAACCATAATGTTGATATAAAAATCAACAATGACTTAACCTTTTTTTTTTTTAATTGTATCTTTGTCTCATGAAAGAGGTACAACGTAGGATACCAAAAGACAACATTTATATATACTGTATAATTTTACACTCTAAATTGAAAACAACGCTCAAACCTATGATTGCGTTGGATAAATACCGCAATTTTTATACGTGTGCATGCAAAACAAATTTCTTGGTAGAGGGGTCTAAATACAGCACAAACAACATTTTCCAAAAGACCAAAAAAGTGAAAAAGTATATTTTAACAAATGCATTTGACTAGCAGGTCGAACAACGGATGTTCTTAAACCCTGCTGACTGCCATGGCTATTGCCAAATAAACGGATCACCAGATGTAACAAAATGGATCTTAATTATTAATTTAATACCAAACAGAAAACAATAAACTTGCAGAAAAGATAGTATACCGCAAACATGAGGTGCAAAAATTTGTGTAATTTTATATATTCATCTTTATTTGTATGTATAGTAAAATAGCTGATTGCAGGATAAATACATTTATCTAAAGTGTTGATTAGTAGAGGATACGAAACCTGTTATGCTAATTAATTGAATCAACAATACATAAGACTTATATTCTGAAAGTTATCAGATATGTTGCAAAACAATATTGTTTATGACAACACTTGTTTTATCT
Organism: Mytilus coruscus; assembly: GCA_017311375.1. Taxonomy (NCBI): domain Eukaryota; kingdom Metazoa; phylum Mollusca; class Bivalvia; order Mytilida; family Mytilidae; genus Mytilus; species Mytilus coruscus. The sequence goes on along the minus strand of CM029606.1, from coordinate 50,584,347 downwards.
CATATATTTTTTTAATTTGAAAATTATGCATTCTACAAAAATTGTCAAAACAATTGGCATATTATCCAAAATTTAAAACCAGATGTATCTTTACAAGTGTAAGATATTTTAATATATAATAATTAAAAAAAGTTACTTTTAGCATGGCTCCCCTAGTATCAACACTTTAACATAAAATAAGCTTTACACAATAGATTACCAGTCCTAAAGTTGAGTTCCTGTTTTGCTTGCCCAATAAAAATAAACCACAAAATAATATAAAGATATCTACAGACAGCTAGATTTCTTCCATTCAAACATACATGGTATATATGAGAATGGCACTATGAAAATGGAGTACTGTGAATTTTGCAGTTTATCCATTCATCTATAGAGAAAGTGCCATCCCAGAATACCATGTATTTTAAACGTAACAAGTCTATAGGCAACTCTCTATTTTGCCTGATAATAGTATGAATGAACATTTCCCTCTATAGATTAAACTATAGCTTAATCACAATTTGTTTAACAAGCAAAAGCTTTTCATCAAAACTGGAAAGCAAAGGACAGATTTTAGAAGTTAGAAGTTATATATAAAAACATAATTAGAAATCGTGTTGAGATTACAGTCTACAGGCATGCAGACCTTTAATACTAATTCTAAACCTTCTTGATAAATCATGCTTTTAAGGTTTTTAACTTTGATATTGAACTAAATTTGGCTGTGCATGTAATAGTGTTAGTTTAGCTTGGCAACAGTCGAATGAGATTAATGATATTAGTATTAGAATGTATTACAGTTTTTGGTAGATTTTCCAACCTGAGTGTGCAAATATTTCTGGTTTCAATTAACAATTATCTTAAGGGGGCACCCAACACTTTGACTAAAATAAATTTGGCTTGTTTAATTTTTAAGAAAAAATTTTGACAAAATATTCACTTTGACCTGTAGACAAAAATATAAAAATTTCAAGAAATTTGAACTATTCAATTTACATGAATAATTTCATTGGATATATAGCAGTTTGACAGACACTAATTTTGATCAATTGAGAAGCTTGATTCTCTTTTACTAATAGTATGTGATTAAATCATTCAGCTGATTTTTAAAGAGTTAAATCCCTCAGGTTTTCTGTACCCCCTTAATGTGCCAAAGAACAGAAGATTGCATTCCAATCTATGGATAACTAGCCTCAAAATACAGTTATTTTTCCTATATTGTGTGGCAAACAGAACAGATGATTCAATTTTTTATTTATACCTCCTTTTATTATTAAATTATCTAGTTACCCAAATTTGACTAAGGGCTATTCCACACTTAGTTATATGGAGGTTGGAAGGCACTTACTTAAAATACTATAGATATAGTGGGTATACAGTTATCATGTAATAACAAATTAAACTTCTAATTAAAATAGTATGGATGGGGGTCTTGGGGAAATAGTACCTTCCAAAACCCATACATTTAATTTTGGAACAGCCCTAGCCTCACTATGAAAAATAGTAACACCACATTTTGACCTCTTTCTATTTTGGTCTACTCACTTCCTTATAGGATGCCATTGAACCTTTAAGGGCATCCCTGAGTTTGACAAGCTCATTCCTTTCCTGATTCTGGGTGCGTTTGATTGTCTCTAGTTGATGAACTAGCTTATCTATGAACGACTGGAAGTGATTAATGGTTTTTAGTCCTTCTTGGAAGAACCTGTAAATATAAAGTGAAACGACAGGTAATTTAAATATTAAGTCAAACTACAGGTAATTATGTATTCCATTTTTTGGTGAACAATAAATTATGTAATAATTAGTCCCAAGAAACAAAGTTTGAAATATATTTAATGACATGAATGAGTTACCAAACACATTAATTCACAAATGTATGTAGCACACGAGTGTTACATCAGTGTTGTTTGGTGTTTTATTTTTCCATATTTGAATTCTTGGATTTGTAATTCTTTGATTTAATTGACTTGTAATATAAAATATTAAAGTAGAAAATGCAAGGAAACACCGGTATATCTTTTTCTTGAAGTTCTAAATTATTCTATGTCACCAGAATTGTGCCTAAGAAAATTGAATTTAAGGTTTTATATTCAACATTTTTACAAAACTGAAAATTATATTTGAATGAGCAGGAGTAGGTCCAAAATGACAAAATACTGTAAGTTAATACTCTTATTAAGGAAGTTCGCTACTCAGTTTCAAAATAACAAGCTTTTCATAACACTAGTATATATTGATAGGGGATTAATAAAGGAACCAAAAGAGCGAAAAAATTTATAGGTCCGTGTGCTTGTTTTCGAGATATTAACCATTAAAATTTTGGCGGGAAAATATTCTCTCTTGATTTTTCTTAGCTTTATCATTGACAAGTTTAAAGTCTCAAAAACTATTAAAAAATAACAAAGATTTTATAAGACTTTTACAGATGGCTTATAATTATACATATAAAAGATTGATAAAAAGAAAATTGGGGGTTAGTGGGCAAAATTTTTTAAGTCATTCAAATAGATAAAACCAGAGGATTTCGAAAATCTGACAAAAATTCCAAAACATGACAAGCGGACATCCTTAAAGAATATAAAGTGATTTGTTCAGCCAAAATTATGTTTTGAAATGACAATCCACAACCGTTCATCTATTTCCTTCTTACATTGTCAGTGCACGATAGTAGTCTACTAAATGCAGCAGTAAGTCCACACCTTTCTTTGTCTTGATTTCGTTCACTCGTATTAAGTACTGAAATGGAGAGAGGGAAAAAATCATTATGATACAATGCAACTCACCATACTATTTGATTCTTTCTGTTTGTAAGCTTTAGGAATCATTGTTCTAAATATAGACAGAGATCTTTATTACACATTCATCAGCATCTTCCTTGTGCTTGGCTTTAATGTTTAAATCTATTATTTGCAAATTTATTTATTTTTGAATGAACCAATTTTTCATAATTTTGGAAAATTAAACAATTACAAGTATAATTGAGTTGATGGTTTTCATCCATTGCTCTTGTCAAAAATTAACATTGAATGATTTTTAGCTGACATGTACTGTAAATTCAGGAAGGCACTTTGAAATTTCATCCATGGGTTGGTGTTTTTGTACAGTGAAATTGTAAAAGAAAATGCTATAATTGCCTTTATTATATACATAGTAGTAAATACAGGTAAACTGTATTGTGTAATACAATCAATGACAATCGTGCTGTATCAACCATCCGTGATAATATTGACATCAGTCACGGTTACATAAGCTTTATCAAATCCCTTAATCTCATTGACGTCACGTCATCGATATCAGTCACGCCTGTAAAGGCTTTATCAAACCCCTAATCTGTATTACATCAACTTACGGGGGAAAACATCTACTTGAAGTATATAATAAAGTGTACATGATATGACTTTTTCAATATCACACTCTGTATCAACCCTCAACCAATATAATCCCTCGAGCATAGCTCTTTAGATTATATTGGTGTCTCGGGTTGATATAGGTGTGATATTGAAAAAACTATATGATATTCTCTATTTATTAATGGTTAACCCATTTTCAAAGTACCTTCACTTGGTACCATGTATGTTTAAATGGACCAGACCTATGTCAGAAATGTGTTATATTTTTCACTTAGTTCCATTATTTGATTTTCTCATTTATGCCAGTTATTTTTTACTTCAAAGTTTACTAATATACTATCATGGAATTTAGAATATTTATTATTCCATGTCCTCATTAAATTTCCCCATATTTAATCATACCTCACACAACTGAAGTTGAAATACTTTTCTTTCTTTTTCCATTTCTTCAGCAATCTGCAAAACAAAAGTACATTTTTTTCTTCCACTAAATATTAATTTTAAAAATTAAGATGTTTACACAGGTAGATAAATTGACTATCAGAAAATTCTTTCTGCACCTGAATTAGTTTTGATATTATTTCGAAAGTTGATGGGAGGTAATTTGGATTCCTGTAGTATATTCTGACTGATTTTTATGCCCCACCTACAATAGTAGAGGAGCATTATCTTTTTCGTTCTGTGCGTCTGTTCGTCCGTCTGTCCCGCTTCAGGTTAAAGTTTTTGGTCAAAGTAGTTTTTGATGAAGTTGAAGTCCAATCAACTTGAAACTTAGTACACATGTTCCCTATGATATGATCTTTCTAATTTTAATGCCAAATTAGTTTTATCATTTTTCATGTAAGGAGTCTTCTTACTGATTGTACTCTGTGACCTAACACCAGTTACACATTCCTTATTAAAAACCGTACCTCTGCTCCTGTGATTGTCTCCCTTGTCATTCCAACTTCTTTTGCCAACTGTCTCTTCTCTTTCTCTATCTTTGAACTTAAAATAAAAACAATCATCATCTTTATCTTTATACATATGTTCAGTTACTGTGGATTCATTCATTTTACATGTTTTAATGGGTATCAATTTTCATGGATTAAGGAAAATTTGTATGTTTGTAGATAATTGATTTTGTGGTTTTACAAAAGTCTTCTACAAGTCTATAGACACTTCGTTGAACATTTAAATCCTTAGTTCACCTGCACCCACAAAATCCATGGAAATTGGTAACCCACAAATTATGAATTCACAGTACTCTGGATGAAAGGAAATATGTAGAGTGTAGACATTAGTATATCATATTTGAACACAACCATTCCTTATATTAACAATCTAGGTTAATTTGAAGAAAAATAATTGGCCAAAAAAAAAAAACAAGGAAATCTTCAACCTCAAAATTTCACTGCTAACTAATACATATAATTACCATGTTATATATCAACATTACAAATGTTTAGTACTTACAATATAGTTTCAGTCTTTCCAGGTTTTATCTTAGTACTTACAATTTAGTTTCAGTCTTTCCAGGTTTTATCTTAGTACTTACAATTTTAGTTTCATAGTCTTTCCAGGTTTGATCTTAGTACTTACAATTTAGTTTCATAGTCTTTCCAGGTTTTATCTTAGTACTTACAATTTAGTTTCATAGTCTTTCCAGGTTTTTATCTTAATACTTTCAATTTAGTTTCATAGTCTTTCCAGGTTTTATCTTAGTACTTACAATTTAGTTTCATAGTCTTTCCAGGTTTTATCAATATAGCAAATATTTAGTTCTTACAATTTAGTTGCATATTTTTTCCAGGTTTTATCTTAGTACTTACAATTTAGTTTCATAATCTTTCCAGGTTTTATCTAAGGGTTTTCTCAGGTCACCTTTCACACCTTTTAAATCATTCTTCAGGAATGTGTCAAGAGGAAATAACAGCATACTGTGTAACTTGGATACCTGTAAAAGTCATTTAAATATTATAAAACATACAATGTAAACCTGTCGTAAAGAAAATAATAGAAAAAATATCTGGAGATACTTTTTAAAAATTTTGAGATATTAGACAAAATAAATTGGGAATGTGTCCATGGGACACAGATGATGCCCCCGCTTGCATATAATGTTATAAAGGAACTTAACTCAAGAACTGTAAAAGTGACCCTACCCAAATTTGTACTTGATCTGAGTTTTGTGGTAATAAGCATTGTTTATAAGTTTCATAACATTTAGTTGAGGCAAACTTAAGTTAGAGAACGGAAACGAAAAATTCAGCAATTTTTCCATTTGTAAAAGAGCATAACTCTAGAACAGTAAAAGTGACACCTCCAGAATTCATACTTGATCTGTGTTTTGTGGTAATAAGCATTGTGTATAAGTTTCATAACATTTGGTTGAGGCAAACTAAAGTTAGAGAACGGAAACCAATTTTGGGACATACGGACAAGGGTAAAACTTAATGTCCCTCCGCTACGGTGGGGGCATAAAAAATTGAAAAAATATTAGTGAAGAATTAAGTATACTGTAGAATCCTGTGTATTGTATATAAATTTCTACTGAAGTGAAAAGGTTTGTATCTATTAAGATATGAAGAGATACAAGTATATTGTTCTATACTAGAACCATAGGCTGCATTTGATTTTTTATGTGCCAGCTCATACAGTAACAGTCCACTGTCCAAAGGATTGATTGATTATTGGTATTTAATGACAATTTTAGCACACTTGGCTATATCATGCCAGCCAGTTTTTAATAGTGAAGGAATCTGGAGTGACCAAAAAAAACTTTGACAGTCCAAAGGAAAACAGGACATCATACTGTTACACAATTTTCTCTTTGCCCTTACTTCTAAATGCCACAGACTTTGCAGAGCAGTAGTATATGCCAATTGAAAACTTTTTGGCTTGATTTAAATAGAAACCTCTTCCATGCATGTTACCAGGAGAGCACTGAACAGTTGTAATGGACTGACAAGCTGATTTCCACATACCCCCAGAGTTCACAAATTTGTTTTCCCCTTATGGTCCTTGAAAAAAATCTGCTGATCCTCACAAGTATTTCTACTGAAAAATACCAAAGGGTCCTCTGCAAAATTTTGGTAGTCAAAAACTTTTAAACGACCCCTTTTCAAGAACTCTGTACCCCAATCTTTATCTGTGGAGATATAGTAAATAATCACAAATTCATTCATAGAACCCAATAATACTTTGGTGATTGTAGAAAATTCTCACATATCCCCAAACATTATTTATGGAGATATAGTAACTGTTTACTCACCAATTCATTCATAGAACCAGACAATTCTTTGGTGACTGTAGAAAATTTGTTAAATGCATCATCTATAACAAAAATGACATAAATTTTAATTTAAAAAAATTCATTTTCTTGTCAACATCATACAGTGACAGTTTTGTAAAACTTTTCAACCATTTCCATGCTGTAGATTTTGTTCTGATAAGACAGGTGGGTTTACACAGGACTTATAAAGAACATTTCCTGATTGTCCTGATACCAGGGTTACAGACGGGCGATGGTCATTAAGCAATGGTCACTAAATTGTGGAAATATTGTGGAAATAATCGATTACATTACGGAAATCTTGCAGTTAAAAAATGGCCAGTGTTCACAATTTTTGTTTTGGAATTTGAAAAAATCTCCAAAGTTCAATTGATAAGCTTATACATGTTATACATGTAGTACTTTAAAATGTGTTAATGATTTTTTTTTAGGTTTTTGCTAAAACACTTAATGAAAAAAGTTCTAGATGGTCTAATTAACAACAATTTCAAGTGACCTATTACCTCTGATCAAATAAATGGATTAACACTAACATTTTATAGCAAAATTTTGGCCAATTGAATCACAAACTTAAATTTATATCTTACCAGTGTGCATAATGTGCATCAAATTTTAAACCTGGCATAAACTTTAAAATGGCCAAAAAGGCATTTTGCTCTTCTTTTTTCATGCTATAGTTATGTGTTTGAAAGTTTCTGTTATTTTTATTGTAAACTGTATGTAAATTGGTTAAGGCAGAGTTTAAAAATGGCAATTTTTATGTTAAAATCTTAATCGCAACGTTTTACTTTCGTGTCATCCTAAATAAACCTATATATTTATTAAACAGCTCATTTAATAATGAACATGTGCACTAGGTTTCAAGTTTATTTGACCGCAAACTACTTAAGATCAAAGCTTTAATGCAACAAACCAAAACCTCAACCTGATATGGGAATGACGGACAGAAGCGCAGACCATAAAACATAATGCCCCACTACTATCGTAGGTAAGACATAAAAATGAAATACCAGTATTTATTTAAATACTGTATGATATTTACCGACACAAGGTTCTTGTTCCAACTGACTTTCTCCAACATGTTCAATGTTTTCAGCTAAAGTTTCTTCATTTTCTACATGCTCTGAAATATAGATAATAAAAAAAATATTTGATATAATCAGAATAATTCATCCTGGCACCATTAATTCAAGATTTCTCAAAATTGTACCTGTGGACTGTGTTCATAGTACTGTTGCATTACAGCATACATTACACATCATGCACATGTATAATATAAAGCTTAAATCTATTCATTCAAAATAACTGTAATTCGGATTTAAATTTTAGTTTAACAAGTTAACCATGTTCATAGGAAGATATATATTGCTGTGTGTTTTTTTATTCTACATTGGCTAGAGGTATAGGGGGAGGGTTGAGATCTCACAAAACATGTTTAATTTTTAATTTTAGTTCATTTATATGTTTTGGAGTTAAGTGTGACGTCCATTTTCATTGTAGTAGTACACATTTATGTTTTGGGGCCACCTGAAGCCTGCCTCCGGGTGCAGGATTTTCTCGCTGTGTTGAAGACCCATTGGTGGCCTTTGGCTGTTTTCTGTTCTTTGGTCGGGTTGTTGTCTCTTTGACACATTCCCCATTTCCATTCTCAATTTTATGTCACTCTATATATATATATATATATAGCTACCTGGACATATTATTCAGTCTCCAAGAAAACCAGTTTTTGCTCATACTCCTTAATTCTGCCTGCTTAGCGGAGAAGCAACAAATGCAAATTTTAAAATATTTGGTTTGATCCAACCAGGGATCAAATCCACAAACCACCCACTTGAGGCATGCATGCTACCAAGAGACTATTTAATGTTATGTACAAACATGTATGTTTACATTTTCTATGTTTTAATTCAATAACAACTTAAATAAGTGACAATAAAATCACTTATTAAATGCTATCCTTGACAGGAAATCTTGGCTTCTTTTAACAATGCAGCCCATTGAAAACATGGTGCATGTACATGTATACATACAGATTCTAACACTGAATTGAGTGTGATGCGATATTTATCCACTCAAGACAGTTAAAAATTTTCAAATTTAAAACGCCGTGTGTATTACACGAGATTTGGTGGTGGAATCTGTTTCTCTAATGATTTTAAGACAATGTGCAGACAATCTTAATCCTTTTTTTCGAACAACCTGCAAAAAGATGTGTTCTTTCTACGTGACGTCATCAGGCATGGTCACCTTTTTTCATGACGTCACAATAGGAATTTCATAGGAAAGCAAGAAAAGTTGACGTCATAATCAAATTTTGACTGATGAAGAACCGAGATCAAACAAACCACACGTTCATTAAATAAAAATATTCAACAGGTAGGGAAAAGGATAAGAATTAAAGAAATATATATATTATAATAATTTCATCTTTAAATGATTTTTTTTATGCAATTAATTATGTCAAACTTGTCTTATTCTAATGAACATTTCTAACATAAGACGTCCTACTTTTGATGGAGTTGTATAAAGCTTTGACTGACTTCTTCATCTTTGACACACTGCTTCTGTCTGCATCTAATTTCTAAAAAAAAGAAATATGACAATGATTAAATCATGGGTGAAATTCTAATCTAAGGATTCTTGTTTCAGGCTTTTAATTCCAACATTAAATGCTACAGAATAAATCAAGTTGTACAAAAGAGAACAGATACAATTCACTAAGCCACCAAGGCCTAGTATTTTGCTGGGTATGTATTTCAGAAATATTTTACTTTCACAAAGGAAGTGCCACAAAGAAAAATGCAAAATATTCGGTACCAATTCAGTTGAAAAAAGCTGCAACTGCAATAAAAATATCAGTTTAATTAATTCCTTTGAAATACATACATTGATCTGATGAGTTAAGCCCTTTTCAACTGATTTTTATAGTTTGTTCATATATTGTACTGTTACACCACTGTCCCAGGTTAGGGGGAGGGTTGGGCGCCCGCCAACATGTTTAACCCTGCCACATTCTGTATGTGCCTGTCCCAAGTCAGGAGCCTGTAATTCAGTGGATGTTGTTTGTAGCAGTATATCATATTTGTTTTTCGTTCATTATTTTGTACATGAATCAGGCTGTTAGTTTTCTCGTTTGAATTGTTTTACATTTGTCATTTCGGGGCCTTTTATAGCTGACTATGCGGTATGGGTTTTACTCATTGTTGAAGGCTGTACGATGACCTATAGTTGTTAAATTCTGTGTCATTTGGTCTCTTGTGGAGAGTTGTTTCATAAGCAATCATACCACATCTTCTTATTTTTATATAACATACAACCAAAAAACTCTCCTCAGCAAAAACCAATTACTTCCTGTATCATGCATGTACATGTATATATGTCTGTTCTGTGGTCGGGTTGTTGTCTCTTTGACACATTCCCCATTTCCATTCTCAATTTTATAATATAGATAACTTTATTCCCACACAATATCAAAGTCTTGCATTCATGTGGTCAAAATGTCTATCCTGTCATAAATAATATCAAGAAATGTTTCACAAGGTTGCCTTCCTTAATATAATAAATGGATGAATACTGCTACATGTACTTGTTAAAGGGCTGCAGCCTTTCAGGAATGTTGTCTGGTAATATATTTTGTTATATCCTCACATTTTAAAGTTAGAAAATCTAACTACATGTATCTTGAGTGAAAAATATTGTTATCAAGCATGTCAAAGGGGTGGCAGGGTTCATTCTGTTTATATTATATTAAAGTTATTCCAGAACAAATTTGCAACTATAAGATTCATATTATAATATGATGACTTCATATAAATAAAAAAAGTGTTGCATCACCTCTTATTGAGATATTACTAGAAAATTTCAGGACATATACAATGTCTTTGCAATATCCACATATAAAGCTCCATCAGGGCCAACCTCATACATTGATCTGATGAGTTAAGCCCTTTTCAACTGATTTTTATAGTTTGTTCATATATTGTACTGTTACACCACTGTCCCAGGTTAGGGGGAGGGTTGGGCGCCCGCCAACATGTTTAACCCTGCCTGGTGCCACATTCTGTATGTGCCTGTCCCAAGTCAGGAGCCTGTAATTCAGTGGATGTTGTTTGTAGCAGTATATCATATTTGTTTTTCGTTCATTATTTTGTATATGAATCAGGCTGTTAGTTTTCTCGTTTGAATTGTTTTACATTTGTCATTTCGGGGCCTTTAATAGCTGACTATGCGGTATGGGTTTTACTCATTGTTGAAGGCTGTATGGTGACCTATAGTTGTTAAATTCTGTGTCATTTGGTCCCTTGTGGAGAGTTGTTTCATTGGCAATCATACCACATCTTCTCATTTTTATATAACATACAACCAAAAAACTCTCCTCAGCAAAAACCAATTACTACATGTATCATGCATGTACATGTATATATAATATAGATAACTTTATTCCCACACAATATCAAAGTCTTGCATTCATGTGGTCAAAATGTCCATCCTGTCATAAATAATATCAAGAAATGTTTCACAAGGTTGCCTTCCTTAATATAATAAATGGATGAATACTGCTACATGTACTTGTTAAAGGGCTGCAGCCTTTCAGGAATGTTGTCCGGTAATATATTTTGTTATATCCTCACATTTTAAAGTTAGAAAATCTAACTACCGGTACATGTATCTTGAGTGGAAAATATCGTTATCAAGCATGTCAAAGGGGTGGCAGGGTTCATTCTGTTTATATTATATTAAAGTTATTCCAGAACAAATTTGCAACTATAAGATTCATATTATAATATGATGACTTCAAATAAATAAAAAAAGTGTTGCATCACCTCTTATTGAGATATTACTAGAAAATTTCAGGACATATACAATGTCTTTGCAATATCCACATATAAAGCTCCATATCACCTCTTATTGAGATATTACTAGAAAATTTCAGGACATATACAATGTCTTTGCAATATCCACATATAAAGCTCCATCAGGGCCAACCCCCTTTTTCACCTTAATCCACATCTGGAGTTATTTAAAATGCAATTTTTTAAAATAGATTTCCCTCTACTTAAAATCAAACGTTTAGAAACTGAATGTAAAAATTTAAGTTTATCATGTTACTTGATAAGGATCATTTTTTTAGTTTTAGGAGCTTACTGAATTTATGAATTACTTCCTTTTTTTAACAATGTATTAACGATTTCTTTATCAAAATCCTGTTTGTATTTTTCAAAATCATAAGGAAAACATATTATAATAAATCATATTGCAATATTTTAAAAATCAAAAGGTTTATCACAATCTAGAGGAAATACATGTGACATGTGGATTTCTCACTCACTTCCTTACACACAGGGTTTATTTCCTGTTCACTGATCACATTTGTATAGAAAAAACCACTTCAGCCATTTCAGTTGTTTACATTCTGTACAATTGTTTACTTGTCAACACTTACAGCAAAACTTGTAAAAACTATAAACTTATATCAAGACCAAGTTAATGTACTAGATGTGTCATGCAATTCAACAATCCACATGACCATGATGACCATGAGAACTCATTGATCAGATACAAAAATGCATGGTTGTGATCATATCAATCTTGAAAACTTTTAAAAAGTGTACACCAAAACATGATAGCCCACAAAAGTTCAAGGAATTTGAATGTTCCATTATATTTTCCTTAGTCTTTTTCATCAAGGACTTTGTCTAAAAATCATATACATAACTAATAATAGGCATATAGTGAAATAAAATTTGAGAATGGAAACGGGGAATGCGTCAAAGAGACAACAATCCGATCAAAGAGTAGAAAATAGCCCAGGGCCACCAAAGGGTCTTCAACACAGCAAGAAAATCCTGCACCCTGAGACGAGCTTCAGCTGGCCATAAACAATAATGTATACTAGTTCAGTAAAAATGGACGTCACACTAAGCTCTTAAACATATAAATGAACCAAAATTTTTTAAAAATACACGAATAACAAAGGCCAGAAGTTCCTGACTTGGGACAGGCGCAAAAATGCGGCGGGGTTAAATATGTTTTGTGAGATCTCAACCCTCCCCCTATATCTCTAGCCAACGTGGAATAAACAAACACAGCAATATGCACAGTAAAATTCTGTTCAAAAGAAGTCTGAGTCCGATGTTTGAATAGGTAACAGAAGAAACTAAGCAAAATGACAATAATAACATAAATTAACAAAATCATATACATAACTCATAATAGGAATATAGAAACTACTAGCAGTTACTGACATGCCAGCTCCAGATCTCAATCAAACTGATTGAAAGATTATGTCTTCGTCATATGAAAATCAAGCACAATCCCTCCTGTTAAGGGTTTAGTATCATACCATCATAATTAAATATGTTACCTGTACAAATTAGTACATTTACCATGTTTACTATAATGAAAGAAATGGTAATGTATTTTGTCTGACAAAAAGGCTATGCAAATAACCGGAATTGTCTGTACTACCAAAGAAACTTCAGAAAGAGAAACCAATTCATAAATTTAAAACAGTAGAGTTAAACACTGTGTAACTGAATGTGTACCTAAAATGTGTGGAATATGTTGTTATTTGACCCTTTAAGTTTCTATTTGGATCCCTTAAATTAGTATTTAGGTCATTTAAGACCTTCAAATTTATGGACCTGAAGAAAGCAATGATTATTGATATTTTTGCCTTTCTCAAATTTCACCATTAAATATGTTTCATCCTTATAATAAAAATTCTGAACCAATAAACCATAGACATTTTTTATTTTGGTTTAAATTCAATATCACATGTACAAAAAAGACACTTTTAAAACATAAATTTGTAAAAAGGTCAGTTGTGAGTTATATAAGATCATTTAAAGGTACCTCAGTAACTATGAATTCAGTGGTTGATTTAGTACATACATAATATGTAATTGATAGTCTTAAGTCTATTAGTACATTCAGTTTTAAATCTATACATCAAACAATAAAAATGTCTGATCTTAACCTTTGAACATCATCCAATTACATCACACCAATGGTTTCCCAATTTTTTTAAGTAGTAGACTTTAAAATCTTGAAGGCAAGGGTGCACATAGCTAGTTAGTATGTTTTTTAATTAATAACATTTACATGTATAATTAAAAAAAAAAATAAACATGGCCAAATCATGATGTACATGAAAGGAGTTGTTTAGCAAGATACTTTAACTAGCTTCTAAAGAAAATATTGAAAACTTCCTCTTAATCCTCTGGTCAGCTGGACATGTATACATTACCCCAATAGTGGAAAAAAATTCTGTAAAGCAGCATTTGGTTTGTTCTTTCTGTTTAATTTGATAATTGAGTTATTTATCTAATACATTTAAATAGACACAAGTAAGGCAAATATATATGATTATTGAAGAGCATAATTACATGAATTACATGTAATCCAATACAATAATTAAAGAGGAAATGAGAAAATTAGGCCTGTTCCTACAGGGTCTTTGAAGTGATCGAGGCCCTCACTTCAACTCAGACTTCAATCATCCCTTATGGACCCATTTGCCATTCAAACAAATCAAACAAAATGTACAATCATCTTTTAAATAAAAATATAAGTTGCTCTTTTTCTCATTTATATATCTAAAATTGCAAAAAAATCAACTGTCAAGTTAAATAGTATGTACACCTATACTTCAAAAGCATACCATAATGGCATTCCTGTTGGTTGGCTAAATATATAATGCATTTAGATGAAATTCAAATTCACCTAAGGGTATCATCAGCTCATTAGTGAGTGCTTCGGTACTGACATGTTTTAAAACATATACATATTCAAAAGTCTGCTTATAAATTAGGAATTTATTCAGGAATCAAGATTCCAACTTCCGTCAGCTAAAGTTGATATGAATTTGCCAGCCTTTTCTGTTTCTCTTGGCGAGAGGTTAATTGAAATGATTGTGATTGTAAATTTTGAGAAACTGGGGCTTATACATGTACCATATAGTATTAGAGAAATAGATATTTAAAGAATGGGATCCTAAATCATTGCCCAGGGGCCAAATTATGCAAAAAAGTTCTAAGATAAACGCTGGGCAAGTACCAGTGATTTCTAGACTAGAGTCAGTCAAATAGCCTGCATTGTCTGATAAAAAATCCTGCTTACTAAATTATTCATAACAATTTATCTAAACCAACATGACCAATCTCCTGTAAAAGTATATTTTGTAACCTGTACATATTAAAGTGGTTTCTCCTAAACATGCTAAATGTATATGTGTTCTGAACTTTTAGGTACAAGAACACACTTATGTCATTCAAGTGTTTGTGAATGTATAAATAGTGTATTTTTGAATTTATACATTGAAGCTCACATTACTATCCTCCTGGATTAAAAACATTTAATTGATACTTCATGATCACTGAATACAAAACTAGTGTAAGAACAGTTACATGAAGAACTAGTTTTGAATATCAAATCTTTTTTATCAATGAACTTATCATTATACCTACAAATTTTAAAAGAGAACTTCTTACTTAAACAATGTAAAACGAAGGGAGTTAATCTACATAGCACATATATCTGGCTGTTTATAATGCATTTCATTGATTGTATCGGTAAAGAGGAGGTAACAAACATTAAAAGTGCCTATTAGCTCTCATCACTTGATGAACTCAGGTTAAACTTAAGGTCAATATTACCATTATCCTTTTAAGTCAAGTCTTGAAATTGAGGTCACGATCTGTCTGATAATACAGAGTTCTCAAACTCTTTTGGTGATCCTTGAAATAAACCTGCTGTGTCCTCACTATTATTTCTATCGCAAAATACCAAAATTGTGTCTGTCCTTTGCAAAATTTGGTGGTCAAAACCTTCGGATCACCACTTTTCCAGAACTCGGATATTTTTATGCAACCTTATTTGCCTATCTACCTACATTGTACCCTAATGTTTTCAGCATTTTAACAGCAACTCAGAAATACATGTATTTTTTAGGGCTAACATGGGCTGACAAAAATTACAAATTTTTAATTGTCAGGGGAATTAATTAAACCCTTATTATCATTTTTTTCATTTTATACAGTTTTGAAGTGAAAATAGGAGTGTGATAAGGCCAAAAAAAAATATATGTCTGTTTACGGTTACCCGACTGACCCTACTTTTGAGCCCCAACCTAAGTCATTTTATTCATGTCATGCATGTCATAAAGTGAAAAATTAACTGAAATATTGTCAAAAGCATAGTTAGAGTTGCCAACAAAATAAATCCATAGATACATCTAAATGTTCACAATAGTGAATATGACAGCTGTTTTAAGAAACTCGCGACTCATGTGATGAAACTCTGCCGCCATTTTCCCCCCAAACCAATAAATAAGGGAAATATTCCAATCATTAAAAATACAGGTAAACTCAGCCAATGGACAACTCAGATCCCGGTAAGATGGACCACAAGACTCAAAATCATGTTGCAAAAAATAAAATGGAAATACCGACCTACCTTGCCTATTTTTTTTAATTGATGTAACCTTAAACAGACATATATATTTTTTTGGCCTAACCCAGATTAAACAATTCAATGAGTACCAACAAACAATAAATAAAATAAGCAAAGATTAATATTTATTTCAGCACTAATTTATCAACATCAATATTACAATTTATTTATTTATTGTGAATTTTTAAAGAATATTCGTAATGATTCTGTATTCTGTACAAGATTCACCGACTACAATTTGCATTTAAACAACTTGTCAATTTAACACTTCCTATTGTTCTCAATCAAACACTTCTGTGGAAACAATTAACAATCAAACATCATTAACTTAATCATGTTAATTATTTATTCTGCAACAATATTTTCATTATCCTGTAATCAACCAGGACTGGAATTAAATTTGTCTCAAAAAGAAATAATTTTCAATGGACGCATTCTATCGAGTGTCAAGCTGGGATTTTTCCAGAAACTCCCTGCATGTAAAGCATAAGAAGCTTTTTTTCTGAAGTTTCAAGGGCGAAAAAAGGGTGTGTACTTTGCATGAGTGCGTTTTATACACACCAAAAGACGATTTATATAAGTATAATCTAATCTCCGCTGAGAAACTGAAACATCCTGTAACAAATTAAGATTGCCCATGTGCAACTGTTCTGGTGCACTTAAAATCTGAATTTATTTATTGTGCATATGATTGTTTAACCGACAACGGTAAAATAAAACACAGCCAGCTATGTGTTCTCCAACTCTGAAGGAAATACGCAAAGCAGAAGACAGACTGGCCTACTTACTATATTTTGTACACATAGAAAAGGGAGAATAGTTTTCTGCTGTTCAAGGCAAATCAACTCCTTTTAAAGATATATACCATGCATGTCGGTTTAAAGGAGGCTAAGTGTAATTTCTGTCAGATGGTAGAAATGTTTTGGAAAAAAAACATTTAAAATATTATCTGTGCCCCCTTGACTCTCAGGTACTTACAAAAACACTGTATCAGTACTGGCAATAGTATTTTAAGCACCGTGTATACACTCATTGGTAAGGTGAAATATAGAATATTGGCGGTGGTTGTATACACCTAAAAATTGTATACAAATAATTTGTGTCAACTCACTTCCTCTAATGTGTTCACTGTGTTTCGACACTGCGACAACCTTTTCGTGAAAGACGATGTCGTCGGAGAATTGTAGTCGTCCCATGTCTCTTGTAGAAAGTCCGAGACGCTTATTTGCTCGGGCATTTCAATATTTTTAACGCTTCTGTTGGAACATTTATGAAGTTTTCATATCACAGGAAGTGAACTTGTCCCACTTGTCGATTCAACATGGCCTCCCTAATTTGCATATATTGGAAATGCTTAAACTATGATGGCATCCCTGACCCTGTATCAATATTTTTTGGCCAATATTTCTTTTAAAAAATAATATCGAAAATATATTTGATAATTTTTGTGTTGATCCTTTGCGTATTTTCATTCAAACATTACAGCATATTTTTAGGATGAATAGAGTATGTTCCTAAACATAATTATTGATTATAAATGAGAGAAAAAGAGTTACCTTCCTAATATGGTCATTTTTGTAAAACTAATTTTATTTCCTTACAAATATTTTAATTTATAATTCACAAGAAAATTGAAAACAAAACGTTTAATTGTATTTTAAATTATATGTAAATTAAAAAAATATTTTATAAATTCCATAATGATGTAAAATATTGATTTATTTTAAACTAATACTGACCAGTTTAGAAGAGAAGATTATATTTTCATCAAAACAAAATATTAGTAGCAGGATATGCTTACCCGAATTTCGGAGCACTCAATCTTTAGTTTTTAGTGTATATTTGAATCCCATGTCCTGGATGAACCAGGAATATTAACAAAATAGCAGAATTAGTCCAGTAACAGGTGGTCAAGTCATTACGACATTCATTATGATTTAATAATTCATGTTATGCATAACGGGACTTGTCTTCAGGTTAGATATATATAGCACGAACAGTTCCCCCCCCCAAAAAAAAATGATATAAGAATAAGAAGATGTTGTATGATTACCAATGAGACACCTCAGTTTACACAAGACACCACGTAGATATTCTTCCTTGTATTCTTTTTTCAAAAATCCATAAATGATGGAAAAATCCCAGAAGAGTGGAAACAGGCAATGTTGTGCCAATTTTTAAAAAGGGAGATAAGCATAATGCAATTAACTATAGACCGGTTTCTTTAACGGCTATATGTTGTAAGGTTTTAGAACACGTCTTAACAAGGAATATTAGAAAACATTTAGATTTAAATAATATTTCAAATGATTGCCAACATGGCTTTAGGAGTAAACGTTCCTGTGAAGCACAACTTGTTATCAGCATCCAGGACATAGCCAAATACTTGGCAGAAGGTAATCAAGTTGATGCAATACTTTTAGATTTTTCTAAAGCTTTTGATAAGGTCCCCCATGAAAGATTAATAACAAAACTTAATTATTATGGTATACGTGAAAATAACTTACTTTGGATAAAAGATTTTTTGTCAAACAGGCAACAGCAAGTCCTGCTTAACGGTGTTCAATCTTCCAAATTAGCTGTTGACTCTGGTGTTCCTCAGGGCACAGTATTAGGCCCAACTTTATTTTTGTTATTCATAAACGACCTACCTGAGCATGTCTCCTGTAAGGTTCGTCTTTTTGCTGACGACTGTTTACTTTATGAAACATCAAATAATATAAATGAGTCTCAAGCACTCGATCCCAAAAAAATCTATCAAGCCTTGAAAATTGGGAATCTGAATGGCAAATGAAATTTAATCCTGAAAAATGCTATGTCATAAATATTTCTAAAAAGTCGAAAACTAATTTATTTCAATATAAGTTACATAACCATGTACTTGAATCTGTCAAAGACAGCAAGTATCTAGGAGTTACAATAAGCAATGATCTTGATTGGGGGCCCCATATTAATAATATAACTTCAAAGGCAAATAAAACACTAGGATTTTTACGTAGAAACATGAAAAACCTTACGTACACATCACTTGTGCGTCCGACCGTCGAGTACTCCTCACCAGTATGGGATCCGTACAAACAAAGCCAAATAAACCAAATTGAGCAGATACAGCGTAAGGCAGCAAGATATGTTTTTAATGACTATAACGATAGATCACCAGGTGCTCTCACTGGTATGTTAAACAAACTAAAATGGGAAAACTTGCAATCCCGTAGAACAAAAGCTAAGCTTGTCTTGATTTATAAGATTAAGGGGGTGTTCGAAGTCACTAATGACGTCCTGACACAATCTGACAGGCGAACTAGAGGCCTACATAAATTTCGACATTATATACAAATAAAGACTTTTTTAAATCATCTTTTTCCCCAAGTACTATTGCTGTCTGGAACGATCTCCCAGAAACAATTTGCATGTCATCCTCCTAGAATCCTTCAAATCTCCACCTTAACATTTGGAGGTTCTAGTCAATTTGTATTTAGCCACTGTACATGTTATTTAACATTAGCTAAACTAATGTTATTTTAAATTGTAATTGAACTGTGGCAAATTTTTATTTTATTATAAAAAATTTTCGACATCCATTTGCATGTACATAGCGCCACAGTTCCGGGATATTCCACACTCCGGCACCGGAGTCTTTCCCGTACCAGGAAGAAGAAGGAGATATGTACCTACTATCAAATGAGACCAAATAGCTATCAAACACAAATGATATGGCGGATAAGGGTACAGGTGTTTTGAAGAAATAATCTTAGAATATAACGCCCTAACATCAAATCCTGGGTCCGCGCCTGATTCAGCTTAGGTCAACACTTTTACTCCCAAATAAAATCTAAAAAGAAGCATTGAATTCTTCAATTAACAAAGCTTGTAAACTAATATGTTAGGCCCAAAATTGATACAAAACTCCGTGAATGATCCGTGACATGCTAAGACAATAAGACGTATAAGGTTTTTTTTTTCACCTGTCGAGAATGATGCGTTATTCTTTCAACACGGGAAACGGTTTTCATGGCCCCATTTTGACCGAACGTTCCCCAACAGAGCAGCTGCATTGAATAAAACACTAGCCTTTTCCCATTTCCCCGGCAACATAGTTTAGTTAATCGACACATGCTGTGCACAGGCACTTGTTTCTTTGAGGGTGTGGATGGGGGGTTTACAGAATAGATAATGGGCAAAAAATATAAAGAAAAGAGAAAAATGGACCCAAAAAATTTTAAAAATAGAGAATAATGAGGTGCTAGAATATAAAGAAAAGAGAATAATAGTCAAAAAGTATAAAGAATAGAAAAAAAATGGCCTAAAAATTAATGAATACTGAAATGAGGGACCCCCATCAGACCCTCTTCTATCCACAGGGAGATCGACTATCCATATAATTCAGTATATGGATAGTCGCCCTTCCCATGGATAGAAACAAATGCCTGTGATATAATGCGTAAATTGTTATATAAGTAATAAAAGTAAAACGCAGTTGTTTCAGTATTTTGTGAATCTAACTAAAATCTGGGACATAATATATTATGTTAGTATGATGGTTCCTAATGATACTCAATCTCATTAAAATACAGATCCGGTGTTCGCGCTTTGCTTACAAGCGAATCGTGGATACATGATTTGTATTTCAATAAGATTAAGCATGAGAACACTAAACAAAGCAATTTTTCCCATAATTTATATTTCAAGAGTTGATATCTCCCTTGACAATGTTCTACATGTTTATCAGAAGTCAAATCAATGGGCTATTGTAAATATAGACCTAATCTAGTTAAAATTCATATCTATATTAACGCGCGTGCTCGTAATGAGGATAACGAAATAAGAGATATATATTTTAATTAAATTGAAAATAGACCTTGCAATATCATTTTTTTTAAATCTATTAAGAACTATAATGGAAAGCGTGTTTATTCCCAGACCTTTTTCATATAGTTTATATATCCAACCTTTCTGTAACGTCCAAGAAATTTACATTTCGATTAGCACCGACTTCAGTTTGATTAAACTTTAGATCTATCTTAACTCGCGTGCTCGTATATATCATATGAGGATAACGAAATCAGAGATCTATATTCAAATTAAACAACAACAAAAAATGACAAAACAACGTTATCTGTAGATGCACGTGAAGTCGTCAAAACTCTTTAATTATCAAAAGTCATTTGTACACTAGTCTATTATCCTTAGTGAATGGAGTATATTGGATAGAATTGTATGTCATTATATTCCACCTTATATAGAAGCTAAACACTAGAACTTTGGTTCAGATCATTTCACTTCTATAAACAAATACTTGAATGAACCTCAACATGCTCAAAACCCTGACATTTTATTCTTAGATACATGATTTTTTTATTAGTTGTTGTTGGCTCTCAACTAGCTTTCCACTTGGTCTTCATCCGACCTACAATAAAACCCTTGCCAAAGTTGGGCGTCCGTTTGACTGTGCGGGATGCATAAATACGCAGTCACGTCTGGTCAGAATGGGGACGTTAAATCCGATGCCTAGTGTAGAGAGAATGCAACGCTCTCTGCTCGTTAAGAACACTTGCAACAATTCTTTGAAGGGTTCGTAGGTGGTCTGCTGAAAGGCAAAATTTCTGTTCCTATCCAATAAACCCTAATTTTCCAATGCATGGCATTTCCAAATTTCCAGACCTTCATCCTGGACGACCCCTATTACAGGACCTGGCTACCTGTTGTATTTATTGTAAATTTGTTTTTGTCCTGAACATGCATGAACTTTTTGCCACTGGACGTTTAGCAATCAATCAATCAATCAACTAGCTTTCAGTAACTTCGAGTACTCTCAGATTTACGTGTAATGACCATAATTATTCAAATTCCTTAGAAGGTAGGGATTTTACAGTACAAGATATCAGAAAATATGAATTTCTTGAATTTTGTTAGATAGTATGAACAGATAGAACTTTTGCATTAGGCATCGACTGTGTGTGAGTATGTGTTTGTGTGGCCGGGGGAGAGTGAAGGTTTAAGAATCAAAAGATGAATGGTCGATGCGTAGTCCAAAGGATAGTACCATTATATAGTAGTCTCAGTGTTTACGTGCCTAATTTTGAATGAAGGATCGTCAATATGAAGTTATCAATAGACCCACATATCAATTATCCTCAATCAGAAAGGAATAGACATGAAATACTAAACAGGATGTACTGCTTAATTAAAGGGCTACGCTGATCTACGCTGGGCAATGCATATTGTATTTTTTTTTATATTTCCGATTCAGCGGTACTGCCGGTTAATTCATCAGTCAGAAGTTGTGGTTAAATTATGTATAATACTTCGAACTTTTCTTCATGTATATTATCATGATAAACGACCAGTAAATTTTATTTTTTTTGTACGCAAAATTTTGTAACTAAAATGCTGAAAATCGTTTTCCGTCGGGGGGCTTCGCCCCCATGAACCCCCTACCAGGGCTCTGCCCTGGACCTGCTGGGGGCCTTAAGCGGCCCCCACACCCCTTGCCGCAATTTGTGCCTACAGTTTATTGGATACCTAGCTACGCCCCTGACTGCACCGACTCTCGATCAAGATCGAGATACCGGCCGTTGATATAAACAGTTCATACAGATTTTATCACAAGAATGAACACGCTGAAATGTATTGCCTGTTTTACTGACCATTGATTTTATGTTGAAAGTATTATTTGTTATGTTTACAAAAAATCTACCCGGAAATATGTGTTTATAGCGAAGTGTGTAAAGATGTTAATATCAGTGACAATACACCTAAGTCATGAAATTGCAGTAATTCCGAATACATTTATGGCCCCAGTTCCAATGTTATAACAGCGTTCATGACCGAGAGTTGAAATCATTCCTCAGTCAAGGACCTAAATATCGTCCCCCGTCAATTATGAATTGGAATGAGTGTCGGAACATCATCCACGACTCACTCCGTAATTTCTGCTCGAAATGGATAAAAGGAGAAAAAGCTGACAAAAAATTCCTGGATTCTTTTATTTTTAATTCAATAATGAACATAGTTGATATTCGTATTAAACATTTTAAGGAACATTTTACTTCTAACAACAACCATAATAGCTCTATTTCTCGTATCAAACATAAGCTAAAAGAACTCGCCAAGGAATTTGTTCAAGTTTGTTCCGGCTGATAAGGCTGCTAATGATATTTTACATTGAGGTCAGTCTGCAAAAGGAAATCACGAATTCACCAACATTCCAAATGACATCTGTAACCAACATAAACTTTTAGCTACCTCTTTACAAGCAGAACCAAATACAATGAAAGTTCCAACTATATGTACTGACTTCCGAAGCTGCACAAAACACCTTACAAATATAGATTTATTTCGTCTCCGTGCCATAGTTCCACTACTAAACTGTCTATTCTACTTACTAGTATACTTGGTATACAATCAAAAACCTGGTAAAAATTGTTCAAATAAGGCCTTTGAAAATAGTGGAATTAATTACTTTTGGAGTGTCAAAAATTCGTTGGAAGTACTTGATAAATTGCATACTTATATTGATGATTTCGAATCTGTTCAAAGTTTTGATTTTTCTACCACTTTGCCTCATAATCTTATTAAAAAAATCACACACCTAATTAAATGGGCATTTAAAAAGTCAGAATGCGAATACATATGTTCTAACTCTTTTAGGTCATTTTTTAGTAACAACAGACAAAAGAACTATGTCAATTGGACCTGCTTTGATACGATAACTGCCCTTGAATTTTTACAAGATAACATTTTTATTCGCTATGGAGATTCCGTATATCGTCAAGTTATCGGAATTCCAATGGGGAATTACTGTGCACTACTTATTGCGGACCTGTTTCTGTATTGTTATGAGTTACAATTTATGACTAAAATCTGCAAAGACCTATCGAAACAACATCTGATACAAAAATTGTGTAACACTTTTAGATATTTGGATGATATATTGGCTCTCAATAATTACAACTTCAGTATGTACACTAAATAGATTAATCCTGCTAAACTGACTTTAAATAAAGCGAATACTAACAATGAACACTGCCCTTTCCTGGATCTTGATATCTATATCTTTAACGGGAAGCTTAATATCAAAATATTTGATAAAAGAGATGATTTTTCATTTCCTATTGTTAATTTAAGAAATAATTCTTTCATGCCATACTTTATGCTCATTTTAACATGGGTAGGCATTATATTTGTCAATATCTTTATACCGAGCGTTAGCGAGGTGTAAAATATTGAGGAATATAATGCCTACCCATGTTAAAATTAGCATAAAGCATGGTATGATAGAATTATTTCGATTCTGATAGGAGAAATTAGAACTTTTGTACTTCGAAGCGGACATATAATACACGTTCGAAAGGCAGCCATTTTGATTTGATAACCAAAAACGTTATAGAAAATCAACAGTTCCACGATAAAAAATTAACATATATATGTAAACTTACTTTTAGAATGATTTGATTTAATTTCCTAGCGAGCATTACTAACAAAAATGTTCATTTCGAAAGAAGAACGTCACATTAGAATATCCATTTTTAGATGGTGACGTTCCTTTGTCAAAACATGTTTAACCCCGCCGCATTTTTGCGCCTGTCCCAAGTCAGGAGCCTCTGGCCTTTGTTAGTTTTGTATGTTTTTTAATTTTAGTTCATTTATACAAAACTGTTTTTTAAGTTTTTTTCTATCTATTATAGTTTTCAAGATAATTGGCAAAAACGATAAAAAATATCATTAAAGGGCAATAACTCCAATAATGAGTCAACTGAAGATTTGGCCATTATGGCTTAATTGTGGATCTTGTCATGCAGATCACGCATTATATTGGTTGATTGTGTAGTCTTTCGGAATACCGGAAATGCCTTTTGTCTTTTCGAAATACATCTGTTTTTTTTTTCTTTAGCCGCTTGCGTAATAGGTAATTAATTGATCTAATGAATATGCATTAGCGTTTTACAGTTGCTATAGAGATAAGTGTTAATCGAAGCGGATTGGTATCCTACATCTGTTCAGTAGTTAGTTAAATTAGCGTCACATATATGTTTACAACGTTTCAGATTTTAACGAAAGAAATTTATGTATTACTAAAAAATTATTACACCAGGGTTTTCGATATCACAAACTAGTCAAAACATTTACTAAATTTTATCATCGGTACAAGGACATCATTCGTAAATATAGCTCAACATGCAGACTTCTTATACGTTCAGGTATTTCACATCCAATCTTTTATGGTAATATTCTTTATAAGGCACAAAAATGTCAGTATTCACCTCAGAAGCTAACAAAACCTTTAAATAGACTTATTAAGAAGGGATATAGTTACGATACTGTTGTCAGGTCATTAAAGATTGCATATTTTGGCTTTAATATTGATTCACTTATAGGGTCTTTGCATCGGAACTAAACACATTTATTTAAAACCAGTTGTTGGCATGACACGGGTTATGCTCTTCTCATATATTTTATGATGGTATGATACTAAACCCTAACGGGAGGGATTGTGCCTGATATTCATATGATGAAGACATAATCTTTCAATCAGTTTAATTGAGGTCTGGAACTGGCATGTCAGTTAACTGCTAGTAGTCTGTTGTTATTTATGTATTATTGTCATTTTGTTTATTTTCTTTTGTTACATCTTCTGACATCGGACTCGGACTTCTCTTTAACTGACTTTTAATGTGCGTATTGTTATGCGTTTACTTTTCTACATTGGCTAGAGGTATAGGGGAGGTTGAGATCTCATAAACATGTTTAACCCGCCGCATTTTGCGCCTGTCCCAAGTCAGGAGCCTCTGGCCTTTGTTAGTCTTGTATTATTTTTACTTTTAGTTTCTTGTGTATAATTTGGAGTTTAGTATGACGTCCATTATCACACTAGTATATATATTTGTTTAGGGGCCAGCTTAAGGACGCCTCCGGGTGCGGGAATTTCTCGCTGCATTGAAGACCTATTGGTGACCTTCTGTTGTTGTCTGTTCTGTGGTCGGGTTGTTGTCTCTTTGACACATTCCCCATTTCCATTCTCAATTTTAGTTTTATTACAAGAGGGGTTCACATTGCAGATTAAGTGACGGTCAATGAATAGGGTGTTTTAAAACAGCCATTTTAGCGTGATTTAAAAAGAGCAAAGTCTGTTTAAGCAATAGTAAAAATATTACGTCCAGGAAAGATGCGCCCAAACAAAGAGTTTCTAAAATTGTTCCTTTTTCATTTAAAATAGCAAAAATGGAATTATTATTAGAAGTCCATTATTTTAATTTGTAAAGTATCGGAACAAACTTTCCTTTATCGTTATCAAACTATAAATTAAATTAAAGAAAATAGATTGAAGAAAAATGTGGATTGTGTCCACATGTGGACACAGATGATGCCCCCGCTTGCATATCATATAGTTGTAAAGGGACATAACTGAAGAACGGTAAAAGTGACGCTACCCAAAATTGAACTTGATCTGAGTTTTGTGGCAATAAGCATTGTGTGTAAGTCTCATAACATTTGGTTGAGGCTAACTTAAGTAGAGAACAGAAACGAAACATTCAGCAATTTTTCTATATGTAAACACGCATAACTCTAGAACGGTTATGTATAAGTTTTATAACATTTGGTTGAGACAAACTAAAGTTAGAGAACGGAAACGAAAAATTCAGCAATTTTTATGTTTATAAAGGTACGTAACTCAAGAATGGTAAAAGTGACGCCACCGAATTTCGTACTTAATCTGTATTATGTAGTAATAAGCATTGTGTTTAAGTTTCATAACATTTGGTTGAGGCAAACTAAAGTTAGAGAACGGAAACAATATTTGTACTTGATCTTAGTTTTGTGGTAATGAGTATTGTGTATAGGTTTCATAATGTTTGGTTGGGGCAAACTGAAGTTACAGCATGGAAACTAAAAATTTTTCAATTTTTCGATTAATAAAGGGCATAACTCAATAATGGTTAAAGTGACACTACCCAAATTCAACTTGATCTGTGTTTTATCAGTGGAAGGCAAAATTAAACATTGCATTGTTTAAAGCATTGATTGTAGTTGCTTAAACTATAATCATGGACAAAGGAAGATAACTCCAATTTTAAAAATTACTTGAATAATGACTTTGATATTTTTGGAAAAAAAAATGAAAACATTTGTAAAGGGGCATAACTCTAGAACAGTAAATGTGACGCCCCCAAAATTCAAACTTGATCTGTGTATTGTGGTAATAAGCATTGTGTATAAGTTTCATAACATTTGGATGAGGCAAACTTAAGTTAGAGAACGGAAATGAAAAATTTTGCAATTTTTCCATTTATAAAGGGGCATAACTCTAGAACGGTTAAAGTGACGCCACCAAAATTCAAACTTGATCTGTGTTTTGTGGTAATAAACATTGTGTATAAGTTTGATAACATTTGGTTGAGGCAAACTTAAGTAAGAGAACGGAAACCAATTTTGGGACGTACGGACGTACGTACGTACGTACGTACGTACGAACGGACAAGGGTAAAACTTAATGCCCCCTCCGCTTCGGCGGGGGCATAAAAAACAAACTGAACCTTAGAATCGTTGAGATGTGTTAAATGCAGATATAAGATGCTTCAACGAAACCGTGATTTTATTTTTAAGTTATTAAAATATTTTTAGCGATATGATGACGAATCGGAAAGATTAAATGTTTGGGCGTGAGGTCTGATAGTATGCACATGCAACAGCAGTGGTGACATACTATACAGGGTCAGAGATTAAAAAAAAACGAATTTCTTTTATAGAGACTGAGTGATGACAGATACAGTCAGAGATAATATAATGAACTTCTATAACAAGGTCATGTTTTACATTCTGTTTATGATGTCTTTACACTAAATCCATTGGATGTTGGATGTGTACTGATTGATTTTTTTGTCTTAGATGCATGATTTTTTTTTATTAGTTGTTAATGGCTTTGAACTAGCTGTCAGTAACTGCGAGTACTCTCAGATCTGTACTTTGTGCCTTTTTGTTGTGGGTTGTATTAGTACCCTGCCATGTCCATTCTGTGTTTTTGTTAGATGTATTTCTATTTGTATCCATCTTGTGAGTTAAGCCTTTTTCAACTGATTTTTATAGTTTGTTCTTATGTTGTACTGTTACATCACTGTCCAAAGTTAGGGGGAAGGTTGGCGCCTTCAAAGGAGTTCAACTCCACCACATTTTGTATGTGCCTGACCCAAGTCAGGAGCCTGTAATTTAGTTGTTGTCATTTGTTGCTGTGTTACATAAGTGTTTTTCGTTTATAATTTTGTGCATAAATTAGGCCGTTACGGTGTTCTCGTTTGAATGATTTTACATTTGTCATTTCAGGGCCTTTTATAGCTGACTGTGCGGTATGGGTTTTGCTCATTGTTGAAGGTCGTACGGTGACCTATAGTTGTTAGTTTCTGTGTCATTTGGTATCTTGTGGAGAGTTGTCTCATTGGCAATCAAACCACATCTTCTTATTTTTATATCTACATTTTTATCAAAATATAAATAAGGAAACAAAAACAATAACATTAAACGATAACTCGATGACATCAGGCAGTAAGTTTTCTCGTATGAATTAAATTGTTTTACATTTGTTATATTTCGCGGCCTTATATAGCTTACTATATGGTATGGGTTTTGTTCATTTTTGAAGGTCGTACTGTGACATATAGTTGTTAACTTCAGGCTACGTTATTTGGTCACTGGTGGAGAGTTGTCTCATTGGCAATCCTATCACATCTTCCTCTTTTTATAAATGAATATGCGTTTGAATCCTTAGAATAATTCTATCAATATGAACGATTTTCAGACACTGAGTGATATTCCTTGTGGTATTTGACACCACCCCCACTAAACACATACACAAAATATCAAACTAAAAGTTAAAGTAGCAGGTGCACAACTTCATGTCCAACCTGAAGAAGAATCAGTGCAAGTTTCTGGGAATTCCGTCAATTTGTTTTCAAGGAGTTAAGGCAATCTGTATTCATAAGCGAATTTAGAGGATCTATATAAACATAAGGTGATGTGGTATGATTGCCAATGAGACAACTATCCACCAAAGTTAAAAAGAAGTGGATGTAAGCAATAATAGGCAACCGTACGGCCTTCAACAATAAGAAAAACCCATACCGTATAGTCGGCTATAAAAGGCCCCGACATGAAAAATATGAAACAATTCAATTGAGAAAACTAACGGCCTAATTTATAAGAAAATCATTTACCAAAAAGAAAATATGACAGACATGGTATTTATCGATCCCTCATCCCTAACAACGTTAACAAAGAGGCCTAAAGCGTTTTTGGCGAAAATATATGACGATATCTTTACAAATGATTAGGCGATACAAAAACGTTTTTTATTCAGTAGCAAAAAATAGTACATCTTAATAACAAATTATTTTTCTTATAATTACACCTTATGTAAGAATCCTGGATTTTGATTGGTTGATAGCCAGTGTATTTTTCACCAATTTACTGCTATCAAATGAAAATCGTTCATTTTTTAACGCCGCCGGGGTATATGCAAAAAGGATATGCCTTTTTTACCCTCTCTGCCGTGGTATTTGCCAAAAAATACTCTATCCGACTGGACGCTTGTAACGTCACGATCATCAATGCGTTTTTTAACGTTAACATTCGGTGTAATTAAACAGATATAGCATGTACTTGAGGGGTATTTGCGAAAAATACCAGTCTTGAGAATGAATTTCCCTCGCCTTACGGCTCGCGAAATTTAACATTCTCTCGACTGGTATTTTTCGCAAATACCCCTCCTTAACATGATATATCTGTTCAAAATCAATAATCGTATACAACGGACATGCGATTGCAAAAACAGGATTTTTAAATTACGTACTGGACATGAGCTATACTGAATTGACACTGTTATTTCTTCTTTCCTCTGTCTGTCCCACAATTGTATAAAAACAACAAATCAACAACTTCATTATATTTTGGCTAATTTACAAAAGGACAAGTTATGAAATGAAAAAGTGAGATTTTTTTAAACAAACTAATTTAAGTATAAAGTTGAGGTTTCAAATTGTTTCTACACTAAAAGTCTGATTGGAGTTTCTTGCCTTGGGTACAAATAAATTGAGATCAAACATATCTTGAATATGATAGCTAATGACCAAACCATACAAACAAGTGTAATTGATTTTCCGGAACGGTACTAGTACGGGATTAACAAATAAGAATATAGCTTAGGGTTTTGAACTTTTTTCAAACTTGCTACAAAAACAAATAATCATGATTGATTTCTTTAAACTTCTTCAAAACAAAACGGTTTTGACATTTACATGTCGACTTTAGCCAGGAAGCTACCTCTAATTTTCAAAACAGCATCTCAGAATGGAACATATAGTGATTGCTTCCTATTTAGCATGTTGTAATGTTATCTATCGGAAAAGAGAGGGATGGGAGAGAGAGAAATGATTTCTTTAACAAGAAAATTATGCCCAATATTGAACAAAAGTTTCATAAAGAATCCATGTCAGTTCTACTACATCTTGTATAAAAAATGAGGTAAAACCATGCATCTGATATAACAATTATCTTATATACCAAACAGGCATTTAGGTTCACGATTGCATTTCTTTTTTTTTTAAGAAAGTAATTTGTTTGTGCTATTTTAAGTTTCTATCTATTACAGTTTTCAAGATAATAGGCAAAAATGGGAAAAACCGTCATTAAAGGGCAATAACTTCAATAAGGATTCGACTAACAATTTCGGTCATGTTAACCTTTTTGTAGATCTTGTCTTGCTGATTATTATTGTTATTTAAAGTTCCTATCTATCTAATATAGTTTTTAAGATATAAGCCAAAAAACGCAAAAAAATAATGTAAAAATCGTCATTGCAAGGCAATCACTCTAATAAGTGGTCGACTGAAGATTCCGGCCATTTTGACTTATTTGTAGCTGTTGTCTTGCTGATCATTTTTGCTATTCAAAGTTTCTATCTATCTATAAAAAATTTCGATATAATAGGCAAAAACATTTTAAAATGGTAAAATTCACCATCTAAGGGCAATAACTCCTACAAGAAGTCGTCTGACAGTTTTGACGTATATGAACATTAGGTAGAGCTTAACATTCTGAACATTGTTGCCCTTGACACATTCTCTTTTCATAGCGGTTTTAAAAACTAGAGGCTCTCAAGAGCCTGTGTCGCTCACCTGTATTTACTGATGCTTTGGAAATCATGTAAAATAAGGTTAAAATCATAATTAATAGTATTAGATATTAGATATTATAATGATATCTAAGATAATAACAAAAAACTGCAAAATTTTTGTAAAATTACTAACTCAGGGGCAGCAACCCAACAACGGGTTGTTGGATTCGTCTGAAAATTTCAGGGCAGATAAATCTAAATCTGATGAACATTTTTGCCACCTGTCAGATTTGCTCTTAATGCTTTAGTTTCAGAGATATTAACCAAAAACTGCATTTTACCCCTATGATCTATTTTTAACCAAGTTGGCCATGATGGTTGGAAGGCGGGGTCATCGGACAAATTAATTAAACTAGATACCCTAATAATGATTATGGCTAAGTATGGTTAAATTTGTCTCAGTAGTTTCAGAGAAGAAGATTTTTGTAAAAGATTACAAAAATTTACGAAAAACTGTTAAAAATTGACTATTAAGGGCAATAACTCCTAAAGGGGTCGACTAACAATTTTGGTCATGACAACTTATTTGTAGATCTTACTTTGCTGAACATTATTGCTGTTTACAGTTTATCTCTATCTATAATAATATTCAAGATAATAACCAAAAACTGCAAAATTTCCTTAAAATTACCAATTCAGGGGCAGCAACCCAACAACAGGTTGTCAGATTTGTCTGAAAATTTCAGGGCAGATAGATCTTGACCTGATTATCAGTTTTACCCTATGTCAGATTTACTCTAAATGCTTTGGTTTCAGAGATATAAGCCAAAATCTACATTTTACCCCTATGTTCTATTTTTAGCCATGGCGGCCATCTTGGTTGGTTGGCAGGGTCATCGGACACATTTTTTAAACTAGATACCCTAATGATGATTGTGGCCAAGTTTGGTAAAATTTTGCCCAGTGGTTTCAGAGGAGATTTTTGTAAAAAGCTAACGACGACGGACGACGACGACGACGACGGACGACGGACGACGGACGCCAAGTGATGAGAAAAGCTCACTTGGCCCTTCGGGCCAGGTGAGCTAATAATACGCAAAACTTGCATTTTACCCCTATATTCTATTTTTAGCCATGTCTGCCATCTTGGTTGGCAGGCGGGGTCATCGGACACATTTTTTAAACTAGATACCCCAATGATGATTGTGGCCAAGTTTGGTTAAATTTGGTTCAGAAGTTTCAGAGGAGAAGATTTTTGTAAAATTTAACGACGATGGACGACGACGACGGACGCCAAGTGATGAGAAAAGCTTACTTGGCCTTTCGGCCAGGTGAGCTCCAAAATTAAATTACAAGGGAAAAAACTCTAAAATCAGATTTTCTGAAAATTCCATTGATAAACCTGGACTTGCTGATCATTGTCGAGCCTGCAAAATTTATTTTGCAAAAGATTTCGATGTCGGCGTTGGCGTCGGCGGCGTCAAATTTAGGTTCAGTCTGTGGTTAAAGTTTTTTAGACCTCAATATCTTTGTCAAACCTACATGGAATTTTATGAAATTTTGACAGAAACTTGTTTATGACCAAAAGACAGTATCCAGAGCGAAATTTGAAAAATATATTTTTTCATTTTACCGTATTTTACTGATAAATGGACTTAATTTTTTTTTTTTTTTTTACAGTTAACAAATAGATAGTCTGGGGTTACACATCAATTAATTTGTCAAACCTCATAGGGTTTTATGAAACTTTGACAGAAGCTTTCTAATGATTAAGAGATAAATGTCCAAAGCAAACCTTTGAAAGTATTTTTTTTTTCATTTTTAGTATTTTTCTGATAGATGGAATTCTTTTTTACAGTTTATATTTACAGACAAACTGGGATTAGACTATTTTTATATGATAAATTTGTAAACCTTCATTGATTGTTATGAAACTTGGACAGAAGTTAATCTTCAAGACCAAGAATAGCATCTAAAGAAAAAGTTTGGTTCTTTTTTTAATTCTGTATTTTACTGATTAATGGACTTACTTTTTAAGTCAACATTACACTTTTACACTGACAGCAGCAATCGCAGGAGATACACAGGGTTCTGCAGAACCCCATACGAATTTTTTTACGCGTTGTCAGCTTTGCTCTTACTATTTTATTTTTGAAGATTGAGACAAGAAACTGAAATTTTTCTATAAATTTACATTTAAAGGTCAAACACTCTAAAATGGGTTGTCCAGTTATTTTAAAATTTTTGGGAGACAGAAATGAACCTGCTGATCAATCCTACTCTTTCTCAATCCGTTTAAAATTCTGATCTATATTATCTCGCGTTCTCGCATATATGAGGATAACGAAATCAGAGATATGGATTTCAATTAGATTGAATCTTTCTGCTATAGAGTTAGAGACACAAGCACCTCCAAGGTAAAGTTTAGTACCAGTAGTTCAGAGAAGTTTACACCGACAGACGCCAAGTAATGACAAAAACTCACATGGGCTATTAAGCCAGGTGAGCTAAAACGACAAGATCGGTGGTGGATTTGTGGTGAGGGCTTACCCCTAATTTGTTTGGAAAATATTTTATTTTTTGCACAAAATCGTGCAACAATAAATTCGGTAGTATATGTATTATTTTTAAATCAATGTTAAATTTTAAAACCATTTACCTCTGATAAATGCAGAAAACCTTTTTTTTTAAATCTAATTTATAAACAAATTACCAGGTAAGATAGTGTTTGCAAAATCTGGTCCTATAGCTAGTTAGTTACCTTCCATAAGGTCAACCAAATTGATGCTTGCAAATTAATGTAGCTACAAATTAATTAGGACTTAATTGAAGAGTTTCTCTCCACAAATGAAACTGTTCAACTGGTCCAAAATTTTAACAAATTGCTATAGAAGAACCACACCTGATTAGATATAGCATACTTACAAAGAGGCTGATTTGGGGAGGACATGGGGCCACATACATGATAAATGCAGATTTATTACCAGTACCACTCAAAACGTTGGCTTACCCGACACCTTTTAAAATCTGGAACCGCACCTGCTAACAATCCTATGACTTGAATTCCACTTCAAGACTACTACGATAGTGTTTCCGTACATTGCTATGCACATAATATATTGTAACGCGTCTTTTGAAAGGCAAGGTATTGACCACAGTTAAACATACATTAGAGCTAAAATGTTTTCATTGACTTTTAAAGGGAGATAAGACAGTTTAATCAATATTTCATTATATATAAGAGTCTGAATCATTCACCTGGTAAAAGATACCCCCCGGTATGCCATTTTCCTCATGTTTTCATTTATTACAATCAGTTATATTTGATTATTTGTAGATCTTATTTAGTAGCAGTTTTGAAGGTATTGTATTGATGATCAAGTTTATAGCCATCTATTCAATAACCACGTAAAAGGGTCATTTGACGATTTTTGCCAAGTTTGTCTTCTTTGTAGAACTAAATATTATGGTCCTTTTTTATGTAGAAATTCATCTCTATTCTACTTTTGAAGGTATTTGCAAACAAGAGGCTGTCAGAGTGACAGCAAACCGGATTTTCCTGCAGAGGTCGAACCCTGAACAGTTGAGCAAGTATGGTCACTACATTTAAGCTTAAAACTGCTCTGAATTTGGATTGTGGTTGAATATTTGACACAGCATAGGTTTGTGACACAAAATGAATGTGTCAGAGAACTGAAATATTTGAAATTGGACATTTACTTATTATGGTCCAATATCCAAAATCTAAGTACATTGTTAGAATCAGCATATCCAAGAACTCCAAAAATTCAATTTTTGATGAAATCAAACAAAAGTTTAATTTAGGAACCTTTGGACCACAATGTGGACCAATTTGATAAAGGAGCTCACAATCCAAAATCTCTCAATACATGGTAAGATTCAGCATTTCAAGGAACCACATAAATTCAATTTTTGTGAATCAAACAAAGTTTAATTTTGGACCCTGATTTGGACCAACTTGAAAACTGGGCCCAAAAATCTAATATTTAAATACAGGTTTATATTCAGCATTTGAAAGACCCCTATATATATATTTAATTTAAGTTGAAATGAAACACAATTTAATTTTATCCATATATTTTCTGTGCAAAGGGAAATAACTCAAACTGGATAAATAGACATGATTATAATCAATAAACCAGTGAAGTGATGACTAAGTTCTATAAAATTAGATATGATGTAATTTTTCAAATTATAACCAATAATATGATAACAACAACCAGTGATAACTAAGTTCTCTAAAATTAGATATGATTTAACACTCAAACATTGTTAAAATCAGCATATGAAAGAACAAAAGAATACAATTGTATTCTTTTGTTCTTTCATATGCTGATTTTAAGTTTAATTTAGGACCCTTTGTACCTGGATGTGGTATTATCTAACTTATAATGAACATGAATACAGGTTTAGATTCAGCATTTCAAAGAACCCTATATATATTCAATTTATGTTGAAATCAAACACAGTTTAATTTTGGACCAACTTGAAAACTGGGCCCAAAATTCGAAATCTAAATATATGTTTATTAATAGACAATATAAGCTAAGTTTTGAAAGGAGTTCACCTAATCTAAAAATATATATAGCATTCAGAAAATTAGTTTTACAGAATAACAAACAATTTACAATTTACCAAAGAAAAGGAAAAAAATCAAAATTTTATTTATCATTAAAACAATGTCTTTTAAAAATCGATAAAACTTATCTGTTATTATCTTCAAAATGTCTAATAATGAACAGTAAATTTCTAACTATATTTACTCCTATATAGCTTTTAATCACGAACACTTGGAAAACAGAAAATTTTCATATAAATCTGTCACTCAAGATAAGACATTAACCATATGTTTAGTAAACTGATAACAGGACATATAAACAGGTGATAATTATCTATAAAGGCTTAGTGTAAACAAACTTTATGTATATAATTAACAATTTCTGTTCAAAGAAAAATAACTTAGTCACAAAAAAATACCACTTATGAATATTAATAAAATGCTCCGCAGGGCGCAGCTTGATACGACCGCAGAGGTCGAACCCTGAATAGTTGGGGCAAGTATGGACACAACATTCAAGCTTGATACAGCTCTGAATTTGGATTGTGATTAAATATTTGACACAGCATAGGTTTCTGACACAGAATGGATGTGGTCTAAGAACTTAAAAATTTTAAATTGGACATTCACTTATTATGGTCCAATATCCAAAATCTAAATACATGGTTAGATTCAGCATATCAAAGAACCCCAAGAGTTCAATTTTTGATGAAATCAAACAAAGTTTAATTTTGGACCCTTTTGACCTCAATGTGGACAAAGTTGAAAACGGGGCCCAAAAATCAAAAATCTAAATACATGGTTAGATTCAGCATATCAAAGAACTCCATATATTCAATTTTTGTTGAAATCAAACAAAGTTTAATTTTGGACCCCGATTTGGACCAACTTGAAAACTGGGCCCATAATCCAAAATCTAAATACATGTTGAGATTCAGCATATCAAAGAACCCTAAGAATTCAATTTTTGTTAAAATCAAACTAAGTTTAATTTTGGACCCTTTGGACCTTAATGTAGACCAATTTGAAAACAGGATCAAAAATTAAGAATCTAAATACACGGTTAGAATAGGCATATCAAAGAACTCCAATAATTCAATTTTTGATGAAATCAAACAAAGTTTAATTTTGAACCCTTTTGACCTCAATGTGGACAAATTGATAACGGGGCCCAAAAATCAAAAATCTAAATACATGGTTAGATTCAGCATATCAAAGAACCCCATATATTCAATTTTTGTTGAAATCAAACAAAGTTTAATTTTGGACCCCAATTTGGACCAACTTGAAAACTGGGCCTATAATCAAAAATATAAATACATGTTTAGATTCAGCATATCAAAGAACCCTAAGAATTCAATTTTTGTTAAAATCAAACTAAGTTTAATTTTGGACCCTTTGGACCTTAATGTAGACCAATTTGAAAACGGGACCAAAAATTAAGAATCTAAATACATGGTTAGATTCGGCATATCAAAGAACCCCAATAATTCAATTTTTGATGAAATCAAACAAAGTTTAATTTTGGACCCTTTTGACCTCAATGTGGTAAAAAGTTGATAACGAGGCCCAAAAATCAAAAATCTAAATACATGGTTAGATTCAGCATATCAAAGAACCCCATGTATTCAATTTTTGTTGAAATCAAACAAAGTTTAATTTTGGACCCCAATTTGGACCAACTTGAAAACTGGGCCCATAATCAAAAATCTAAATACATGTTTAGATTCAGCATATCAAAGAACCCTAAGAATTCAATTTTTGTTAAAATCAAACTAAAGTTTAATTTTGGACCCTTTGGACCTTATTGTAAACGGGACCAAAAATTAAGAATCTAAATACACGGTTAGATTCGGCATATCAAAGAACCCCAATAATTCAATTTTTGATGAAATCAAACAAAGTTTAATTTTGGACCCTTTTGACCTCAATGTGGACAAAGTTGATAACGGGGCCCAAAAATCAAAAATCTAAATTCATGGTTAGATTCAGCATATCAAAGAACCCCATATATTCAATTTTGTTGAAATCAAACAAAGTTTAATTTTGGACCCGATTTGGACCAACTTGAAAACTGGGCCCATAAACAAAAATCTAAATACATGTTTAAATTCAGCATTTAAAGAACCCTAAGAATTCAATTTTGTTAAAATCAAACTAAGTTTAATTTTGGACCCTTTGGACCTTAATGTAGACCAATTTGAAAACGGGACCAAAATTAAGAATCTAAATACACGGTTAGATTTGGCATATCAAAGAACCCTAATAATTCAATTTTGATGAAATCAAACAAAGTTTAATTTTGGACCCTTTGGACCTCAATGTGGACCAAATTAAAAGGGGCCCAAAATCCAAAAACTTAATACACGGTTAGATTCAGCATATTAAAGAACCCCAAGATTTCAAAAATAAAACCCCATTGAAATTGGTCAAAAATAAGCAATTTATACAAAGTATCTTCTTTTGCACAATACTGTGCAATTGAATATTTCTTGCAATTGCGCAATACTGTGCAATTGAATATTTCTTGCTATTGTGCAATACTGTACAATTGACAATTTCTTGCTATTGCGCAATATTGTGCTATTGGATATTTCTTGCTATTGCGCAATACTGTGCAATTGAAGATTTCTTGCTATTAGCAATACTGTGCAATTGAAAATTTCCTGCTATTGCACAATACTTATTATATAATAATTTACACATCCTGTTTGGTGTGTATCTCCTGCCATATCATTATTATTTGCGTTTAAATATAAATCAGAAATAACCATCTTAAAATAGAAAATTTTAAAGAAAAAAAAAAAAAAAAAAAAAAAATCCCCCAATTTTTGAACCCCTTATGATTCATCACCCCAAACTCAATCCCAGCCTTCCCTTTGAGGTATGGTACCTTGCAGTACAATTTCAGAGAGATCCATACACTTGAACACAAGTTATTGTCTGGAAACTAGAAAATGCTTATTTTTGGCCCCCCTAATTCCTAAACGTTTGGGGCAATTACCCCAAACTCAATTCCAGCTTTCCTTTGTGATATGGAACCTTGTATTACAATTTCAGAAAGATCCATACACTTACACACAAGTTATTGTCATGAAACTAGAAAATGCTTGTTTTTGCCCTTTTTGGCCCCTAATTCCTAAACGTTTCAGGCAATTACCCCAAACTTAATTCCAGCTTTCCTTTGTAATATGGAACCTTGTAGTACAATTTCAGAAAGATCCATACACTTACACACAAGTTATTGTCATGAAACTAGAAAATGCTTGTTTTTGCCCTTTTTGGCCCTAATTCCTAAAATTTGGAGGCAATTACCCCAAAATCAATCCCAGCATTCCCTTTGTGATATGGAACCTTGTGGTACAATGTCAAGAGAGATCCATACACTAACACACAAGTTATTTCTGGAAGTTACAAAATGCTTATTTTGGCCCCTAATTCCTTAACTGTTGGTACCATAACCCCAAAATCAATCCCAACCTTCCTTTTGTGATATTGAACCTTATGGTAAAATTTCATAGAGATCCATTCACTTAAACTAAAGTTAGAGTGCGAAAACCAATGCGTCTTCGGACGACGACGACGACGCCAACGTCATACCAATATACGACCACAAAAATTTTTTTGCGGTCGTATCAAAACAGACCAAAACACAAAAACTAAACTATTACCACTGAACCATGAAAATGAGGTCAAGGTCAGATGACACCTGCCATTTGGACATGTACACCTTACAATAATTCCATACACCAATTATAGTAAACCTATACTTTTAGTATCTGAGATATGGACTTGACCACGAAAACTTAACCTTGTTCACTGATCCATGAAATGAGGTCGAGGTCAAGTGAAAACTGTCCGACAGATATGAGGACCTTGCAAGGTACGCACATACCAAATATAGTTATCCTATTACTCATAATGAGAGAGAAATTAACATTATAAAAAATCTTAACTTTTTTTCAAGTAGTCACTGAACCATAAAAATGAGGTCAAGGATAATGGACATATGACAGATGGAAACTTCATATCATGAGGCATCTATATACAAAGCATGTAGCATCCAGGTCTTCTACCTTCTCAAATATTCAGCTTTTAAGAGGTTAGTTAATGCCACAGGATCACTATCCCCATGTCGAGCTTTCTGCGACAAAAGTCGCAGGGTAGACAAAAATCAATCCCAACCTCCCATTTTTAGTATGAAACCTTGTGGTAAAATTTCATAGAGATCCATAGACTTATATTCGAGTTGTTGTCCAGAAACCAGAATAACATTTTTTTAAAGTTAAGTCCTGTTCAGCGGTTTAATTTAATGCAATTGGGTCACAACTTTACAGGTAACAAAGAATCAGCAACATATGTACTATAAATAAATCACAGCTGACCATTGATAATAAACTGTTATCACAGAGATATGTCTCGCTTTTTTGTAATTTTGATTATGCAAATGTTGAAATTAAAATGGCAATACTTTACATGTTAGGCTAATATTTAAAGTCAATGAACCATGACTGAGGTACATGGCTAAACCATCTTCATGTAAATGAGATGCACCAATGCTAATACAACTGCATACCAAATATCATCGACTTATTATAAGTTGTTCCCTTTAAACAAACCTAAACACAAACATTAACTTGTAAACTATGTAAAAGTTTCAAAGTCAATGAACCATGAAGAGGGGTGGAGCTATATAATCTCCATGGAAATGATACTTACAAATGCCAATGAATTTGCATACCAATTATCATTGACTTTAATATTAGCAGTTCACCTTAAACTGATCTTATCACAAACCAATACATGTAAACTAAGCAAAAGTTTCAAAGTCAATAGGCCATGACTGAGGGGATGGGGCCAAATATTCTCCATTGAAATGAGATGTGCTAATGCTTATACAACTGAATACCAATTAACATTAGCCTACCAATAATGATTCCCCTTGAACTGACCTAATCACAAACTAATATATGTTAACTAAGCAAAATTTTCAAAGTCAATAGACCATGACTAAGGGGGCTGAGCCAAATAACCTCCATGGAAATGAGATATGCCAATGCTTATACAACTGCATACAAAATATCATTGACCTACCACTAATGGTTCCTCATAAACTGACCTAATCACAAACTAATACATGTAAAATAAGCAAAAGTTTCAAAGTCTAGACCATGACTGAGGGGGCAGGGCCAAATAATCTCCATGGAAATGAGATGTGCCAATGCTAATACAACTGTATACCAAATATCATTGACCTACCACTAATGGTTCCCCATAAACTGACCTAATCACAAACTAATACATGTAAAATAAGCAAAAGTTTCGAAGTCAATAGTCCATGACCAAGGGGGCAGGGTCAAATAATCTCCATTGAAATGAGATGTGCCAATGCTAATACAACTGTATACCAAATATGATTGACCTACAACTTGTGGTTCACCACAAATTATACCTAATCACAAACTAATACATTGTTGACGCAGGAAACAGCATACCTATGTCTCACTTTTTGACTCCATCAAGCGAGACAAAAATGTATGTTATATATCATACTGTAAACATACCAGAATTCACAAGTGCTACATTATATGCCACAAAAAAATGCATATATATAAATATATATACTTAATATTAAACAATTTTTTTGTTCCCATCAATTTTTACTAGACAATAAATTGCCTTTGAAAACCTATGTTCTCTCTATTTTACATAAGCTGTGACGATTATGTTGATTGATTGGCTGTAATCGATTCACAAACTATAATATAGACAACATGAGAATCAATCATGCAAGGTTTGGTTTGAATATCCTAATAGGATTATAGCACATTCTGTAATTGACCATGTAATTAGCAATTAATTTGTAAGAGTAGTTTCCCTAATGGGGGACAACAAAGAGCTGCATAGAGCAAAATTCATAAATGTGTCATCATCAATA
Organism: Mytilus coruscus; assembly: GCA_017311375.1. Taxonomy (NCBI): domain Eukaryota; kingdom Metazoa; phylum Mollusca; class Bivalvia; order Mytilida; family Mytilidae; genus Mytilus; species Mytilus coruscus. Next base: position 50,542,668 of record CM029606.1, on the reverse strand, counting down.
TATTTAAATGTATTGAGATGACATTAAATCTTTTAAGCTCAATACTTTTCATATTATGTAGTTTTTTTTTATTATATAAAAAAATTTAATTTATATTGGTAGATCATTAATACTTATCAATTCATGCTTAGCATGGCCAGTGCTCAGCCCATTATGTCTGGTACAGAACAAATGTACAATACCCGTAAGCTTATTTTTGACATTTTACCTATTATGTCTTTGTTTTGTTCACACATTGTTGTCAATATAATGGAATTTTATGCAACTGTCATACAAGTGAGAGGTTGAGCTAGCTAGAAAACCAGATTTAATCCATACGGAAATGCCTGAACCAAGACAGGAAAAAGACAGTTGTTTTCCATTTGTTTGATCTTTTGATTTTGCCATTTGATAAGGGACTTTCCGTTTTGAATTTTCCTTGGAGTTCGGTATTTTTGTTATTTTACTTCTTAGCAAAGAGAAACAACTAGTGTTGAAAGTGTGCTATATAAGATCTAGATAATCAGATTGGTAATTGGAAAATAAATTATTGGTTCAGAAGTTCTGGATTTTTCCAAGATTCCTTGGGATGAAGACGGAAACCAGGTGAAGGCAAAAGAATATCAGCAGAAGCAATGCAAGAATTAGATTGCTGCCATTTTCTAATAATATGTACTATTTCTCATGTTTTGTAAGTATTTTATTTTGACTTTTAACAGAAACAAACTGCTACTGTTTAATTTGTGTTTAAAAAAAATCACAGATTTGTTGTTGGTGAAACCCCCATTGAATGTCCTCACCACTGCACTAATTCTCACAAACCCATGTACAAAACATGTACATGTAAAATTGTTTCATTATATCTCAGTACACTACCGAACTCAGCGAAATGTTAGTAATTTGGTCCTAGCTTTGATTTGTCTTTCAATTGTTACATAATTAAAGCTGCACATTATTTTCTTGTATAAAAACTCCATTGCACTAATGACGATGTTGGGGGAAAAACTGTTTTATAATCTGTCTACCCGAGACTGTTTATATTGTTCGTGTCTCCATGGATACGTAAAAATATCTTTTCCCCTCTGAAATGAGAATAATCTTCAAAACAGTTTTCTTGAATTGTCTAAATACTGATACATAACACAGAAGTTTTATCTTTGAAGTAGGATGTCATCTCATTTTCAATAATGAATCACACGCAGGTTGTGTGTCTATTGGGACATTACGTCAGTTTTTCATACATTTTCCCTGAGGTGTAATGCACTGTCTGTTTTACAATCCACAATGAATCAATAAATGCCATCATTGTCCTCGTATACTACTCCCGTCTTTCAGAAAATGAAAGTACAACACATTTTGAATTTTCCTTCCTTCTTGAATTGGAAGGAAATTGTTTTGTCGATTTGAAAATATTGTACAAGAACACATTCAAAACGCAAGAAGAAGCACAATGGTCGATTCTTTTGGTAGAAGGGTTAACAGTCGTTCACTGCGACCAGTAAAATTTGTAAAATGAAATTCATAATGAACATAAAATCACGATGCATTATTTCCATAGTCGATAGGATCATGTTGAGCGGAAATGAAATAATTATGAAGTTTGAAATTATTGTCTAAGCTAACATTTCATTATAGATTATATATTCTGAAGATTTAAAAGTTTTATCAAAATGCTTGCTGGATAATCCAAATATCTTCAAATTACCTGTAAAAGAAATAAAGAGTTTAAAACATTGACAAGCTAATGAAAGTAACATATTAAATTGTTAAATATGTACAATTCAAAGGCACCCTAGCGAAATTCAAGTGGCAGCAAAAACAGTTTGGGAGAAATCCTGTGCACCATATCAATAGTCCAATAAGTTTTGTTTTTTCCATCTCAAAAACTATTAAATCTACTGATGCGTTTATCAGAGTGCCTTTGAACTGAAAGGTAACAATACTGAACATAGCAAACATTATATAAACATTACAGGACTAAAATTAGCAATTTAAAGATAATAATTACCTAAACTAAGTTTTCTTTACATATCAACAGGCCTTGGTAGCCGTATGCATATGGTTTATGTCATCAACCATATACATGTACATTTAAGTCACCCTATTTCACATTTTTTTTTCATGTTGCTTTAATGTTACTGTTGGTGTACATGTATTGAGCGCTTGGATGGATTTACCTTTATCAGATCACCCCTCTCCCCCCTCCCACCCAAGAACTAAAATTCATCTAAGGTCAAATTTGCCTGAGGGAGCTGGAACATTAGCTAGTTTTTAATAATTTTTTTCAATTTTATAAAAAAAGAACTTCCGTTATACTTCTTGAACTTTTAATAACATGCCAAATACATTCAGCAAAAAAACTGACTTTGGAGTAGAGAACAAAATTGTATTTGGACCTGAAGGATTAAAACTGGAATGAATCATTTGGATCGCATCACAATAACAAAGGTACTGGTCTAATAGCAGTCAAATACATGCTGTAAATTCAGAAATTTTTGTGATGTTTTAAATAATGCAAAATATGCCTTAGTTTCAATTTTCCTCACAAAATGTTTGCAATTGCATTTATTTCTATGATCTCACATTTTCCCAAGCAATCAGTGATTCGCAATAATAAATGCACACATTAGTTTCTGAATTTACAGTAGTCATTGTCAGGAAACACATTTTCACCAACTTTTGTCTGCTTATAGATAATCATGAATGTACATACATGCATCATACAGCAACTTCAAATGTATTATTTTCTCAGTGTTCTGAGATCATATATAGTGAAATACTGGTCCATCTCCCCAAGATTTAATTTGCTTTGAATTTTGGAATCCCATTGCAGTTCTTAGCTGACTTTAGTGTATGTATTTTGCTCATTGTCTAAGCAGTATGTCGACCTGTAGCTGTTTACATCCTATTTCTTTGATGAATAATTGTCTGAATCATACCACATCCGCCTACATTTATATTGGTTGCGAAGGGTACTTTAAGTGACTGACCATCATTGTCAAGACTAAAAATCTGACGTTTCAAACCAATACTACAAGTCCCTGAACTTTTTCCGAACATGGGATCATATATATATATACAGGGGTGTGGAAATATTTGTTGTGAGCACTTGTTCCTGGGCAAGTTAAAATGTTAATTTTACATGTCCGGAAAAAAATTACTTGCCCTGAATTTCCCAAAAGATATTGAAGTATTTTACTGTAAGCTTGTATGATTCTTAAAACTGTATTGTATCACATTATAAATGATGTTTGTGATATTTGTTTATGTGTATAAATAAACTGTTAACACAAGAGATATGTCTCGCCCATTTGTTATTTTGATAATGCAAATGTTGAAATTAAAATAGCAATACTTTTACATGTAAGTTATGCAAATATTCAAAGTCAATGAACCATGACTGAAGGTACAGGGCTAAACAATCTCCATGGAACGAGATGTGCCAATGCTAATACAACTGCAAACCAAATACCATTGACTTTTCATAAGTCATTCCCTTTAAACAAACCTAAACAGAAACATTAACTTGTAAACTATGTAAAAGTTTCAAAGTCGATGAATCATAATTAGGGGGTTGGGTTATATAATCTCCATGGAAATGAAACTTGCAAATGCCAATACATTTGCATACCGAATATCATTGACTTAACCTTAATTAGTGGTTCATCTTAAACTGACCTAATCACAAACTAAAACATGTAAACTAAGCAAAAGTTTCAGTCAATCGACCATGACTGAGGGATAAGGACAAAATATTGATTGATTGATTGTTGGCTGCTTAACGTCCAGTGGCAAATATTTCATGCATATTCAGGACGAGAACAAGTTCACAATAAATACAATAGGTAGGTTCTGTAATAGATTAAGGGATTAAGGTTGGAGAAATTTAGACTGCCACGGGAAATGAGGGTATATTGGATAGGGACAGAAATTTAGCCTTGCAACAGGTCACCTACCTCAAAGAGTTGTTGCAAGGGTTCTTAACGTGCAAAGAGTGTGGCACTCTCTTTACATGAGGCATTGGATTTAACATCCCCATTCTGACCGGACGTGGCTGCAAATTTGTACATCCCGCACAGCCAAACACGGACGCCCCACTTTGACGAGGGTTTTACCGCCGGTCGGAGGAAGACCAATGGTGACCATACTTCTATTCCCCAGTCACCCTTGGGGTTAAGGACAAAATAATCTCCATGGAAATGAGATGTGCTAATGTTTATACAACTGCATACCAATTATCATTGACCTACCACTAACAGTTCCCTTAAACTGACCTAATCACAAACTAATACATGTCACCGCCATTACGTAAAATCACACAGGTTCCCGTAAACTTTGACATCATAATTCAAAACATTTGACGTCACAATTAAAAAGTGATTGTTGCCCGACGTCAAAAGGTGATTCGGAGGCAAAATATAGCTAAATACCAAAAGTGTAAATACGTTTATAAAAAGGAGGTATGAGGTTATCATCAATGAGACAGAAACCCAAAAGCAAAACAACCAAAAAACATATAGAAGGCAACTAATGTTTTGTCCATTTCCACAGACACCTGTTTAATCTTACTGTTTTCTTTCATCTGAAAGCTTGGTGTTTTGCAGAACATTGATGGGCCACCAAAGTTTATGTCTATTAATTTGGCAACAAATAGGCAAGACTTTGATCAGCAAGTTGTTAGTGTTACCTTCAAATTGTGCAATGATTTAATTTATTTTCAGAGGTTTCTTCACCAAGGAGTATGGGTGAAATTTGTAAGCCACAATGTCTGGAATTCTCATTGTGATATTCCTTTTTTGCTTTTTTTTATTCTTCGTTTCATTCTTTTTGTCATGATTACCCAGTCAAGGTGTTTTTTTATCAGGTATGTATCCATCTCGATGAAAGTCAATCATGAAAAATAACACTTGGAACTGTTAAATGGCGGATAAAACCTAATAGATGATCTGGAGTGTCAATGGAGAAAAATAAGGCAATGTTATAGAAACTCGGTTTAGCATACTTATTTTTTTTTGGTTATCGATTAATTTCTGGGTTTTTTAATACATGTATTCATGAACATTGATGTTTTGCCAATGCTGATTCTTCTACATACCAAATATAATTAACCTACCACTATTGTTTCCCCTTAAACTGACCAAATAACAAATTAATACATGTAAAGCAAGCAAAAGCCAATGACTGAGTGGGCAGGGTTGAACAATCTCCATGGAAATGAGATGTGCCTATACTAGTCTAAATATCATTAACCTACCATTAGTGGTTCCCCATAAACTGAACTAATCACAAACATATACAATGTCAACACTGCCTCTGTTGGAAACAGCATACCCGTCTTACTTTTTGACTCAAAATGTAATTTCACCTCATTACTTGTCTTCCTATATTCTTAAAACTTAAAAGCTTTTTATTTTCCTGTTTTATATATGCATAGTATAGTCTCTTAAAGTAACAAGACTGCACATGATAGTATATATATATGTTGAAAGAGGAATGTCGACTATAAATATAACACAAATACAAAATTATCAAGGTCAGATGAACCCTGCTAGACAGAATGTACACTTTACATTTACTTCCTACACCAATTCTAGTTGATCACTGCTGATTGAAAACCTTGCAAAGAAAACTAAACATGGACCAATTCAATGAATCATGAAAATGAGGTCTAGATCAGATGAACCCCAACAGAGGGACATGTATGCCAAAAAATCAGAGAATATGATTGAACTCTGGTAACTAAACATTGACCAATGAACCACGACCAACTTTTATTACACTAACATTCATTCCACACAAAAAGCAGTTGACCTATTGCTGATAATATCAGAGAACAGGACCCAAACATGAAAATTACACCAATCATAGTGAATGCTTTATAGGGAAGGACTATTTTACTTCCAGTGGTTGGGGGTTCTGCTGGTATTTTCATTCTGAAATAAAATAAAATGCTTAGCTGAGCGCACCTGGAAACGATCAGAGGTCCAACCCCGAACATTTGGGGCAAAAATGGACACAATATTCATGCTTGATACAGGTCTGAATTTGGATTGTAATTAAATATTTGACACATAATAGGTTTCTGACACAGAATAACTGTAGTCTAAGAACTTAGAATTGGGAATATGATTTGAATTTATATTCAATTTTTTGCCTTTGTGCAATACACTATGCTGTTGGATATTGACTCCCCCACAATTTCTTTAAAGATAATTTAAAAGTGTAAGGGAGGTAAATCCAAACATACACAACATTGTACTTTAAATGTGTTTGGATTACCTCCCTTACACTGCTTTTATATTGTCCATTAACCAGGAAACCCTTGTTTATCCCCCTTTTCTGCCCCTAATTCCTAAACGGTTTGAGCCATAACCCCCGAAAGTCAATCCTAACCATCCCTTCGTGGTATGGAAACTTGTGGTATAATTTCAGAGAGATTCATACACCGTTCCACAAGTTATTGTCTGGAAACTAGAAAAATGCTTATTTGGGTCCTTTTTGGTCCCTAATTCCCAAAATCAATCCCAACCTTCCTTATGTGGTTATAAACCTTGTGTTTAAATTACATAGATTTCTATTTATTTATACTAAAGTTATTGTCCGGAAACCAAATGTCTTTGAACGATGATGACGACGACTTGATACCAATATATGACTGCAAAATTCTTTGTGGTCGTATAAAAAATTACCACACAAAGTTAGAATTTTTTTCAAGAACTCAACATTAAATACAATCATCCTTGTAGGTCAGATATATGTATTCTGAATACCTAATATTGTATCACAAGTGAGAAATTCAATTGATATAGGGCTAGGGCTTCTAAGTATAAAGCTTTATACAAATAGATTAAACCCTTGCTGTCGGATAAGTATCCCTATGTTTGGCATTCTGTGACGGGATGGCCAACAACAATACAAACCTTTATCCAAACAATAACCAAACATTTGTACAGTAAAACCTGCCATGTAAAAGCCAAGTTCGCAAATTTGGGATTCTCGTTTTTTAAAAATTAATAATGTATTGTTAGGGACGACATCAAAAGTTCAATGTAGGATAAAAAACTTAATTCACATAGTTTTTTCACTGTACGCCCCACCCCCTCTTAACTTTATTTGAGAATAAACAGCTGTGCCATGAGCGCATGATACGCCTGTTGTCTTGTGTGTGAATTTTTATGCAATAAGCATAAATAGTTTCTGACATACGGCGTGACATGCGAAAACCCCCTTTTTTACAAAACTCAATATCTCTAAAATAAAATTTTGAATCAAAACCAAAAAGTATACAGATCTTTAGATTAATATAATTAAGAAGTGTGTAAAATTTTGAGATACAGCGCCACATGTGAAAACATCCCTTTTTAAAAAAAAAAATCAATATCTCAAAAATAAAATTTTGAATCAAAACCAAAAAGTATACAGATCTTAAGATTTAAGAAGTGTGTAAAATTTTAAGCAATAATCATAAATCGTTTTTGAGATACGGCGCGACATGTGGAAAACCCCTCCCCCTTTTTTTACAAAATACTCAATAACTCAAAAATAAAATTTTGAATATCACCAAAAGTATACAGATCTTAAGGTTAATATAACTAAGAAGTGTGTAAAGTTTTAAGCAATAATCATAAACTGTTTTTGAGATACGGCGCGACATGTGAAAAACCCCTCCCCCTTTTTTAACAAAATACTCAATATCTCTAAAATAAAATTTTGAATCATCACCAAAAAGTATACAGATCTTAAGATTAATATAACTAAGAAGTGTGTAAAGTTTTAAGCAATAATCATAAATTGTTTTTGAGATACAGAACAACATGTGAAAAAAAAACACACCTGTTTAAGTTACTAAGTCCTGTAACTCAAAAAGTTTTAATCTTATTTTCACAAAAAAGTATACAGATCGTTTGACCATCATAAGAAACAACGATGTTAAGTTTCATGAAATTTGGACAAGTCATTCTCAAGTTACGGTGCAACATGTTTACGCCGGACAGACAGCACACAGACACCGGACATTTGTATACCATAATACGTCCCGTCAAAAATTGACGGGCGTATAAAAATTGATTGACCAATATGGATATATGTAAAATCGATTTTGAATAAACAAAACTTGCAGCAATTTTAAACCCCCCACCCCCAAACTATTTGATTTAAGTTTTTTTATCCTACATTGATCTTTTGATGTCGTCCCTTATAGCTTATTTAAAAAAAATAAATGTGGATTGTGTCCACAGATGATGCCCCCGCTTGCATATCATATAGTTATAAAGGGGCGTAACTGAAGAACAGTAAAAGTGACGCTACCCAAATTTGAACTTGATCTGAGTTTTGTGGTTATAAGCATTGTGTGTGTCATAACATTTGGTTGAGGCAAACTTAAGTTAGAGAACGGAAACTAAAACTTTTGCAATTTTTCCATTTATAAAGGGGCATAACTCTAGAACGGTTTGAGTGACGCCACCAAAATTCAAACTTGATCTGTGTTTTGTGGTAATAAGCATTGTGCATAAGTTTCATAACATTTGGTTGAGGCAAACTGAAGTCCGAGAACGGAAACTAAAAGTTTTGCAATTTTTCCATTTATAAAGGGGCATTACTCTAGAACGGTTTGAGTGACGCCACCAAAATTCACCCTTGATCTGTATTTTGTGATAATAAGCATTGTGTATAAGTTTCATTACATTTGGTTGAGGCAAACTAAGTAAAAGAACGGAAACTAAAAATTTAGCAATTTTTCCATTATAAAGGGGCATAATTCTAGAACCGTTTAAGTGACGCCTCCAAAATTCAAACTTGATCTGTGTTTTGTGGTAATAAGCATTGTGTATAAGCTTCATAAATTTTGGTTGAGGCAAACTTAAATTAGAGAACAGAAACTCAAAATTTTGCAATTTTACCATTTATAAAGGGACATAACTCTAGAATGGTTAGAGTGACGCTACCAAAATTCAAACTTGATCTGTATTTAATGGTAATAAGCATTGTGTGTAAGTTTCATAACATTTGGTTGAGGCAAATTTAAGTTAGAGAACGGAAACTAAAAATTTTGCAATTTTTCCATTTATAAAGGGGCATAACTCTAGAACGGTTATAGTGACGCCACCAAAATTCAAACTTGATTTGTGTTTTGTGGTAATAAGCATTGTGTATAAGTTTCATAACATTTGGTTGAGGCAAACTCAAGTTAGAGAAAGGAAACCAATTTTGGGACGTACATACAGGCGAACAAGGGTAAAACTTAATGCCCCCTCCGCTACGGCGGGGGCATAAAAATATAAATTAAATTTAATAAAATTCTCTTTTCTTTCCTTCAGGATACTCCCATTTACAAAAATTTTGCTAACCTAGGTTAAAGTCAACAAGAAATTGATCAGAAATCCTGCAGGCTAAAAATTTGAAAAGAACTGATATATCAACTATAGCTAGAGGACATGTTAAAAGGCTTTAAGATCAAGGTCTCACTAAAGGTACCAGAAAAACATAATATTGATTAATAGATGAGGTCAAATGACTGGACATGTAAATCTGCAATGATTAAATATACACATAGGTATCCTACTACTATCACATTTGTTGCAACCAATAAAATTTACTCATCACAAAACCAACTGTCTTGATTCTTGGATATTTGTAATGATGCAACAAAAATTAAAGATTAAATGGCATTGGTTGAAAAATCATCAGAAAATAAAAGAACAGAGTGATCTGTCAGATCTTGGTCAGTGAAGCATGGACACCTTTTTTTTTGGAAGCAAAACCAATAGTACTACATAAAACTCTCACAAAATTCAGAAATGTCGACAATGTTTGGGTCTAAAGTCTTTAGACGTCCGTTACTTTTTTTCAATGACAATGACATCGGTCAGATAAACCCTGCTGCACAGATACATTGTATGCACACCATAATCTCATTCCATACACCAAATATAGTTTACACATGAACCATGGGTCAGATGACACATGACAGACATGTACATCTTACTGTCTTACATTTATTCCATGCTATAGATGGACCTATTGCTTCAAGTAGTTGAAAAATGGACCAAAAAACACAAAACTCGTCTTTGACCAATAAACCATGAAAATGAGGTCAATGTCAGATGAAACCCAACAGACTAACATGTACACCTTACAACCATTGCATCCACAACATGTAGTTTATCTGCTTATAGCAACTTAAGAATCGAACATTTTACCATGTTAACTTTAACCTTGATCACTGATCCATAGAATGAGGTAGAGGTCAGGTTCATCCTGTGTGACGAACATGTAGACCTTGAAAAGAACCCATATACCAAATATTGTTGTCCTGTTATTCATTAGTGAGAAATTCACAAAAACAACAAGCATTCTGAGAGTATTGTATGGCAATACATAGTCCCCTACCGGTTAAAATTTCTTTGTACTGGAACAAAATGCTAACTTAATCTATAACTTGTCATGGTGTAAACTATAAACTATATAACAAATATCAAGTCAATATCTTCAAGCAGGACAAAAGAAGTTTGGAAAACTGATTATTTGAGCGAGTCCAAGTACCATATATATATCTCTGCACAAAATCATCAGATCGGAACAAAATCCGAACTAGATCTGTAACTTTTATGATTAAACTATATACCAATTATCAAATCAATATCTTCCAAGCATGACGAAAAAGTGCAGAAAACTGATTGAGTAATTTTTTCAAATCCAAGTACCATACATGTAACTCAGTATAAAATCATCAGACTAGAACAAAATTCGAACTTGATCTGTAACTTGTCATGATAAAACTACAATCCAATTATCAAATGAATACATGTAGCTTCAAGCATGTCGAAAATAAGTTTGGAAAACTGATTATTCAAAATAATTTTCTAAGTCTAGGGACCATAACTCTGGACAAAATCATCAGATTGGAACAAAATTCTTACTTCATCGGTAACTTGTGAGTTGTCATGATAAAACTATATACCAAATATCAAATCAATATCTTTAAGCACAAAGAAAAAAGTATGGAAAACTGATTTGCGGACTGACGAATAGACAGATCGAGTGCAAACCTGAATATCCCTTGGACTTAATCGTTAGACTAAAAACACACTTTTTTTAAGTCACACAACCATGAAAATGAGGTTCAGGATAATGGACATATTACAGATGGATTGTAATCCCTACATGTAGGTCTTACATTCTGCTACTTTTAGTTGCAGGCAGGACAAAAATTGAAAACTAATAGCAGAAATTGGTATAAACAAATAATATTAATAGTGTTTTCCTTAAGAAAGTATGCTTATTTTAAAAGAGGCTCTGAAGTGCCTGAATTGCTCAATAGAAAAAATTGGTATTTCATAATTTCGATATTTATTTTCAATTTTTTCACAATCAACAGATGTCTAGGAAACAAATTACTCAATTTCAATTTAAAAGATTTCTTAGATCATTCAAATCAAATGAATGGGAATATATATGTAACAGGATCACATTTAAACTTAAGTAAAAAAAAAATTAAAGATGCATTTAATATAAAATGAAAGAACCTTAGTGAGCGCGCTCACATACCCCACGTTGTCATTGGAGAAATAAAATAAGTGTAAGAAAAAAAAATTGAATCATAATTTCCTGTCAATATGCACATCTACATAGTATGTCCTTATTATCTACACAGTTTCATGCAATTCTGTTCTATGGTTTCAGAGGAGTTGCAATGACAAACTGTTGCAGAAGTACATTGAAGCAAATAAGTTCAAAGGGGCGTAACTCCTGGAAAAAAAATTGAATCGTAATTTCCTGTCGATATGCACATCTACGTAGTATGTCCTTATTATCTGAAAAGGTTTCATGAAATTCTGTTGTGTGGTTTGAGAGGAGTTGCGATGACAAACTGTTGCAGTAGTACATTAAAGTAAATAAGTTCAAAGGGGCGTAACTCCTAGAAAAAGAATTGAATCGTAATTTCCTGTCGATATGCACAACTACATAGTATGTCCTTATTATCTAAAAAGGTTTCGTGAAATTCTGTTGTGTGGTTTGAGAGGAGTTGTGATGACAAGAAACAGGACTGATGGACGGACGGGTCAAAAACATTATACCCTCCGCAACTCGTTGCGTGGGGTATAAATATCTCCAAATGGACAAGCCCTCATTTCTTTCTATGTCCTAAAAAGTCATCACAATATTGAAAGAGTTTGTAGGTCTCAATCTGCCAATTTATCAACAAAACAGTTTACAATTTCTTTCTATCCATTAATTTTCAACAATATCAAAATTACTAGAAATCATATTTAAGGGCAATAACTCTTGTTATTTTAGTATTAGTCAATTTAGCACTTTTGTAAAACTTGCATTTCTGACTTTTTGTTTCTTAACCAGTATGGTGGACAGTAACTCCCAATGAGTCATTGGATATATAGATGTACATGTCAAAAGCTTGACTTTCTGAGCATTTTTGTCACGTCAGATTTCTTCCATCTGTTATATATGATTTTAATGAAATAAGGCATTTGAGTCCCCCAATGGACCCCAACTTAATTTGATCACAACCTACCAACCCTATTTATTTGGAGCATGTAATGGGAAACATACCCTATTTTTTTTTTTTTTTTTGGACTGATGACTACAGATGCCAAGTGATGACAAATCTCCTATGTCCCATTTAGTCAGGCCAGGTGCTCTTTGAAAAGTTGGAGACAGGACAAGCATTGCAAGCTTAGTTTTTATAGATTACTTTTATCATTAACAGAAAGATCAACAGCAAAAATCTTGCAATAAAAGGTGATTTAGCCAGCTACTGACTTCTAAGGAAAATACTAAATAATCAAAATTCTTTTAAGAGTGCTTAGCAATTGCCCTTTGTTACACAGGTTTTACTGTACAAATGGGGTATCTTCTTCTGTAACTATCCTGAAACAAAAATTTCTTTTATTTTATTTGATTCACTTCAGGACACCTACCCAGTGTCAACAATGGGCTTTATTCAGCACCATTTTTTTTAAATTCTGTGCCTTCCTCCTCTTGCCGTTTCTCATAGTGACTGAAGTCATCAAAAATCGAAGTGCTATGCCTATAATTGTGAAGTATTTTCAGTACTTGCTTTCCCTTTTCCAGCGGCACTTCTTGCGTATCCCTGGAGTTTGTAACAGGCTTGTTTTCATTATTCTCCAGTCTTATGTGTCTGAGGTGACCGTTTGGAACGTCCTTCACATAGATCCATTTCACCTCAAACTGTCCCTTCCACTTATCCTGTGCCCATACACCCACATCTGTATTGAATTCCACATTTGTCATCATTTGGGCCATTCCACAGAAATGTCCACTTCCATTGACACTATAGAAAAGAAAAATTGGTCCTTTTCCTTCACGTTCCTTGTATGCCGCGTCCAAACGTTTGTTTCCCTGTTCAGTGCTACACCATACACTATACTTAATTGAACGGTGGATATCATCCTCCGAGTAGCTCTTGATAATGAAAAATCTTGCCCCTTTCGGGTTCAAATTGAAATCCTTTGGATTATATTGATTAGCCGACTTGAGCTTGTCCAAAACAGGATTGGGTGGAAGTGCAGATGTTGCACTTGAAACATTCACCTGTCCAGAGCTACTAGAAGCACTGTTCGATTGATTAGTGTTTCCTGAATAATTAGAATTCATTGACCTACTACGAGGTGCACTCCAAGATCGTCCTCCATGTTGATTTCCTTGCTTTCCGGCCACATTGTTCCTTGTATCCCAAGTTCCAATGTCCATGTTTTGCTTTTTCGGATTCATTGGAGCTCGAGGAATAGAACCTGGTTGAATCTTAGGCTGGGGACGAGCTGGCTGACTTGCAATTGCAGCCCAAGAAGTCTTCTTAGGAGCCTGCTGCCCGGTAGAGACAGGTCCCACTGGAGGTGCAACGTTACTAGCGTCCCCACCTAACTGTCCAGCATCCATATATCCATTGTCCATTCCTTTATCCCCTGCAATTGTCATTCCTTTAAGTCCCTGTTCCACACTGTTCATAGACGGATCACGTTCAAATTCTCCATTCATTTGTGCGTATGGATCAGCGGGTATCATTTGCTCTTGTCTGTAATAGTCCTCTGGATTAGGATAACGAGTGTCTTTTCTACCCTGTCCTCCATTGCTCCAGTAATCACTTCCTGAATATTCAGTCCATCCAAATTGAGGGTATCCGAAACCACTGAACATTCCATTATAGTCATAACTACCAAATGAAAGCATTGTAGCATCGCCACCGTTTGACCAAGCACCTTCACCTAGTCCTTGTCCAAGATACGGAAATGACATGGTTGGATTATAGTAACTAGGCATGAATGGGTCTGGGCTCGACATTGGTCCTGCACTGTATCCCTGTTTTAAAAATACATCAGATATTATTAATCAACAATCTGAAATGTCTTTTACCTTATAACTATATCGTCTGTCTGTATACATGTTAAGTACGAATTCAGTGATCTTTCCATTCATTTGTCATATATGGCTACTGTTATCTCACAGACAACACAGACCAACATAAATTTTAACTGTTAATACACATCAAGAGAGGCTTGTCTATCAGACAGATAAATTATTTTCTATGTAAATTTCAACCATGTTAAGGCCGAGTCTGTTTTTACTATCAGGTTCAGTTTCTTTTTTTAAACAGATGATGCCTCCGCTTGCATAAAACGTTATATAGGGAAATAACTCAAGAACATTTAAAGTGAAGCTACCAAAATTCAAACTTGATCTGAGTTTCGTGGTAATAAGCATTTTGTATAAGTTTCATAACAATTGGTTGAGGCAAACTTAAGTTAGAGAACAGAAACAAAAAATTCAGCAATTTTTCCATTTGTAAAGGGGCATAACTGTAGAACAGCAAAAGTAATGCCACCAAAATTCAAACTTGATCTGTGCTTTTTGGTAATAAGCATTGTGCATAAGAGCCATAATATTTGGTTGAGGCAAACTTAAGTTAACGGAAACGAAAAATTCAGCAACTTTTCCATTTGTAAAAGGGCATAACTCTAGAATGGTAAAAGTGATGCAACCAAAATTCAAACTTGATCTGAGTTTTGAGGTAATAAGCATTGTGTATAAGAGTCATAACATTTGGTTGAGGCAAACTTAAGTTAGAGAATGGATGCGAAAAATTCAGCAATTTTTACATTTGTAAAGGGCACAACTCTTGAAAGGTAAAAGTGACGCCACCAAAATTCAAACTTGAACTGTGTATTGTGGTAAATAGCATTGTGTATAAGTTTCATAACATTTGGTTGAGGCAAACTAAATTAGAGAACGGAAACCAATTTCGAGACGTACGGACGTACAAGGGTAAAACTTAATGCACCCTCTGCTACAGCGAGAGCATAAAAAGAAAGAGAGAGACTCTCTTTTAAGACAATTATCAATGATACTTTGTCTGATAAATTCTTAAAACTTGTTTACAAAGGTGTTTAACCTGGGAAAAAAATGAAAGATATTAACAATGAATTCATAACCTTTCATGTGAACAGACAGTGAATTGCTCATAATTTAGTTTGATTTAAAATGTTTGTGCACAAAGCAAGTGTACAATAATGTTTTAATTGCCTTCTTTGAAGACATGATTTTTTAATCTTTGATAAGGTACTAATGCACTGGTTGATCATAGGCCATATAAAAATATATCATATGTGTGGTTCCAGTTACCCGATTGACCCTAGAACTTTTTTTTAGTTCTGTAAAATAAATTTTCACGTTCAGAACAATCCCATTTTGTGGAATGTGAACATCAATAATTAAATTCACAGACTTCTGTCATCTGAATTTCCATTAGAAGTATTTACTACGGCTAAAAATGCAACAAATTCTCACCAGAATGCAACAAAATTAACTAAAAAACATAACATGTCTGTTTATTTTACAACCAAACATATAGAAAATAGCGAACTTCCGGTAGGAGCATGTATAATACTGGAATCAGACTCTGGGAACACACAATTTATTTAGGATTTTGACAATAAAAAAAAAAAAAAAGGCTGACCTACTGACCCTAACTTTTTGAGGATGTAACTGGAACCACACATATATTTTTATTTGGCCTTAAACACATTATTTAGGCCAAATAAAAATATATATGTGGTTCCAGTTACCAGACCGACCCTAGAACTTTTTTTGAGATTTCTAAAAAATAAATTTTGGTGAATATGAACTTCAATTATTAAATTAAGACTTCTGTCACCTAAATTTTCATTAGAAGTAACCACTTCGGCTAAAAAGATAACAAAATTAACTAAAAACGTAACATGTCTGTTTGTATTACAACCAAACATATTCAAAATATTCAACTTCCAGTAAAGGAGTCACTCAACAACAAAAAAAACAAAAAAAATGCCAACCTACCGACCTTTTCTTTTTCAGGCCTTATATAGTGTCATTATATGGCAGGTCTCACTAGTAGAGCAGGGATCTGCTGACCCTTCAAGAGCACCCAAGTTAAAACCCAATTTTTGGTGGTAAATGTTGCTTAATGCTATTTGTGTTGTGTTTTACTGGTACAGGTAGATTATTTTGGAGGTAAAGTCATATCCCTAAGACTTCAAGATTTATTTTATTTATATAAAGTAAAAAAGTCTTATTTTCTTCCTTTCTTGAATTTTCCTAGACTACATTGCTCTAATAAAGTGTTTTATTGTCTGTGATTTATAATTGTCTTTACTATTCATAAAAGTATAATTTCATGCACAATGAAAATCTCCTCGTTTTATCTTCAAAAAACTGCTCATTTACAAGCCTCCAGGAAGTACTTTTTGAAGACCTTCAACAGTTACATAACATTTGTGTGCAATAGGTTTCTTTGTTTATTTTTTGAGATAAAATGTTGAACTCTTAATTAAAAAAATTTTATTTAGGGTTGTAAAAAAACTACTTTTGGAAAAGATTAAGGGGAGATTATATATTCAAACCTTGTAAAAAATTTTAAAAATCTTACAAATTTACATATAAAAGTTTAAGTATTATATTACTTGCATCTTCAAGTAAATAAACAGGATGTGTGTATTACCCTGACTAAAATATAAATGGTGAACATGTACTAATTACACTTTTCAAAAGATTTCGCCATGTTCTAGCTAGGGGTTTAGGGCAGAGGGACACAGTTAAACAAAGGGCATGTAAACATGGTTAATTGTCTGAAAAAGGAAAACTTGATAATGTTAAGGCCACAAAAAAAATATGCTAGGTTCTCAGGCCCCGCCGAAACCCTAAAAACACTCCCATGTCAACAATTTTTATTTTTGTATCTGGATTTTTTTTATATCTGCTACGATATTGATTTTGTGTTTATGAATAATTTAACAGAGTCGTCTGTGCACTTGGTGAAAATGTAAAAGTTATGTTAATTAACATTGACTAGACATCTTAGAGTGGAGCGAGATGACTAATTTCTTGCCAAATCTCACATACGAGCAAAGTTTTGATGCCATGGTGCATAAATTCAACTTTTCCTCAGATTGCAACTTTTCGGAATTGATTTTGTCCTTAAAAAATGGACAAGTAGGTCCAGATGGATGGACATTTCCTGAGAAATAAGACGAAAACTTTCTTCTGAGAAAAAAAAAAAAAAGCCTCCCTCCCTCATCCATATTTCAAAAGTGACCTGAGAACCTAAGCATTTTTTTGTATGGCATTAAAGATAAAATTTGAAATGACTGAATATATGAATGTGTTGTCACTGGATTTATAGTATTTTATTGCCGTAAAAAAAAATTTCAGTGGCTTTAACTTTAACGATTTTTTTGCATTCAAAATACAATAAATTAATTTTCTTTTGAAAAACAAAATTGCATAGGACAACCTATAAAGGCAGTGAGGAGCTGCAGTGGAAAAGATCAGCAGGGGCCCAGTAGCCAATGCTACTGAAATTTAGGTTGGGCCCTAAAACTTTTGTGAAAATGACCAATAGTGCTTATCTATATTTTCATATTGTGGAAAGTTGGTCCCTAGTCGGAAAATATTAGTCTTATTCCTCTATTTTTGGTAAGCTACATGTAAGACACTGCTTATTACAATGTAAAACCATAAATACATGGGCTAGAATTCAATAATGGAAAACTGCATATTTCTTACTGTAGATAATTAGTGGATCCTTTCCATTAAATTTAACATTACTTGTATACATAATTTTCAAAAACCAATGTACAAATTTTATTTCAAACAGGAAGTAGGTATCTGACTGATCTGAACAGCACTCACTCATTGAAACTCATTGTCAATGTCATTCTGATAAGTATAACTGAGAAGGTATATTTCTTATTTGAAAACATCAGAGTTCGCAAAAATGGTCGGTCCTGTCGGTCAAAATGAGGCTCGGACCAGTATTTTGAAAGCTAGTGCCGGTCCTGATGACCGATGTAAAAACGACCGTTGCAGTGCCTTTTTATCGGTAATTAGTTGTACCGCAACTAATTCCAATACGCGTTTACATCGGTCATCAGATGTACCTGCTGCTAATTTCCGGTACTGGTTTCCCATTATAAACAAACGGAAACCTACGGAAACCAAAGCGCCGATCTACACGTGGCCTGCTAAATTTGTTCATGTAGCCATCCCAGGCAAACAATCGGCGATTGAACCCTTCGATGGAGATAACAAATACTAAGAAAGTGATTCAGATGATGAAATGTATAGTGAAGATTACTTTAAATAAGAACAATCAGAAGAAAAGAACTGGTCATTCATTTTTTATTTGTCCGTGGCTGTGAAAAATAAAACTAATAATAATAAAGTTATTTTCGATAAAATATGTTATTATTTTTATTTCAGAATAAAATTGACAGATTTTTTAGGACTGGCTAAAATTTTGTAGGACTGACAAATAATCTTGCTTTGTCGGTCCCATGACCGACGGGTCAAAACAAGTTTTCGCGAACTCTGAAACATTGAAAATTCAAATTAAAGGAAAACAACAAGTAATAAAAACTAAAAGATACCAGAAGTTCTTGTTTGAATTGTTTTACATTTGTCATTTCAGGGCCTTATATAGCTGAGTATGCGGTATGGGTTTTGTTCATTGTTGAAGGCAGTATGGTGACCTATAGTTGTTAACTTCCATGTCATTTGGTTTCTGGTGGAGAGTTGTCTCATTGGCAATTTTACCACATATTCTTATTTTTGTATAATAAGTGTATGATGAATGAAAAGCACATACACCTTTAACCTCATCTCTGTCAAGCTACTGCCAAATATTCATTCCGTTCAAAAGCTGAACCCCTTAAGGACAAAAAATATGTTAAAAATCAAGTGTTTGGTTTAAACCTTGTACAATGTAAATTCATATAAGACTACATAGACTTGAAAAGTCCAGTTTTTTGTCATCTTTATACCTGATGTTGGGGTGGTTGTTGAAGATAAGGTTCAAATTCCTCGTCTTTCACAGTTTCTTTAGCTTGTCCATTTGCCACTGAAAATAAATTTTAAACTATGGTATAGTTCAATGTAGTTATCTATCTTAATGATCGAGGGTATACAGTTTTTGTGGAGATAAAGGATTGGTGGTTTGCTATTTTTAATGAGTTAAATTTTGGTAGTCAATCATATCTATCGTAACTACATTGTATTAAGGGTTTGCAATGTTCATTGAGTTGATTAGTTGTAATCAATTGTATCTATCGTAATGATGGAGGGTTTGCATTTTTTATATTAGTTGATTTTTGGTTATCAATTGTGATAAAACATATCAAACATTACATTAGATGTCTTGGATTGTTTTATTGTGTTGTTTTAGTAGAAAATGAAATTAATTGTTCAATCAATCCATCAATTTTTGAAAGTCAACTGTTATAGTATGAATCGTTGGTTGGATTCTGTACCTCAATGTTAAATACCACAATATATTGTCATTTAAACAAAAATGTACAAGACAGGAATCATTAATAACATAGAAAACAATAGAATTAGAAATACTAACCAGAATAACTTTGTAATTCAAATAAGCTTCAACAAAAAGTATTAATAAACGACAGAATTTATATCTTCAATAACAAAAAACAAAATCCTCAAAACTTATAATAAATTTCAGATGTAAATGACTATTATTTTACTTCTTTTTTACATCAACAGACGTACTGAAATTCATTGCGACAATGAATTGACATCTTGGCTGTCTTATCAGGTTTCTGAAACAGAGATATGTCTTTCCTGTCGGCATAAACTTCAGAAAAAGACTATCTATGTCTTTCCTGTCGGCATAAACTTCAGAAAAAGACTATCTGATGGACAGCAACATACAAATTAATTCAAAGTCGATGGAAAAAAATTAACATTGAAAATTGGTAATTAATTGAAAGTCACTCGACAATGAACTACGGGGACAGGCCTTAAAATAGTCGTTAAACTGATATGTTCTGATAATAAGATAAGTTTATAGAAAATATCATTGATCTATCACTAGTAGTTCCTATCAAACTAACTTTTGGGGAAAACTTTACAATTGTTAATGCCGACGTCGTAATGTGATACCTATGTCTTGCCTTCCGGGACTTTCTGCTTTCAGGGAAATTCTCTTATTTTATCTTTTCCCACAATGATTAGACAATCACTGAATCAGGTTTTCGTTTTGGAAGTTTTTGTTTATATCATGGGGAAAAGACTGAAATTAAATGATATTCACTACAAAAAATTTTTGGCGTGAGCTGAACAATAATATTTGGAACTAAAATATAAGAAATGACAAAATAGCATACCAAAAAAAAAAAAAATTGCGATTTTTATTTATTAATTTTCATGCTTGAAGATCATTATTCACCATGTTTCCTGTAAGTTGATAAAAAGCAACGTGGAGCTGTTTTTTCTTGTTCGTGAAATGAAATTTATTTTCGTGTTTGTCTGTGGACATCCCCCCTTTTTCAAAATTATAGGATGATGGCATACATTGTATGTTTAAAACAGCTGAACAATAATTGGAACTATAATTTAAGAAATGATGACAAAATAGTATACCAAAAATATTGTTAGTAAGCTGAAATATATATTTATCTTTTACATATTTATGTCTTGTAATATTTTTTTCCCCGACGGACAACCTGACTTTTTCATGTGAAAAATCCATAAATTAAAAAACCCTTGCCTATCCAATGAAGAATAAACAAACACACCGCAATAAATATAAATAGGCTCTCTACTGCCACCCTTGCATTGGGAAAAAAAAAAGTAGATTTAACAAAAAAATTCCTTATCACTATCAGGTTTTTTTAGGATCGTGTACTTGGGTTAAGGGTTTTAAATCATATAAGTTGACTGGTTGACTGGTTAACTATCATAACTGATGCGATTTACAATGTGACAGGACTCTTGTGTGGTAGTGTACTTTTTTGTATTTCTGTGGTGTAGTTGGAATTGTTGTATACATTTATTGTCTAGATTTTAAAAATGCAATATTCCCTTTTGACTGCTCCTTGGTACCGAAACAGTTACATATGCCTTCAAAATATAAAATTGTCCCCATAATTATTTGTAATATTGGTAATTAAATTATGAAAAAGGAAAGTCGAAATTTTACTTTCCTCCTCCTATTTCATCCAGCTGCTAAAAGAAACAAATTTTATTCATTACGATCAAAAATATATATTCTGGTTCATTTTCAACCTTCCAAAAGTTTATTAGTACTTATTGCATTTTTCATAACCGAAAGTAAAGTGAAATGATTCACCAAATTTCCCACCAAAATTTTTTGTCAATAATAACGTACCTTGATTTGGCTGTCCTTTTCCTCTCTGAGGTTGGAAGTACATGAAAAAGAAATAACACGAAATCAATGGAAAATAACTAATATTAAGATGATCAAGGGCTGAATTAATTTACGTACAAGGGCGTTTATTGATTACAGGAAATTACAAATACATTCACAAAATGGCGCATGGTGACCATACCTGATCAAGACTTGCAGACATTCCACAAAACAAGTTTCCACGTTTGTGTTCAAATTTAAAAATAAGTCTATATTGTCTTTAAAATGTAAGGTTTCTTAAAAACCACACCACTATTTCTGATAATTTGTTGTAAACACTAAATCTGAAGAATTATTTATCAAAGAGCACTTCCCTCCAAGGAACAATGGCGGCGTATATGCATGTGCCTCGTTTCCGTATTATCCACGTGATTGAAAGATGACGTCGACATTAAATTTCCTTATATAAAAAAGGGGGAGCAAAACATTCATTCATTATTCGGATTTATTCTGATCATTGGCCACCTGTGTCATTGACGCCATAGATATATTTATGGGCATATTTAGATGGGGGAATAGATTTATAATAGCAACAAAGAAACTCGGTAATAACTAAGCATGAGGAGGGAGCCTCCTCGTGGGGTTTTTGTTTATGTGATTACTTGGTCGTTTTTATAGTGATTATATGATAACCAGACCAAATATTTCATGATTATTTGAATTTTTGATAATCTAGGACTGTATTTTTTATTTTTTGATTGTCTTGTTTAAAAAAATAATTAATGATTATGTGATTATATTGGCAAAAAATTGTGATTATGTGATTACTTGAACACTCCCATGAGGGGCTTCAGTAGGAACTGGTAACTTTAATTACTAATAGTTGAAGGAGCCAATTTTGATAGACTTGGATATTTTGACAACTTACGAAAGTTAAATTTGGACATCTGATCACATTTCAGAAAGTAGAAAAAAAACATAAAAGTACTGTCCTTTTTTACTGGAATTTCTTGTTGCAGAATATTCATTTTTATCCTATCTTGTGCAAAGTTACCAGTTCCTACAGTAAATCTACACCTGTCAACGGATTGACCACCAATGCCACCCCTTCAATTTAGAACATAAAAGAAGTCTTTCCCTGAAAAAATAGCACCTTTGTTGTCTTTATTTAATTGAACTAACAAACAAATTAGCAGAAATGAAACTTTTAATGACAGAAAAAATATATATATACCATTTTGAGCCAAAATTTACTTATTCCTGATTTATTTGCTATGTAGGTCTTGTAGAGGAAAAACAGGCGCATCGTTTGCGCATGGTTTCGAGTTGCGCTATGTTAAAAAAATTGTAAGGGTTCAACGGGACCCAGTGTCTCGCCAACTTTTGCTGTTAGTCGCAGGCTTAACAAAAATGGGGAAAAAATATTAAAAATTTTCCTCTAGATACTATCTTTTGATTGTTAGAAGCTTCTATCCAAGTTTGGTAAAAATCCAGGATGGTTTATGAATGTAATAAATGTTTTAAAAACTTTAACTGCAGACTGTATGTAATGTTAACTGGAAGAAAAACTAAGTCCATTTATAAGTAATATAGGGAAAAACAGGAAATAAATTTTTACAAAATTTCCTTCTAGATACTAGCTTTTGATCATAAACAAGCTTCTGTCCAAGTTTGGTAGAAATCTAGGATAGTTTAAGAAAGTTATTAAAATTTTAAAAACTTTAACAACAGAGTGAATGTAATATTAACTGGCAGAAAAACTAAGTCCATTTATAAGTAAAATACGGATAAACACGATTTTTTTTTACAAAATTTACTTCAGGATACTATCTTATGATCATAAACAAGCTTCTGTCCAAGTTTGGCAGAAATCGAGGAAAGTTTAAGAAAGTTATGAAAATTTCAGAAACTTTAACCACAGAGTGAATATTTGTGGACGCCGCCGACGACGACGGAATGTAGGATCGCTATGTCTCGCTTTTGCGACAAAAGTCGTAGACTCGACAAAAATCTGAAACTATGGCTTAAAATTTGAAAATTAAAAAAAAAAAAAACAGGGGGGTGGCCTTTTCCATGGCTTCTAGAGAAAAATAATGAGGGGTGTCACGGGGTATGGATATATAGGTCTTGTAAAGGAGAAAAAGGCACATCTTTTGCGCAAGGTTTCAAGTGGCGCTATGTTTAAAAATCTGAGACTAGGGCTCGAAATTTTGAAAAATTTGGAAAAAAACAAAAACAGAAGGGGGGAGGGGGACCTATTCCATGGCTTCTAGAGAAAAATAATGAGGGGTGTCACGGGGTATGGCTATAAAGGTCTTTTAGAGGAGAAACTTGCGCATCGTTTGCGCAAGGTTTTGAGTGGCGCTATGTTCAAATATCTGAAACTAGGGTTCGAAATTTGAAACATTTGGGAAAAAAAACAGGGGGGTTGGCCTATTCCATGGCTTCTAGAGAAAAATAATGAGGGGTGTCAAGGGGTATGATTAAATTCCATACTTCAAAAGACAGTAGTATCGACGTACCAATTGGAATCATTATTGGACATGCGTGTACACCAGTAATTCTTGTTCATCAATTGTATCACACTTTGTGTCTGATATGAAGATTGCCTGCTTTGGGTTTTGTGTTTTGTTGGTTTTGTGTTCAGTTAAGTTTTGTGTTCTGTTAACTAAACGGGAGTTGCTTTAAGCATTGAAGGCATTTATTTTCATAGTCATCCAGGAGTGCTTTATTACCTTTGGTGGTTTTTTTTTCCTATTATTTTTTCACAAAAGCCTTAAATGACATTGTTTCTTGATGTTGCAGTAAGAATCTAGACCAGTAAAGTCTAGGTAAAACACATATGTGCTTATTCATAAGTTTTGTACATACTGAAGAACAAACAAGACAAGAAGACAGCTCTGGATGGCTCCAAATAGGATATTACGGAAAACCAAAATCTTGGATTTGGGAGAGTTGGAAAAAAAGTGGGAAGTGGGAAAATGGTCTAAAAAATTTGGGAAGTGGGAAAAATTTCCCAAAAAAAGAAGGATTTGGGAAATGAGCACCCCTGTGTCACCCCCCTCAAGGATTTGTATGTATAGATATCTTTGGTGAACTGTTTCCTCATAACGTATGCTTGCTCTCCCCCCTTATTTTTAATTTTTCTGTTTTGTCTTAATTTTTTCCCCATTAAATTCTCTCTCAGTATGTTTTAACTTTTTTTTTGACCTCATCGTGTTGTACACATGTATGTTGGCTCTTATCCATTCAATCCGAAGTTACAATAACTATAGTTTATACGTGCTGCCCCTCCACTATACTGAAGAGTATACAATTTTTCTCCTGAAATGCATGCAAAAATTGTCATGGGACAGGCGCGGATTTAGACGGTCACCCGGCTCCATCTCCCCGAAAAAAAAAAAAAAAGTACTATATATATATATAGGTAAAATAACAACCAAATTTTGTGTCAAAATAAAAAATTCTCGACCCCCTTGAACATCAAATTCTGGGTCCGCACTTGCTGGACCGTAAAATGAACAAGCAACACCCATTTATTCATTCGTATGTAAAATAATATAAAAATAAGGAGATGTGGTATGATTGCCAATGAGACAAATATCCACCAAAGTTCAAATGAAGTGGATGTTAGCAATTATAGGCAACCGTACGGCCTTCAACAATGAGAAAAACCCATACCGTATGGTCGGCTTTAAAAGGCCCCGACATGAAAAATATGAAACAATTCAATTGAGAAAACTATCGGCCTAATTTATAACAAAACAGTTTACGAAAAAAAATATGACAGACATGAACAAACGACAACCACTGAACTACAGGCTCCTGACTTAGGGACAGTCACATAAAGAATATGGCGGTGTTAAACATGTTTGTAAGCGCTCAACACTCCCCCTAACCTGGGACAGTGGTGTAACAGTGCAACATAAGAACAATGAAGAACAAACTATAAAAATTAGTTGAAAAAGGCTTAATTCATCAGATGGATACAACTAGAAATACATCTAACAAAAACACAAAGTGGACGTGAACGGGTACTTAATATACATCCCAAAAACAAAAAGACACTAAATAGAGATCTGAGAGTACTCGCAGTAACTGACAGCTAGTTCAAAGCCAATAACAACTAGTGAAAAAAAATAATGTATCTAGGACTAAAAAATCAATCAGTACACATCCTACATCCAATGGATTTAGTGTCAAGACGTCATGAACAGTCAGAGAAAAATATGACCTTGAGCATACCAAACTATAAGTATCGACAGATTGTAGTACCGTGAGAGTACATATGTGTAATATTTAGTATGGTTTTAATTTACTGATAACAAAATCAATATTTACACCAATATAAACAATATTCAAAGATTTAATTACAGTGTTGAAAAGGTAACCTTTTAGAATAAGTTTATTTAAAAGATTGATAAGTTTACCCGGATTGTATCTAAATTTCCGGGCTCGGTTTACAACATCACCATAAAATTTAGGATGTGCTATTCCGTTTGAAATAAGTTTTCTACAGGTACAGCCAAACTTGCAGACCAAATCTTTGTATCTATGAAAGAATTTAGTAAAGGTTTTAAGTAATTTGTGGTAACGAAATCCCTGACTTAATAATTTACTAGTAATACATAGATTACGCTTATTAGAATCCAAAACGTCACTACAAACACGAGCATAGCAAACGAGTTGGGATATATAAACACCGTAAGACGGTGCCAAAGGAACATCACCGTCCAAAAAGGGAAAATTAACAATAGGGAAAGAAAAATCATCCCTTTTGTCGAATCTAGGAAAGGGCAGTTATTGCTGTTGAAATTAGATTTATTTAAAGTAAAATCCTTTGGGTAAATTTCAGCAGTATAGTTAGAGAATTCTTGATTATTTAACGAAAATATCATCAAGATAACGGTAATTGTGTTGTTGAATTTATCAATTAAGTGGAATTTAGACGGTTCTTTACTGAGTTTTGCCATAATCTGTGATTCATAACAATAAAGGAACAAGTCTGCTATTAAAGCGGCACAATTTGTGCCCATAGGAGTACCTACAATCTGTCGATAAACTTTATTGCCGAAACGTACATAAATGTTGCCAAGGAGAAAATTTAGTGCTTTAATCATCTCATCACACCTCCAGTAAGTATATCTAGCATATTTACCTTTCTCATTAGAGAAAAAGGCTTTATATATATATATGAGTTGCAGCAAAGAAATTTGCAACCAGATTTATCAAACAACCATTTAATTAGATGCTCAGATTCAGACAGCAGCGTCATAAACAAATTAACTAACACGTCCAGGAACAAATGCCGGAAGACAGGATCTTCACGTTACAAGGTACATAACTGTATTTTATTGAACTAAAGCCTATATAGCTATATATTAAGTATTGCTTTATCCAATCTATTCATAAGTTTAAAATTAGGAGATGTGGTATGATGCCATTTTTATTAGTTAGACGATGAAAGTATTATATTGACATACTATACTTCCATGGTTAGACAATAATATCCAACAGAGTTCAAATGAAGCGGATTTTATTAGCAACAAAAAAAAAACTTGTGCAAAGATACTACTTGTCTTATAATTTTGTACGCCAGAAGCGCGTTTCGTCTACAAAAGACTCATCAGTGGATGTCGAATCAAAACGTTGAAAGGTTAAATAAAGTACGAAGTTGCATATTTAGTTCCAAAAATTCCCAAAGATTTTGCCATGGATATCCATTCTCATCCAAGTCAAGAATCTGATGTTCAATAGTTGTCGTTTGTTGATGTGGTTCATAAGTGTTTTTCGTTTTTTATATAGATTGAACCGTTGGTTTTCCCGTTTGAATGGTTTTACACTAGTAATTTTTAGGGCCCTTTATAGCTTACTGTTCGGTGTGAGCCAAGGCTCCGTGTTAAAGACCGTACTTTGACCTATATTGGTTTACTTTTATAAATTTTGACTTGGATGGAGAGTCGTCTCATTGGCACTCAAACCACATCTTCTTATATCAATATCAGAATGCATTTTTATGAAATACATCTTAATCATCAGTTTTTTTTATTATCTTATTTATGTCGATAGGCGTATGTATTAAATGTGAAAAAAGAAAAGCAAGCACCCAGTTTAGGTACAACTTTCCCAACTGAAGCACGAGACACAACTTTGCGTGTTTTGTTTACTAGTATTTACTTAGTTAGATTGTTGTTTAATTGACTAGCTTATATTCCATTCGTCTTTTTATACAGAAGAGTGCTGAGAAAGAACGGTATCTTGTACACATAACACACACAACCACGGGGGTGCATGGGTCTCAACATTAAAAAAATGGGTATAGACGTCCGGCCTGGGTTTAAAAAAATACCCCAATTCATATATTTATTTACAACAAAAATCCTTCCCATTTATATATTTCATAGGAAAATCACAACCCATTTATAAATATTTCCCAGCTATCATTACATCTTATCAAGACGTTACCACCTGGGATCATTCATATATCTTATTAGATAAAAAGATCAGAACACAGTTTTTACAGACATCTTAACAGGAGATGAACATTTCTGACCTATCGACATATTAATTCCTACCCATTGACATATTATCTCCTTAAAATTGAACCCCATTGATATATATTTGATTTTAAATTTTATGGTTAAAAAAATTGTTTCAGAAGGGAACAAACCAGTTTGTCTCCGTTGAAAATAGGGATGAAAATAATTAAAAAATAAATATGGAGTGAAAATAAAATTGCTTGTCTCGACAAGAAAACCCAGCCCCACTCTCTCTCCCCAATATAAGGAGGGAGAGAGGGTCTGGGTTTTTTTGTCGGGACAAGCAATTTTATTTTCACTCCACATTTAAAAAAAATTATTTTCATCCCTATATATATATTTGTAATGGGCGCAAACTGGTTTGTTCACTTACATTCTGAAAAAATTGTTTTACCAAGAAACTTAAAATCAAACAATTTATTTTAAAAACTTGACCCCCCCTCAAAAATAAAAAAAATAAATAGCTGATGCAATTCTGTGACATTACTAAATTAGAATAATCGCCGATTTCGTCCTTAACACGAACAACAAGATGGGTCCCACATGGATCTGCTTACTCCTCCGGAGCACATGATATCCCTCAAAGTTTAAGTGAGGTTTAATCAGTCTTACGTTTTCTATGAAGTGTTTTGTAGACTATTTTTTGTCTTTTGTGGTTTTATTGCCATGGTTTTGTCGGTTTCTGTTCGACGACCTGAGAATTTTGATTGTCTCTTGGTATCTTCCGCATTTTATGTTAGTGTTGCTTTAAAGTATGAACTAGCGAATTGATGTTCATCCCCCCAAAATTCCATAATTATCTGAACAACATACAGTTGTACTGCAACTTTTGTTAATAAGGTAATTAAGCAAAATAGAAAGATCTATAAAGGACAATCCTTAAATTTATACGCTTCATGAATAATATAGCCGTAATAAAACCTTTTGGTGAAATAAAGCTTGATATCAAAATTTCTGCAGGTTAAATCACGAAGGTCTGGATGAGAGTCCTTCATTTCTGTATTCTTTAATTTTTAGAGCATTTTTCTCTATTCTCTATACTTTTTGCACATTATTCTCTATTCTTTGTATTTTAGCACCTCATTATTCTCTATTCTTTATCTTTTTGAGTCCATTCTTCTCTATTCATTATATTTTTGCCCATCTCTCTATTCTGTAAACCAGCGTCACCCTGAAATCAATTTGTATGTTAAGAAAAATCTAGATTTTTTTTTTTGCAGATAATACAATGTATGATTTTTAAAATTTTTCTATCGATTGAAAGAAATTCGCTTGTTCTTTTCAAATTTTATCCTTATTTAATTCACAATAGTAAACATGGTAAAGGAATAATTAAATCTGCATTTAGGTGGACACAGTGCGTCACAATACCCGGCAACCCTTGACGTTATCTCCAGAAAGCAAGCAGAAATATTTTGAAGTAAAAAAAAATATGCTCTTATCGTGTCTTTGCATGGCCAAAAAGTGTACAATCTAATTAAAATATCGATCAATTGTAACGAAATCAGAGATATATATTTTAATAAGATTTAAAATTGTAATTATTGTAAGTTTCATAACTTTTGTTTTGACTCGAGCGCCTAACGAGTCTAGTGTAGACGTAACGCATGTTTGACGCCTTGAATTTGTTTATGAGCTTTTATTACTGATACTGAAACAGGAATTTATCGAGTTAAGTGTATATGCACCATGCATAAAAGAGAAATCATAATCGTCAACGATAACATCATCCCACTTTATAGTGCATGGCATAGCTTGCCTTCTGTTATTACCGAGGCAAGGGGTCTGGGAAGAGCAGCCCCCCCCACCCCTTAGAAGATATCGAGGTTTTTATAATTTGAACAAGAAGAATCTATTAAAAATAATAGCTGTTGTTTATTTTATTTCGTCATAACAATGTTAATATGCCTTACACTAAGTTAAACTACCGATTTATTAGTTGGTTACTTGTATCGCAACATTTTTAATGTTCAGATGAATACATAAATCTTCTCAAAAGCATTTACCACTTTTTCAAATAAATCCTTTCAGTGAACTTCACAGATTTAGAATTCTTTACGAATAAAGGAGAGGATATATGTCAAGTTCAAAATTGTCCTGAGTCTACATAAAGTTGTGTATGATTTAAACCGATACTATTTAATCTACAGTCAACTCAAACTGAGTTATAAAAATAACAGAACTCGTGAAGATATCACATAAGACAACCACTGACTTGCTAGCAGTAACTGAAAGCCAGTTCAAACGCCTAATCTGCCGATATATTTCCAAGCCGTCGTTCACTAATATAGGTGGCTGTACCACACTGTGACATAAAATTTAACGTCATATCAGAAAGAGAACAGGACCTTGTTGAGTCTGTTCGATGGCAAGAAGAAACCTGTACAGAATTTTGAGTGCAGAACAACAAACGCAACGATTAAGGTTTATTTAAAATAATTTTTGTGATGATCATTTTTTCGCTTCGTCGTGGGTCACGAATCAACGAATAGATAATCATCACAAAACGACGGACGTATTGAACAGCAGAATTTCTTGATAAACTACAAAATAAACACATGCTGCATGTAAAGTGTACCACGGCACTTGTATTGGTTGTGTTTCGTTCTGGTATTTCTTGGAAGGTCTTGAAATTCTTAAATGGTTTTGAACTTTTTCCCATTGTGAAAAGGACAACCGGCGAAGTACTAACATTTACGTTATTCTGAAGTCTTCTTGATAAATGAAAACAGTATTTGGTTGAAATTTTTGTATATAAACTGACATTTTGTATGAACTAATAAATATTTAAAATTCCCTGCTGGTGAAGAACTATAAATTTAAAATAGCGAGAATAAAACTTGAGAACCGCAACATATAAATTTTAAATCTTTAAGTTTAAATTAATTCCAAGGCATTTTTCTGTTCTCTATAAACCTCATCTATAGACCCTCATATACTAGAAATTATTCTCACACAAAATTAAATAATTTACTTGATTCAATAGTCAAGTGATTCGATCGGGGAAGACTCGTGAGTTGGATCATCATCTATTCTACTGATTTTGCTTACAATTGGGTAGTATTAAATAAGACTGTCGGCTTCAATTGTGTCGATTTTTTTTTTACTCCGACATTTTTAGACTATAGAAAACTACCACAAAGGGGATTTCCAACTAGGGGAGGGAAATATTTTCGAAAGTCTTGAATTCGCAAAGGGTATGGATCAATAACGACAACAAGACGATACAAGTCACGGGCTGTGTTTGGATATACGCCAGAGGTGGCCTATGGTTATCCATAGGTACCTTTGGTTTGATATTCTATATATCAAAATATCAAACCATGGGTACCCAAAGATACCTATGGGTAACCATAGGCTGCCTTAGGCGTATATCCAAACACAGCCATTATGTTAGCGTTTAGAAGCGAGTCTGCTGCATTAGGTGGAAATCGTTTAAAGATTATAAAAGATTTTTTTAAATTTTTTTTCTTTTTACCGAGGCAACTGCCTCGCTTGCCTCAAAGTAAGCTACGCCAATGCATTAAGGTGAAAGTAGCTTATTCAAGACCTCCGAAAAGGTTACAATCTGAACAACTCAGGGGCAGATCCAGGTTTTTGGAAAGAGGGAGGCTTAATTCTAGAATCCAATATACCTTGCGGAGAACGGAGCGAGGCGAAAAAGTTTTTTGACGAATTTACTCAGAAATTATATTTTTTCCAAACAAAAAGGGAGATGTACGCTCCATACGTATACGCCCCTTGAATCCGCCACTGATTCTAGTTATTTAAACTGAAATCTCAGGGGTTTTGACACAATATTCGATACCGATAAAGGTAAGGGAGCAAACATTTTTATTTGTTTGGGGTGGGGGCGGGTGAGAGGATGGATGGGGCTGCTTTATTTCAACTTGAGTACAGTAAGCTGTTAGGAAAAACCATTGTATTATATGATTCTGCTCTGGTTAAGGAAGGGGATTCATTTAGGGCGCCGTGTATAAATGTCAATAAAAAACCCATCAAGTACGTGTGTTTGAAAAATCTCTTTTGTCTATTAGATTTCATTTAAGTTTGTCGTGTTTATATGATCCCCTATTGATCCGCAAATGAGTTGAAGATAAAAAATGGTTTTATGGTTTGAGCTAATAACCTACGTTATCGAACATAAAGCGGATATAGGTAATAGTAAATGGTACAAAGAATTAGCTGTAAGAAAACACAAAGAATAGGCAAATTTAAGGAAGAGGGACTATTTATGGCTGATGGTATTTGAGAGACGAGTTTTCGTAATAATCAACAAGGTCACGATGAAAACTTTTGAAAAAAGGGAGAACAAAAATGTTTTGTCGTTGACTGAAGGTTTCGACCAATTGACTTGCTCAAATGCTACTTGCAGATCGAGCATGGCATGCTTATTAGTTTTACTTACATTTAAAATTTCTCTCTATCTTTTATTAACAGTTTTCATTTAAATCACAAAATATAGTTTACAGGAATCGTCATTCAAGCTAGGACAATCCGTCCTATAACAATTTCTCTTGATAATTTGTGCGACACAATAGCTGAATTTGTGGTTTTTTTTTTTGTTATTCATTTTACAGC
The DNA here is from genome assembly GCA_017311375.1 of Mytilus coruscus. NCBI lineage: Eukaryota > Metazoa > Mollusca > Bivalvia > Mytilida > Mytilidae > Mytilus > Mytilus coruscus. Next base: position 50,509,896 of record CM029606.1, on the reverse strand, counting down.
ACTTTAAAAATATTTAAGTCCATGATCAATTGCAGTCATTTTCTTTCTAAGCTTTGATTCATCCTACTTTTTTTTTCTTTCACCAAATTTGCTGTCCTGTCTTATAATATTATTTCAAGTTTCTTCATGGCCCCATATCCGTAAAAATGAAATACATAGTTGCTCACTAAGAGCACTCGTATAAAATGTCATATATTTGTAGTTTAACATTATAACTGGATGCAGATATTAAACAAAATGTGTTAACTTTATTGTGTAATTTAGGAAACTAATACATGTACATACATGTAGTAAAAATATTGTGGTACATGTCCATTGGCAGCTTTTAGTTAAGTTGTTGTTGCAACGTATTCATCAAGCATAGTGAAGGAATATTTGTAATCGACTCTGCGATCTCTCTAAAAGAATTTGCTTAATATGTGCTTGTGCTTTTATTTTCTTTTTTTAGAAATTCGTTTTTTTAATGATAACTGTTATGGGGAGTGAAAGAATTACGATCTAATCTCTTTATTCGAACTATCTCCAAACAAGTTACCTGGTTGACACGTTTTTGAAGATTTTCATATAATTGCAGCAGATGTATGAGGGTCTGGATTGGAAAAGGAGGGGGGGGGGGTCCTTCATTTCTTTTATATTTTATTTTTAGACCCCTTTTCTCAATTATTTATTTGTTTTGCCCATTATTCTCTATTCTTTATATTTAAGCACCCTATTATTCTCTATTCTTTATTTGTGTTGCCTATTATTCCCTATTCTTTATTTTTTACCCCTTATTCTTCACTTTTAATACCCATTTCTCTCTATTCTGTAAACCCTATCTAAACCCTCATGTATATACATGTATCATGAAATTTGTTAATATTTGATATTTTGTCAGTTCTTACGCGTTGTACAATATAATAATTATGTTATGTTCAATGCTTTTCGGTTCTAAAAAAAAAAGTAAAAACAAAAATGCAAAATTTAAAGCGTTTTCATTGTTCCAATAATAATTTCGTTAAACAGAAAAAATATGGAGTGGATCTACGGGAAGCAATTCCATGAAAATCAAGGGAACAAAATATCGAAGAAGCAACAGTTTGTATTAATGTTTTTCGTATTGATATTAGAAAGGTCCACAATCACAGAGCTAGCAACAAACTTGGACATAAAGATCAAGATGTCCCCTCCCTCCTAAGGTCGACTTAAACCGCTATCACTGAGGTTCATTGATAATCCAAACAATGATTACTTTACAAATTTATGCTTTTAAAAGACTTTTGATCAAAGTCTTTTTAACTTTAATCTGGGAAGAGTATATCTCAATATATATGTTCCTGCTTTAATCAAAACAGTTGTGCAAGGTAAACCGTTATAACCAACATTTTGAAAAAAAAAGTCATATTTTTACTGTCTACCTAAGAACCGTTTCAGAAATTAAATTTCCAAATTATTGAAAGAAAAAAAATTAACAAGTGCAATATTTACACTTTCTTGCACTGTAAAAAATGCAACATATTAGTAACTCACATCCCCGTGGAGAATATTGTGTCAGGATCCCAAACTAAGACAAAGAAATTACCACCGTACTAGACTTCCCGTAGTTTATTGAATTCGAGTCTGCGCCAATTACATTCTCGACGTCATAAACATCGATCTCCGATGACAACGTTATCGTCGAAGTTTCGTCGATAAACGGAGCAGAATTAATTTTGTACTGTCAAAGTTTTTATTCTGATCAGCTTTTAAAATATTGAAGTTAACGAAAGTTACCTGTGGTAAGTTATTTTGTTAAGCATTTTAGATATGAATGAGAAAACATTTGAAAGATCGATAAAAATCATGTTATTGAAACAACAAACGGGAGAAGTAACTTTACCATTTGTCAAACTCTGAACCGCCCAAAATATTGAGAAGTTGTGAAGAAAAACAGGCCACCAAATGTCTGCCGTGAACATAACTTTCTATACTAAGGACAACAAAAGGATCTAATAAAAATAACTGTAGACGGGGTTCCTGACTCGGAAAAAGCATAAGAACACTTGACAGGATGGACTATTTTTTGTACTCAACCCTCTTCCTCTTTTTATCTCGGTTAGTTGAGAAAAAAATGCATAGAAAAGAGTTTAATGAAAATCATCATCGATCATTAAGTCTCGAGGACATTTTGAGTAATATGTTGTAAGTAAAATCTCGTTTCTTTGTAGTCTGAATATGGAAAGAGAACAGCAGGCTGTTCCACAATTCTCTGAGGCCATTCTCAGTGTCGCTGAGTTTCAATTTACCCTCGAAGAATGGGCAGTTGTAGAGGCAGATTTACAGAGAGCTGAAGCTAAAGAAGCAGCTTTAAAGATGAAGCTAGGTATGTATTAAAAAAAAAAAAAAAACAATGCTAAAGAGTGAACAAAATTGTTCTCTGTATGTCCTTTTATATGGGAACAGATAAGTAGGGGTACGGAAGGACAACGTTTTATTATAGTAATTGCATAGATAAATATCGTATCGAAAGACCGTTTCGTGTTGGTATTACACATGTAATCCTACAAATTACTTAATATATATTATTCCAACTTCTAAAATTTAACCTCATAAACCGAATGTCATACAGTCCTTTGAAGAAAAATTGGTTTTTAAAAGTGGTATTGCGAGTAAAATATGATGACTGATCTTATACAAACAAGATATTATGTATTGTCTTTAAAGCTTTGACTACTAAATATATAGTGTGCGTATTTAAATTGACATGTATAATCTTCTGTTTCCTGTTAATGGCATGTACATTATTTCTAGATAAACTAGAACGTATAGACCGACTGGAAAGAGGAGACAAGTGTGATAGAGGAGACATCCAAGAAGACCACACACTTGGTAGAGGGGAGACAAAAGAAGAAAATGAACACCATGGAGCACTAGTGAAAGATGAAAAAAAGAAGAAGAAAAAGAAGAAGAAGAAGAAGAAGAAGAACCAGGGAGAGCTAGTGAAAGATGTAGGTGATGACCCAAAGGGAACTGAACAACAGGGAGCGCTAGTGAAATATTTAGGTGGTGACATAAAGGGAGCTGAAAACCAGGGAGCACTAATGAAAAATGTAGATGACAACCTTAAGGGAACTGAACAACAGGGAGCGCTAGTGAAAGATGTAAGTGATGACCTAAAGGGAGCCGAAAACCAGGGGGCGCTAGTGAAAGATAAAGGTGACAACCTAAAGGGAACTGAACAACAGGGAGCGCTAGTGAAATATGTAGGTGATGACCTCAGAGGAGCTGGAAACCAGGGAGCGATGGTGAAAAATAAAGATGACAACCTAAAAGGAACTGAACAACAGGAAGCGATGGTGAAAGATAAAGATGACAACCTAAAGGGGACTGAACAACAGGGAGCGCTAGTGAAAGATGAAAAGAAGAAGAAGAGGAAGAAGAAAAAGAAGAAGAACCATGGAGAGCTAGTGAAAGATGTAGGTGATGACATAAAGGGAGCTGAAAACCAGGGAGCGCTAGTGAAAGATGTAGGTGACAACTTCAAGGGAACTGAACAACAGGGAACGCTAGTGAAAGATGTAGGTGATGTCCGCAAGGGAGCTGAAACACAGGGAGAGCTAGTGAAAGATGTAGGTAATGACCTAAAGAGAACTGAACAACAGGGAGCGCTAGTGAAAGATGAAAAAAAGACGGAGAAGAAGAAGAAGAAGAACCAGGGAGAGCTAGTGAAAGATGTAGGTGATGACCCAAAGGGAGCTGAAAACCAGGGAGCTCTAGTGAAAGATGTAGATGACCTCAAGGGAGCTGAAACCCAGGGAGAGCTAGTGAAAGATGTAGGTGACAACCTCAAGGGGACTGAACAACAGGGAACGCTAGTGAAATATGTAAGTGATGTCCTCCAGGGAGCTGAAACCCAGGGAGAGCTAGTAAAAGATGTAGGTAATGACCTAAAGGGAACTGAACAACAGGGAACACTAGTGAAAGATAAAAAGAAGAAGAAGAAAAAGAAGAAGAAGAAGAACCAGGGAGAGCGAGTGAAAGATGTAGGTGATGACCTAAAGAGAGCTGAAAACCAGGAAGTGCTAGTAAAAGATGTAGTTGATGACCCAAAGGGAACTGAACAACAGGGAGCGCTGGTGAAAGATGTAGGTGATGTCCGAAAGGTAGCTGAAACCCAGGGAAAGCTAGTGAAAGATGTAGAGAATAAACTCAAAGGAGATGAAACCCAGGGATCTCTCATGAAAGATGTAGAGAATGAACTCAAAGGAGATGAAACCCAGGGAACTCTCATGAAAGATGTAGAGAATGAACTCAAAGGAGATGAAAACCAAGGAGCTTTCATGAAAGATGTAGAGAATGACATCAAAGGAGATGAATACCAGGAAGCTTTCATGAAAGATGTCGAGAATAACCTCAAAGATGAAAACCAAGGAGCTCGCATGAAAGATGTAGAGGATAACCTCACAGGCGATGAAAACCCGGGAGCTCTCATGAAAGATGTAGAGGATAATCTCAAAGGCGATGAAAGCTCGGGAGCTCTCATGAAAGATGTAGAGAATGACATCAAAGGAGATGAATACCAGGGAGCTCTCCTGAAAGATGCAGATGATAACCTCAAAGGAAATGAAAACCAAGGAGCTCTCATGAAAAATGTAGAGAATAACTCCATTAGAGATGAAAACCACGGAGCTCTCATGAAAGATGTAGAGAATGACATCAAAGTAGATGAATACCAGGAAGCTTTCATGAAAGATGTCGAGAATAACCTTAAAGGAGATGAATACCAGGGAGCTCTTATGAAAGATGTAGAGGATAAACTCAAAGGAGATGAAAACCAGGGAGCTCTTATGAAAGATGAAGGGAATAACCTTAAAGGAGAAGAATACGAGGGAGATGAATACCAGGGAACTCTCATAAGAGATGTAGAGGATACCCTCAAAGGAGATGAAAACCAGGGATATCTCATGAAAGATGAAGGGAAAAACCTAAAAGGGGATGAAACCCAGGGAGCTCTCATGAAAGATGTAGAGAATGAACTCAAAGGAGATGAAACCCAGGGAGCTTTCATGAAAGATGTAGAGAATGAACTCAAAGGAGATGAATACCAGGGAGATCTCATGAAAGATGTAGAGAATGAATTCAAAGGAGATGAAACCCAGGGAGCTTTAATGAAAGATGTAGAGAATGAACTCAAAGGAGATGAATACCAGGGAGCTCTCGTGAAAGATGTAGAGAATGAACTCAAAGAAGATGAATACCAGGGAGATCTTATGAAAGATGTTAAGAATAACCTCAAAGAAGATGAAACCCTGGGAGCTCTCATGAAAGATGTAGAGAATGAACTCAAAGGAGATAAAACCCAGGGAACTCTCATGAAAGATGTAGAGAATGAACTCAAAGGAGATGAAAACCAAGGAGCTCTCATGAAAGATGTAGAGAATGACATCAAAGGTGATGAATACCAAGAAGCCTTCATGAAAAATGTAGAGGATAACCTCACAGCCGATGAAAACCCGGGAGCTCTCATGAAAGATGTAGAGGATAACCTCAAAGGCGACGAAAGCCCGGGAGCTCTCATGAAAGATTTAGAGAATGATATCAAAGTAGATGATTACCAGGAAGCTTTCATGAAAGATATCGAGAATAACCTACAAGGAGATGAATACCAGGGAGCTCTTATGAAAGATGTAGAGGATCAACTCAAAGGAGATGAAAACCAGGGAGCTCTTATGAAAGATGAAGGGAATAACCTTAAAGGAGAATACGAGGGAGATGAATACCAGGGATCTCTCATGAGAGATGTAGAGGATACCCTCAAAGGAGATGAAAACCAGGGATATCTCATGAAAGATGAAGGAAAAAACCTTAAAGGGATAAAACACAGGGAGCTCTCGTGAAAGATGTAGATAATGAACTCAAAGGAGATGAAACACAGGGAGCTTTCATGAAGGATGAAGGGAAAAACCTAAAAGGGGATAAAACCCAGGGAGCTCTCATGAAAGATGTAGATAATGAACTCAAAGGAGATGAATACCAGGGAGATCTCATAAAAGATGTAGAGAATGAACTCAAAGGGAGAGAAACACAAGGAATTATCATGAAAGATGTAGAGAATGAACTGAAAGAAGTTGAATACCGGGGTTTTATGAAAGATGTAGAGAATGAACTCAAAGAAGATGAATACCAGGGATATCTCATGAAAGATATAGAAAATAACCTCAAAGGAGATGAAACCCAGGGAGCTCTCATTAAAGATGAAGGAAATAACCTCAAAGGAGATGAATACCAGGGAGCTCTCATGAATGATGTAGAGAATGAACTCAAAGGGGATGAAACCCAGGGAGCTCTCATGACAAATGTAGAATATAACCTCAAGGGATATGAAAACAAAGGAGCTCTCATGAAAGATGTAGAGACTAACCTCAAAGGAGATGAGCACCAGGGAGCTGTCATGAACGATGTAGAGGATAACCTTAAAGGCCATGAAAAACCGGGAGCACTCATGAAAGATGTAGAGAGTGACATCAAAGGAGATGAATACCAGGGAGCTCTTATGAAAGATGTAGAGGATAAACTTAAAGGAGATGAAACCCAGGGAGATCTCATGAAAGATGTTGAGAATGAACTCAAAGGAGATGAAACCCAGTTAGCCCTCATGAAAGATGTAGAGAATGAACTCAAAGGATATGAATACCAGGGAGATCTCATGAAAGATGTAGAGAATGAACTCAAAGGAGATGAAACCCAGGGAGCTCTCATGAAAGATGTAGAGAATGAACTTAAAGGAGATGAATACCAGGGAGCTCTCATGAAAGATGTAGAGAATGAACTCAAAGGAGATAAAACCCAGGGAGCTCTCATGAAAGATGTAGATAATGAACTCAAAGGAGATGAATACCAGGGAGATCTCATGAAAGATGTAGAGAATAACCTCATAGGAGATGAAACCCAGGGAGCTCTCATGAAAGATGAAGGGAATAACCTCAATGGAAATGAATACCAGGGAGCTCTCATGAAAGATGTAGAGAATGAACTCAAAGGAGATGAAGAGGATACCGGTAAACTCAAAGGAGATGAAAACCAAGGAGCTCTCATGAAAGATGTAGAGGATGAACTCAAAGGAGATGAAACCAGGGAGCTCTCATGAAAGATGTAGAGAATATGAACTCAAAGGAGATGAAACCAGGGAGCTCTCATGAAAGATGAAGAGAATGACCTCAAAGGAAATGAATACCAGGGAGCTCTCATGAAAGATGTAGAGAATAACTCAAAGGAGATGAATACCAGGAGCCCTTCATGAAAGATGTAGAGGATGAACTCAAAGGAGATGAAAACCAGGGAGCTCTTCTATGAAAGATGAAGGGAATAACCTTAAAGAGGAGAATACGAGGAGATGATCAGGGAGCTCTCATGAAAGATGTAGAGGATACCTCAAAGGAGATGAAAACCAGGATATCTCATGAAAGATGAAGGAAAACCTTAAAGGATGGAGAAACACAGGAGCTCCCATGAAAGATGTAGATAATGAACTCAAAGGAGATGAAACACAGGGAGCTTTCATGAAGGATGAAGGAAAAACCTAAAAGGGGATAAAACCCAGGGAGCTCTCATGAAAGATGTAGATAATGAACTCAAAGGAGATGAATACCAGGAGATCTCATGAAAGATGTAGAGAATGAACTCAAAGGAGAGAAACACAGGAGATTATCATGAAAGATGTAGAATGAACTGAAAGAAGTTGAATACCGGGGTTTATGAAAGATGTAGAGAATGAACTCAAAGAAGATGAATACCAGGATATCTCATGAAAGATATAGAAAATAACCTCAAAGGAGATGAAACCCAGGGAGCTCTCATTAAAGATGAAGGAAATAACCTCAAAGGAGATGAATACCAGGGAGCTCTCATGAATGATGTAGAGAATGAACTCAAAGGGGATGAAACCCAGGGAGCTCTCATGACAAATGTAGAATATAACCTCAAGGGATATGAAAACAAAGGAGCTCTCATAAAAGATGTAGAATATAACCTCAAGGGATATGAAAACAAAGGAGCTCACTCAAAGGAGATGAATACCAGGGAGATCTCATGAAAGATGTAGAGAATAACCTCATAGGAGATGAAACCCAGGGAGCTCTCATGAAAGATGAAGGGAATAACCTCAATGGAAATGAATACCAGGGAGCTCTCATGAAAGATGTAGAGAATGAACTCAAAGGAGATGAATTCCAGGGAGCTCTCATGAAAGATGTTGAGAATAAACTCAAAGGAGATGATTACAAGGAGATCTCATGAAAGATGTGGAGAATACCGGTAAACTCAAAGGAGATGAAACCCAAGGAGCTCTCATGAAAGATGAAGGATATAACCTCAAAGGAGATGAAAACCAGGGAGCTCTCATGAAAGATGTAGAGGATGAACTCAAAGCAAATGAAAACCAGAGAGCTCTCATGAAAGATGTAAAGAATTACCTCAAAGAAGATGAAACCCAGGGAGCTCTCATGAAAGATGAAGGGAATAACCTCAAAGGAAATGAATACCAGGGATCTCTCATGAAAGATGTAGAGAATGAACTCAAAGGAGATGAATACCAGGAGCCCTTATGAAAGATGTAAAGGATTACCTCAAAAGAGATGAAAACCACGAATCTCTCATGAAAGATGTAGAGAATGAACTCAAAGGAGATGAAACCCAGGGAGCTCTCATGAAAGATGTAGAGAATGAACTCAAAGGAGATGAATACCAGGGAGATCCACTGAAAGATGTAGAGAATGAACTCAAAGGAGATAAAACCCAGGGAGCTCTCATGAAAGATGTTGAGGATACCCTCAAAGGAGATGAAACCCAGGGAGCTTTCATGAAAGATGAAGGGAATAGCCTCAATGGAAATGAATACCAGGGAGAGCTAGTGAAAGATATAGAGAATGAACTCAAAGGAGATGAATACCAGGGAGCCCTTATGAAAGATGTAAAGGATTACCTCAAAGGAGATGAAAATCAGGGATCTCTCATGAAAGATATAGAGAATGAACTCAAAGGAGATGAAACCCAGGGGGCTCTCATGAAAGATGTAAAGAATGAACCCAAAGGAGATGATTACAAGGGAGATCTCATGAAAGATGTAGAGAATAAACTCAAAGGAGATGAAACCCAAGGAGCTCTAATGAAAGATGAAGGATATGACCTCAAAGGAGATGAAAACCAGGGAGCTCTCATGAAAGATGTAGAGAATGAACTCAAAGAAGATGAAAACCAGGGAGCTCTCATGAAAGATGTAAAGAATTACCTCAAAGGAGATTTAAACCAGGGAGCTCTCATGAAAGATGTAGATGATAACCTCAAAGGAGATGAAAACAAGGGAGCTCTCATGAAAAAGGTAGAGAATAACGTCAGGGGAAATGAAAATGGAGCTCTCATGAAAGATTTAAAGGATTATCTCAAAGGAGATGAAAACCAGGGAACTCTCATGAAAGATGTTGAGGATAACCTCAAAGGAGATAATTACCAGGGAGCTCTAATGAAAGATGTAGAGAAAGAACTCAAAGGAGATGAATACCAGGGAGCTCTCATGAAAGATGTAGATGATAAACTCAAAAGAGATGAAAACCAAGGAGCTCTCATGAAAGATGCAGAGAATGACATCAAAGGAGATGAAACCCAGGGAGCACTTATGACAGATGTAATGAATGACCTCAAAGGAGAAGAATACGAGGGAGAAGATACAGAGGTTGACCTGGAGGGAGATGCATACCAGGAAACTCTTATGAAAGATAAAGGTACATATACATTGATTCGAAAAATAGCATTGAAAAATCACCATTTGTTTGAAACATAACCATACTGTATTGTACTTTAAATTTGCTTTGTTTATGATGTCGAAAGGTAATTAATAGATTGTCTGTTGATCCACGTGAATCACAGTTTTGTGTCATCCACAGATAGAAAACCCGTCACTGATAGAAAAAAACGGAGAATAAAACATCGTTCATTTTAACCACCAAAATTGCTCACTAAAAGCATAATGTTGCTTTCTGATGTCTTCGATCATAGGCTAAACATTCAAGTTAGTTTGTGTTTAAACCGCTTCTATTTAAAGTAACACATACATACCAAATTAAAAATCATATTTCTTCTTATGATTGTGTACATTTACGACGTGTTTATAATATCATTGAAAGCTCATAGTTCGTTTGGCATTGAATTGTTTGCAACTTATCACCACGTCAGACCTCGATTTATTTCACGAGACTGTAAATGACATTAGGTCTATCGCGCTCGATGTCACGTGACATGAATGAAAATATGTGTAAATCAATAATTGCTTAATAAGCGAATCGAATTATACTTTATGCGTTACCATGGTTACTTACATGTCTTTTTTTCTTTTATAGAAATAGTAACTTCAAAGATACACGATGAGAAAATAGTAAATAATCCACTAAAGGATGCTGTTGGGTATAAGGTAAAACACACTAACGTTGACAATAAAGTGTGATGTAGGAGGCCCCTCATGGGGGTATCCAAGTAATCACATAATCACAATGTTTTTACCAATATAATCACATAATCATTAATTACTTTTGAAACAAGATAATCAAATAATAAAAAAAAATACAGTCCTAGATTATCAAATAATCAAATAATCATGAAATATTTTGTCTGGTAAATCTAATAATCACTTAGTCTATAAAAACGGCCAAGTAATCACATAATCAAAAACCCCATGAGAATGCTCATTTATGATGTTCGCTACTCTGTTTCAAAATAACAAGCTTTTTAAAAGACTGATATAAATTGATAGTAAAGAAATAAATTATCTGAAAAAGCAGAAAAAATGAAGGGTCCGTGTGCTAGTTTTCGAGATATAACCATTGAAAATTGGTAGGAATCGATTCTTTCTAAACTTTTCATACATTTAACATTGGCACCTTTTTTCTTTCAAAAACTATGAAAAAATAACAAGAATTTTATAGGATTTTCAAATGACTTTTTAAAAAATTTATGTAATAAAATTCTGAAAAGAAAAATAGAGGTTAGCGGGGGGAAAATTTAATGGCATAACATGAATAAAACTAGAGTATTCCGAATATCTGGCAAAAATGAAAAAATAAGAGGAGCGAACATCCTTAACTTGAAACATGTAACATATTACAAAAATTGTTAATGTAAGTTATGCGCAATACAGTTTAAGGAAATTAATTTTTCATCTCCACAGAGATAAACCTATTTATTATACATGCTATCAAATTACTGGAAACAAGGGTCTAGAAAATAATGTCAACGACTCTTCCTAGCGTATTTTTTATTTTATTTTTGGAAGATGATTCGTTTTAAAACTTTTCTTTGTCATGGACTGGAGATCGTCGGGTACGAACAAATACGAATACATATATTGCTTACAAACAGACAAGCCGGAAAAAAAAATAATAATGCTTATGATAATATGGAATCAACTACAGCAGTTTTTTTCTTAGTGTAAAACATTTATAGCATCAAAGCAACAGTGTTGAATATTTCTTCGTGTTCACATGACAGAAGCCAAACAAATCTGCTTTCTCTATCGAGATTTTTGAAACTATTACATAATTCAAAAGCAATATCTAATATATCTTGTCATTGTTGTTCAAACATGAAAACTGTACTTTGTGCATTTTCAGCAAATTTTGTTTGTCTTTGTTGAGTTCATTCACAACTTCAAACTTAATATATGGTTTTGGTTCATGTCAATGGTTGAAGACCGCCTACTAGCCTCTAGATGGTAACTTTTTGCAAACCAAAATGTTTTTGCTGCTGCCTCATAGAAACTCACTGGTTCTTTTGTGTTCATATTTACATCTTTTTATACATAGTAGTAATATTCATTAATAAGGATTATATTAGCCTGAAAAAAAATAGTTCCATTTAACGTATAAAATATCAAGTTAATTTCTAATTGTAGAATCCAGTCCAGAATTCTGAAGTGGAGAGGGTATTTAGAGAACAAGACGATAACAACAAGAAAAGGAAGACAAGAAGAGAAAAAAAGAAGGAAGAAAAAAAGAAAGAAGAAAAAGCTAAAAAAGATAAAAAGATGATTAAAATGCATTTCCAAACAGTTGAAAAGATGTTAAAAAGACACACCAAAGATGTTAAGATACAGTGTGAAAAAGAGCTGAAGAGGAGAAAGCAAGTGACAAAGATCGAGAGAAAACAGAAAAAGAAATTAGAAAAAGGTATTTACGCGAATTACACGGCTCATCTGAAATATCATAATGCGCGTTGAAAGTTTTTTTTAAACGTAGTGTAATTGCTGGATATATATGATACACCGTAAAGACCAATTATAGTTCTGCAATAATGGTACCTACCTAGTAATAGTTAATCTGAGTCTAGCACAACGAATTTACTGTGCTCGAAGTACTTACTAGGTTGTCTGTTTCCTACTGATACTTGGTCAGCGGTTACGTACAAATTTCTTATTTAGTAAAAGTATAAATTTTACTATGACTATATGATAAGGTGATAGAAGTCAACATGCTTTATATTTAACATTTACAGAAATGAAGAGAAAAGAAACAAATAAGAATATAGATGAAATAAAGAAAAATATGTCTACTGACAAAGAAGGACAAAAAGACAAAAAGAAAAGAGAAACAAAGAAAGAGTTAAAGAAAACCAAAGATAAGAAGGCGCACAATGATAAAGAGATAAACAAGGAACAAGATAAACAAATCGAAATGGAATTTGTCGATATTAAGAGGAAAAATGATAATGAGGAAGTCAATGGAAACAAAGCAGGAAAGAAGAAAACAGTTCGATCAAGAATCCTTGCATTCTTCAGATCTCTGTCATGGTTTAAAGGACAGGAAAACGATGTTATAATTACTTTTTAATAAATATTTTTACTTAACTTTGTTTCTTTTTCATATTGTAATTTTACTTGCGTCGCCAAAGGCGAACGCATGTCTTATATATAGTAACCGCTAGACTCCGTCAGTCCGTACATCAGTCGCCCGGATGACTGCGGGTAGAAAACTTTCGTCAAACTTTTCTTGGCTTCTATGAAAGGGAATGATTTTATGTTTGGTTTGAAGCTTCATGATGTTTAGTTGTAGTGCGTAAACAATTTTTACATCTGCTGAGCCGGAATCTCATTGTACAAAGAAATTTGTCGTCAAGTTTTCTTGGCTTCAAGGAAAGGGAATTATCAATTAATGTTTTAATATACATGTTTCCCCATTCATTGCACGCAAGCATCTCGTTTTCATTCAATATAAATGAGACACCGCACATGATACCTTCTGGTGCCCCTTCGTTGGGATACTTCCCATGTATTTTTTTTTTATATTTTGTTTTAAATTGTATGTACGTGATAAATATACTTTAAGACAGCATTAAGAGTCTATTTGCAATATCAGTCGACGGGATTCAATATAAATGAATCAGAGCAAATGATACACTTCTGGTTGCCCCTTCTTGTGGGATACTCCCAATGTAGTTAGTTTTAAATTGTTTTCACTTTTTATGTACGTGTTAGATACTTTGAGACAGTATTAAGAGTCTATGTGTAAAATAAGTCGACCGTCAATTTATCACAAACTGCGTCATTACTTTCAACATACGTTCCAGGTTAAAACCAAAAAAAGTTGAAAAAGTATATGGGTAACCTCACATAGTGCAACCTGAAGGATATCATGTCCTCGCGTACCTGTGGCGCAGCACTCTCGGTTATCACATTAAAAGTTTTCCAGTGACATCTTGGTGTAAATTTTGTAGCTCCGACCCACCATCATTCCTTACGTCAGTCTCCGAAATAAGAGTGAAAGACGGCATGATTGATATAAAGCACTTACTATTTGTATTATGGCCAACTTAAATTAATTAATAGATTTTCATCCAGCAGTTTGAAAAAAATTGGGGCGGGGAGGAGGATTTTATTTTTAAAATTTTTATTTTCTACAAAATTCTTGTGTAATGTATTCTTCATATGCAAGGGTAATAATAAGCATATATTATGTACAAATAGGGAATTCTACATCATTTTTCAAATGCTTAGATAGATATTTCTGATTGGCAACCACTATTCTTCATGTAATTGTAGCTTAAATAATTAAATCATCATGGATGTTGTGATTCAATCATTTTGTAGCTAGTCTGACATTTTTCTGACCATACTTTCAATTATTATTTTGTTATCTTCATTTCCCTAATACAACTGTAAAAGTTCTATACTATGGCCAAAAGATGGGGAATTTTGCAATATTGATGCAAATTATTTTGGTGTATCAATTGAAGACACAGTCAGATTTTTTTACATCTTTTTTTTTTAGAAACATTTGAAATTCAATGATTTTGACAATATTAAGATTAAGGGAAATCTTTAAATGTGTAGCATATATTTTATATGCCATTAATGATAATTGGCTTAATAATTTCCAGAAAGAGGCATTAAAAATGCACTTTCTCAATAACAACTAAAATAAATAACTAACTTTTATCTAAATTGGTGTTCATTCTTCATCAAGAAAAACAAATACATTTCCTGTATTCAAATATACATGTACAAATACCTAATGCTGGGATAATTCAAATTACTGTTAAATAGCAATATAATGGGGAATATACAAATAAATTTATTGCAGAAAATGCTCAGGTAAGATTAATGCAATTGTGTTTATTGCTTCACCCATAGATGTAATACCCATGGGTTTATACATCTATGCTTCACCTAAACTACTGATAATTGTACCTTAATTAGACCTTAATTTTTAACTTATGTCAGATATATCATGACACTGATTTTACAACTATTGAGGTCAAGATTTTGTGTATTCAGTTAGATGTGTAATACACTGATTACACAAATTCTTGACCTCAATACCAGTATGTTTATCAACTGTCATAACATATTAATAAAACTGTGGTCAATTAAGACTGCATTTGAGTGGAGTTTAATCCAATTAATACTTACACCTTTGAGTCTAATTTGTTTGAAAATCGTTGCAGCTGTCCATCATACTGGTATTGCATCAACAATCTCATTTGCCTAATGCAAGAATGGGGATACTAGCATTTAAAAAGTGTGGGAATCAACTCTGATATCAATACACATCTTGAACCAAATTTTATTGGTCTAAAATCCAAAATTTATTATTCAATGGCTTACAGGAACATAAGATTCTGATAAAACACTTTCATTATTCTTATCAACTGCTTAAGTTTGATAAATCACATTTTCCACATTAATCAATAAATGAAAATTTAATATAAATTTTGATTACAAAGGAACTATATGCAAGTGTATATCTAAAATAAAGAAGTTGTTCGCCCAACCTTTTCTTAATTTAAGGACAAATAACATATTTAAAGGTGGCAGTTGATGATTAAAATGCTGTATAAAGTTTCGTGAAGTCCTAGAAACAAATAATTATTTTCGTGACATGTTTTCAACTTAGAATTTTGCACCATCTCCAAATCCGAAGTGATCACATAGATCCAGCATTGCTAAATCAAAAATGTTTTCAGTAAATTGCAAAAACGTTGAGAAATACTCTCTTTTAGACTACCTACATTAAATTTATTTTGTTTTCTAAGCTATGGTTTGTTTTGCCCATAAAATCAAGCCTATGCATTGGTATGCAAGACATTTATTATGAGTACAGGGTGAAATGAAAACTCAAGCTGTGTTGAAAATACTAGGATTGATGATTTTACGATTCTTAGGCAAGGTGCAAATATAATAACATTGTAAAACATGAGCTTAACCAAAAAGTAGAAGTTGTTTAATGACTCTATTGAAGGGCTGGGGACATGGAGTGTTTGCTGTTTGTCAACATGAAACGACAGCCTTGATGTAAAACTAAGGGCTTGCTATAATACATTGTGGACGTTGGCCGAATTTTTGTACACAATATATGATCATTAACACAAGTTCGTGCTTGCTTCAATTTCTTTATTCCACTCACGTTTTTCGTACCCATGTGTTCCACGATTTTTGCGCTTTGGATATTATTCAGTCCAAATTTCCTGACACTAAATTTAGGACATATAGCGATTTTCATTCTTGGACACCGCTTATTACTCGTAACCCAATTATTTCATGCTTTTTCTGTAATCAATCTATATTTTCGGAAGATTATGTTGTCATCATAGAGCAGCAGAATATGTGGACTTAATTATTTTGGTTAAATATTATTAGAAGAAATACGAAAACCGAAATTTGCAACAGGAAGTTTTTAATGAAACAAAATTATCGGCCGTTTCTAGTGACCTTACCTTATCTCACCTCTGTATCTCTAACCCCCTTTGTAGAGGAACCATACATTTGTATGTAGAACTTGTGATCTGCATAAATCTATGTACAGTGATGCCTCCACCAGTTATAAATATGTTGTAGTGCTCTATATGGAAGCAAGACAAATCGCCCCATTTTCTAAAAAATCGCCCCGCTTATGAAAGAGGTGTTAAATCCCGTTAAATTAACTCCTGTCAACTCGCCCAATTATGAAAAAGGGTAAAATCCTGATAAATATATAATAAAGGTCTGCCAATTCGCTCCACTTATGAAAACTTATCTACACAGAATAAAAATAATCACTTGTGATACTAATAAAAATCGAAAATCTAATATATGATTATGATTGAAATTAAATGATGCTTCATTTCTTAAAATAAAATTGATACATTATTATCATGTAATTGTTTGCAAAAATAATTGCAAAGAAAATAACATCGTACATCACAGAAATGCTGATACTAACTTCTTTCTGCTTTATTTCAACCAAAAGAAAACTTTAAGAGTTGAAAAAAACAAGATGCATTTCTAAGGTTTTCATCAGTATTTCATTTAATTCATAAGTGAGGCGAGTTGGTAGGCCTTAATTCAGTACAGTTTCATTCTTTTATTCATTAGTGGGGCGAGTTGGCAGACCTTTATTCAATGGGATTAAACTCCTTTTCATAAGTGGGGCGAGTTGGTAGTCATTAATGCAGTAAGATGTTATTCTTTTTATTATAAGTGGGGCGAATTGACAGACCTATATTCAACGGGATTTTACCCTTTTTTATAAGTGGGGCGAGTTGGCAGTAGTAAATTTAACGGGATTTTACCCTATTTCAAAAGTGGAGCGAGTTGGTAAACAAGAGTGGGGCGATTTTTCAGAAGTGGGGCGATTTGGTAGAGGAGCGAGTTGTCATGGATTCCTCTATACATACAGTGAAATCCTACCCACACACACTTATATTAAAAATCCTTTGTTTTATGACTAAAAAGTTCAGGTACGTATCGTACGATAATTAAAAGCCAAGTCACTATAAAATTCCTTTCTTTCGTTATATATACATGTATCACATTTGGTTTCGGTTCCCCTAACCGTTTCGTGGCTAAGTATATTTTAAAAGTATAACGCATTTCTATAAAGTATCAACAACATTATTCCATAAGATCATTTGTTTTCATATCACAGTAAAGTAATAAAGAATGAGTGCATTTTCCTCGTGATTTAGAAGCTATATTTCAAAATATTTTCTAAAAGTCATATTCGGTTCTTCTAAAAAGTCCTTTCGTGATATAATCCATGTTTTGCTTAAAATACTGTTGGTTATATATATTAAAAATATTTACGAGATAAGCTCGCACACTTTACTAAAATGTCACCACTAATATGTATATAGTAAAATAGGTTACTAATTTTTCACCTTTTAAGTTGACTAGTATAGAATTAAAAAGTTTTGCGGTAAAGATATTGTTTCTTCTATTATGGAAGTGGTTAATTTTCCCTTTCAAGTCATTATCATGGCTATCATCCGCATACAATTTTGTAACGGGCTATATGTACGTATCAAGCGTCTAGTTAGGCGTTCTACTTTTGCTACACTGGCTGGGGAGTGTTTTCTTAATGTTGCTACCGTCGTGATGTCCAAAATTATTTGTAACTTTTCATTGTCCAATAGTTTATTTAATTGAATTCCAAAACTGTTTAGTACATCAACTATTTTTGGTATTCCTTCTATTTTGGAGTTATCACAGTTTAATATGAAACGTGTCACATGCAGTTTCATCATCATTTGAACATAATAGGCATTTCGGATCAGTTTCGTCCTTGTACATTTTATTCGTTTGCTCTGTAGAATATACGATCCAGTTAGCAGCTTAAGTTTAACCGATAGTCTTGCCGTATCTATAACGGAATGGCAGTTAATTTTGAACAGGGGATGATTTTTTTCTTTTTCCAGGTTTCCCGTTGTGATATGGCCCAGTCCTTTATATAGTGGCAGCAGTTGCACTATTGTCTTACTCCAGTAGTTATGTATTGTTTTCTTGATGTTGGAGGTCCATAGGGATTTTTTGACTGGGTTGTCCAGGTACCATGTAGCCTCTTGTAGATCGTACTTCCTGAGCATATGTTTATAGCGATAAACCAACTAGAACTTTGGCTATTTTTCAATGTAAGTTGTCGTCTTGCTAGCGATTTTTCTAAGCTTTCTTCAGGCTGATTACAGATGTTGTTGAATAGTCCAAGTGCTCGGATATGTAGTTGGGCTTCTATTGGTAGTATTCCGGTTAGGATGTTGATAGCTATATCTGCTACACAAGTTGGTAACGAGAGTATTTGCTTAAGTAGCTTTTTTTGGAATTTTTCGATTAATGCTAGTGAGCTTGTTTTTGGTAATACTAGCTCTAATCCATAGAGAAGTACTGGAGATACATATATTTGTATAGATGCACCATTGTCTCTACAACTAATCCATACCCGCGTTATGACCATGAAATCCTCCTCCAAGGAGGCTATATGCGCTTCGCCTTGCTTTTTTTTATATATTTTATTCCACGTTAGCAGTCATGTTTTCTTTTAGTGACGTGGTTCTGATGATTTCTAATTTAAGTGTGTGGCACTCTTCACCAATGGCATTTCGTGGGCCCATGGTAAAGGTTGTTGTTACGTGGTCCTGTTTACGCTCCCTGTTAGTTATGTTGAGGACTACAATTTTGATAGGTTGTAATTGGTAGCCTTCCATATATGCATAATCACATGCCATGTTTATTAGCAGTTGCGCTTGGTCTGGTTCTTCACTAATTAGTGCGATGTCATCTGCACATGCTGTACTATTTACGCTTATGTTTCCGATTCTATATCCTGCCTCAGTTATTTCATACATATTTAATAGTTGGTTAATGTATATTTTGTAGAGATTGGTGGTAAGTATACCTCCTTATCGCACTCCCTGGTTAACATTGAATGGCTGCGAGATGTTTCCTTCCCATTTAATAGCACTTTTAGCGTGTTCGTGCAGATCTTTAATCAATCCCCAGTGTCCATCATCAATTCCTGCCATAAATACTCTTCTGAGCATATGACTATGAATAACAGTGTCTGCTTTTGCGTCTAGGGGTACCAGATTGTGTTGTATTGTCGTTGGATTCTCTGTAACTTTCTTCTATTTGCAGCGCCGAGTTCATTGGTGATGATCCTGCAGTGAAACCTCTGTCTTTTGTTTTGTGTTTCTAACACTTTGTTGTTCGTACGCTCTTTGATGACTGTTTCAATTATTTTGCCTATGACTGGTAGTACTGTAATTCCTCTATAGTTGATAGCTTGCTGTCTTGTTCTTGTATTTTGGAAAACTGGTGTTAGTAGTCCCATTTTTAACGATGCTGATACATCCATGCTTGAAGATACATCTTACAAGTATGACTAGCGTTGTTTCTATGTCGGATCCTGCATGGGTAATACACAGGGGCTTGTTTAGTGGGTCAGACGAGGTTTTACTGTCAATGGCGATCGCTATCCTATATAAAAGCGATCGCCATTGACAGTAAAACCTCGTCTGACCCACTAAACAAGCCCCTGTGGGTAATATGTTCTATTATTATGCCCAGGAAATCCGCAGATTTTCCTCTGTTTATTGATCTGATGGCGTTTGTTATTTCATTGTGTGTGACGTTTCTGATGTTATCACGTTGCACAAGTCTGTTTATACTCTGTATATCATCTTTATGATATGTGCTATCTATGTCTGTCTGGTTGCTGAATGTGGCGAGACTTCTGAAATGTTCTTCAAATCCAGTGTATCCATGTATTTGACTCCGTTAACCTCTAGCTCCGTACAACATTTCCTTTCTTCCTGTTGTTACGTACAAGTTTATCCTGATATATGAGTTTGACTATCCCTCTGGTATCTTTCGTCCCTCTTTTATGAAACATTTTTGTATACTTTGTTCTTGTTTCAAGAATGGTTTCCTTCTTGCTTCTTATTTTGGCGATCTTTATTCTTATTGACCGACGGAAGTTCTTCTTTGTTTGATTTTTCTCCTGAAGCATTACATTACTTTTGTTGTTGGGTCTCCCGTGATTTCTCCAAACTTTGTATTTTAGCCTTGCAATTTTTAACGCTGCATGTATTTCAAACGTCCATAATAATTTTGGCTTTGCGTTGAATTTTGCCTTTGAAGATGATGTGAGGTTAGCTGTTTCCCTTAGGAGTTCACATAATTTGGATGTGGCTTGCTCTATTGCTGTTTCTCCCATATTTTCTTTTATTTCGAGGCTGTCTATATGCAAGTTGATGTGAGCAGTATACCAATCTTTGTCTACTTTGTCCCAATTGACCCTTTTTGCAATGTTGCTACTAGCTTGCGGATGACTGTTCTTTGAGTTTTTGTAAGTGAATTTGGTACTCATACGAATTGGGTGATGATCGGATGTGTTTTCTGTCACGTTGTTGAGTACTTGCTTGTTGTTAAATTCACCTTCTGGTAGGTTATGCAAAAAATAGTCTATTTCTGATAACTCCTGCCCAAGCGAGTTAACAAAAGTTCTTTCTTTATTGTCGTATTTCAGGTTATATAAGTCCATTTAATGGAATATCTATCCTGAATTCCATCTTAGGATATCAATCCTGAATTGAATTTAAGGATATCTATCCTGAAGTCCATTTAATGATATCAAGTCCATTTAGAAATATCTATCCTGAAATTGAATTCCATCTTAGGATATCAATCCTGAAGTGAATTTAAGGATATCTATGCTGAAGTCCATTTTAAGGATATCAATCATAAAGTCCATTTAAGGATATCAATCCGGACGTCC
This sequence comes from Mytilus coruscus, assembly GCA_017311375.1. NCBI lineage: Eukaryota > Metazoa > Mollusca > Bivalvia > Mytilida > Mytilidae > Mytilus > Mytilus coruscus. The sequence continues at coordinate 50,488,870 of CM029606.1, read as the reverse complement.
ATTTAAGAACATCAATACTGAAGTTTATTTAAGAATATCAATCCTGAAGTCCATTTAATGATATGAATTCTGAAGTTCATTTAGGAATATCGATCCTGAAGTCCATCTAAGGATATTAATCCTAAAGTCAATTCAATGATATCTATCCTGAAGTCCATTTGAGGATATCAATTCTTAAGTTCATTTAAGGATAGCAATCCTAAAGTCCATTTAGGGATATATCATGATGTCCATTTAGGAAAATCTATCCCGAAGTCCATCTAAGGATATCAATCCTGAAGTCAATTTAAGGATATCTATCCTTAAGTCCTTTTAAGGATATCACTCCGAAAATTCATTTAAGGATATCAATCCTGACGTCCATTTCAAGGATATCAATCCTGAAGTCCATTCAAGGATATCAATGATGAAGTCCATTTAAGAATATTAATTCTGAAGTTCTTTTAAGAATATCTATCATGAAGTCCATTTCAGAGTATAAAACATGAAGCTCATTTAAGGATATCAATCCTGAAGACCATTAAGGGAAATCTATCCTGAAGTCCATCTCAGGATATCAATCCTGAAGTCCATCTCAGGATATCAATCCTGAAGTCCATTTAGGAATATCAATCTTGAAGTCCATTTAAGGACATCAATTCTGAAGTCCGTTGAAGTATATCAATCCTGAAGTCCATTTAAGGATATCAATCCTAAAGTCCATTTAAGGACATCAATTCTGAAGTCCGTTGAAGTATATCAATCCTGAAGTCCATTTAAGGATATCAACCCTGAAGTCCATTGAAGGATATCAATTCTGAAATCTGTTCAAGGATATCAATCCTGAATTCTGTTGAATGATATCAAACGTTGGGTCAATTTGAGTTTTCTTGAAATGTAATTGAAGAGGTCCTGAAATGTCAGCATATTCTGAAAGCGTATTTCTGAGGTCCTCAGTGATTTATGATAAATCTGAGCCTCTTATTAGGTAAGACATATTAGAAATTGTTTGCAGTCGTATCCTGTAAAAACTTGAACCAGATGATATCAGCAACAGATAATTTTATTAGAGCACTTGGGGTTTTATTCACGCTGTCATTTAAGAATATAAATATTGTTTATCCAAGAGCACTTACAGTTACAACAAGAGTGCATACGCTGAAATGTCTCGCCTGCTTTACTGACCATTGATTTTATGTTGAAAGTCTTAAAGATAAAGGTTTAACTAAAAGCATCACAGAAACTCAGGTCAGATAAATACTGTCAGACAGACATATACACCTTACAATTTTTTGTTACACAAAATATATTTGACCTATTGCTTATGATAATTGAAAAACAGACCGAAACAAAAAAAACCTTACCATGAAAATGAGGTCAAGGTCAGATGATACATGTCAGACACATATACACCTCACAATCATTCCATACACCAAATATAGTTAACCTATTGCTTATAGTACTTTAAAAACACACAAAAATGAACCATGAAAATGAGATCAAGGTCAGGTGATACCCACCATACAGACATGTACACCTTACAATCCTTCTATACACCAAATATAGTTGACCTATTGCTTATAGTACTTGAAAATCAGACAAAAACACAAAAACTTAACATTGACCAACGAACCATGAAAATGAGGTCGAGGGCAGATGAAACCTGCCAGACTGACATGTATCCATTACAGTCATTCCATACACCACATACAGTTGACCTGCTGATTATAGTATTTGAGAAACGGACCTAATTATGTAACTTTAACATTGATGACTGATCCATGAAATGAGGTCGAGGTCAGATGAACCCTGACTGACGGACATGTAGACGTTGCAAGGAACCCATATACCAAATATGGTTATCCTATTACTCATAATAAGTGAGAAATTCACTTGACAAAAAAAAAAAAAAAACTCATTTTTTAAAGCAGTCGTTGAACCATGAAAATGTGGTCAAGAACATTGGACATATGACAGACAGAAACTTCGTAACATAAGGTATCTGCACACAAGATATGAAGCACCCAGGTCTTCTACCTTCTGAAATATGAAGCTTTATACAAATAGTTTACGCCGCCGCCTACGCTATTCACATGACAAAAAAAAACTCATTTTTTTTTAAAGCAGTCGTTGAACCATGAAAATGAGGTCAAGAACATTGGACATATGACAGACAGAAACTTCGTAACATAAGGTATCTGCACACAAGATATGAAGCACCCAGGTCTTCTACCTTCTGAAATATGAAGCTTTATACAAATAGTTCACGCCGCCGCCTACGCTGCCGGATAGTAATACCTATGTCTCGCATACTGCGACTTCCGTCGCAGGCGAGACAAAAATCGAAGTTCCCAAAATAATTATCATGATGTCCTATATATAAAATATAAAACCATCAACAGTTTCATTTGGACATTTACGTGGTAAGTATATGCAAAATCATTGGAGGCCTATATCAAATGCCAGTATTCAAAACACATAAAAACTAAATCAAAGATTGTTCCACAGCTAATCTTGGTTTAGGGAGTTATTCCTTTTAAACACATACCTTAAAAAAGAAGGTTGTAGTAAATGTAGTTAGGATGTATTAATACACTGCCACACCTAATCGTTGTGGGGACATTAAATCTGATGATCGAGTTTAGGGAGAATGCCACACTTTCTGCAAGCTAAAGAATTCTTGCAACGACTGGTTAAGGGGTTCACAGGTGCCCTAATGCAAGGGCAAAAGAAAAACATAGCCCCTTTTCTAGTGGCAGTTCAAATGTCTATTCCTCCATCCCTGTCAACCAACTAAGCAAAACCTAAAGGAAGAGATATGATAAAAGCCTTTATTTGGCCCCTGAAATTGCAAAAATAGTTGAATTATTCAAGCCTTTCAAAATAATGTCAGTTTTATTGATATATGAACAGGCTGATATAATATGGACACTTTAGAGCAGAAATGTCATTTGTAATGTTGCTATATGTCACACACATGTTTTGGTGCCAAAAACCTAGTTCAAACGAGGCTGCATGTGTATGCACCTGTCCTAAGTTACACTGGTGTTAAACTTATCGTGGTAACTGCAGTTACCACGATCAGTTTAAGGTAGATGGGGGATCTAAATTAAAATCCATAGAAGTTTTTAATAATTTGTCCAAATGTAGTTTATACCATGCTTTTTCAAAATATAATAAAAAGTATCGGTCACCGGGCTTTTTTTCACGCTACAGGTTGTGCAAAATTGTCAGATTTTGTATAGATTATGCATGGAAAACCCAATTTTGTGTGATAAAAAGAAAACTACACCATAGAATTTAAAGATAAAATATGAGAAGATAGCTTTAATAATATGCTTTCAGATAAGAAAAAGAAAAAATTGGGTCACGGGATTCGTTTTCTTGATACACAATAAAATAGGTAAATTCACAACACATTCTATTATAAAGATTACTTTATCAGAGTTATCTCCCCTTATATCTGAGTTACCTCCCCTAATATGGCAAAGTTGAAAAAAGGTGAATCAAACAAAAAATTCTGTTTTTTTTTTTTGTAAAATACAGTCCCGTAAATATGATAAAACACAATTTTTGTCGAGCCTGCTACTTTTGTCGCAGAAAGCTCGACATAGGGATAGTGATCCGGCGGCGGCGGCGGCGGCGGCGGCCGTTAGCTAACTTCTTAAAAGCTTTGTATTTTAGAAGGTGGAAGACCTGGATGCTTCATACTTTGTATATAGATGCCTTATGTTACGAAGTTTCCGTCTGTCACGTGTCCATTGTCCATGACCTCATTTTCATGGTTCAGTGACTACTTGAAAAAAACAGTTAAGATTTTTTGTAATGTTAATTTCTCTCTTATAATGAGTAATAGGATAACTATATTTGGTATGTGCGTACCTTGCAAGGTCCTCATGCCCGTCAGACAGTTTTCACTTGACCTCGACCTCATTTCATGGATCAGTGAACAAGGTTAAGTTTTGGTGGTCAAGTCCATATCTCAGATACTAGAAGCAATAGGTCTAGCATATTCGGTGTATGGAAGGACTGTAAGGGTACATGTCCAACTGGCAGGTGTCATCTGACCTTGACCTCATTTTCATGGTTCAGTGGTTATAGTTAAGTTTTTGTGTTTTGGTCTGTCTACTATATTTGGTGTATGAAATGATTGAAAGGTGTACATGTCTAGCTGGCAGGTGTCTCCTGACCTTGACTTCATTTTCATGGTTCAGTGGTCAATGTTAAATTTTTGAGTTTTGGTCTTTTTTCTAATACTATATGCAATAGGTCAACTATATTTGGTGTATGGAAATATTTTATGATGTACATGTCAGTCTGGCCGTTTTATTTTACCTTGACCTCATTTTCACGGTTCATAGCTCAGTGTTAAGTTTTTGTGTTTTGGTCTGTTTTTCTATTACTATAAGCAATAGGTCAACTATATTTGTTGTATGGAAGGATTACAAGCTGTACATGTCTGCCTGGCATGGTTCATCTGACCTTGACCTCATTTTCATGGTTCATTAGTCAATGTTTAGTTTTCTTGGTTAAGTCTGTATCTTAGAAACTATAAGCAATAGGTCAACTATATTTTGTGTATTGAATGATTGTAAGGTGTACATGTATTTCTTGTTTGGTTTATATGACCTTGACCTCATTTTCTTGGATCATGTTAAATTTATGTGATAGTTGTAGTAAAGCTTTATATTTAGAACTATCAACATAATATCAATGATTAGTAAAGAAGGCGAGACATTTCAGCGTGTGCACTCTTGTCTATATTAATACGAAAAGTCTTACACCTGAATTACATACTACTCTCGAAATTTGCACATTTCATTAAAGATCTTGACCGATTGTTATCTGCTTTATCAAAATCCAAGATAGAGGAAGACACCCCAGTGAAGTTAGGAGCCTGTTGTTCAGTGGTTGTCGTTTGTTGTTTGTTTTACACGTCATTTTGGGCCCTTTTATAGCTTGCTGTTTGGTGTGAGCCAAGGCTCCGTGTTGAAAGGCGTACTTTGACCTATAATTGTTTACTTTTTACACATTGTGACTTGGATGGAGACAGGGGCGTAGCTACCTTCTTAATGAAGTGGAATCACAAACTAAAGGGCGAAGGGTCTTGGGCCGCCTAAAGCCCCCAGTATTGCCCTGGTAAGGGGACCAGAGGACGAAGCCTCCCGGAAGCTCCGCATATATAGCGTTTCAAAACAATCACAACCGTAAAAAAATTTCGACATTTTTGTTGTGTTTTTTTTATCAACTATTTGTTTAACTTCGAGTCGAATGAAGACTAAACATTGTCGTTTGCGTTTTTTGTACGCCGTGAAAACTTTTAAAATCACGGAGATTTGTTCCATATGCTAGTATTTGTATTGAGCAAAGAAGTTGTATAAAAAACAAATCACAAACTAAAGGGCGAAGGGTCTTTGGCCGCCTAAAGCCCCCAGTATTGCGCTGGTAAGGGGCCAGAGGCCGAAGCCTCCCGGAAGCTCCGCATATATAGCGTTTCAAAACAATCACAACCGTAAAAAATTTGGACATTTTTGTTGTGTTTTTTTATCAACTATTTGTTTAACTTCGAGTCGAACGAAGACTAAACATTGTCGTTTGCGTTTTTTGTACGCCGTGAAAGCTTTTAAAATCACGGAGATTTGTTCCATATGCTAGTATTTGTATTGAGCAAAGAAGTTGTATAAAAAACAAACAATAAACATAAACACAATACTATATGTGGAGTTTCAGATAGCATAAACATCATTGGATACCAAATACTTGGTGGACACATTCTCCAATATTTTGCTTAACATATGTATTTAGATGTTTAAAAATTTTGGGGTAAAATAAAACTCTACAAGAGAGGCCAGCGAAATGAATTTCTAATTCTACGCAGTTAGGAATTCTTGAAGTTGAAATTAATCAACTTTTTCTGAGGGAATGGTACTTTGATCACGATCTTTTTCATGATCTGCTTTTGTTTGTTATCCAGCTAATTAACAAATACATATGCATTCGACTAGTTGTATGGCAATATCTAGATAACAGACGTGTATTAAAAGTTAATTTGGTGTATCTTTCGAACAAGAATCAGCAGTTTAGTGTCCGAATCGGACAGAAAATTCATTATAAAATTGAATGACCACATAGTCCAGTAAAACGAATTAGATTTAACAATTTATTTATATGCTTTTACCAAGGATTTGTATTGTATATCTTACTATACAAATCCTTGCTTTTACAATCAACCATTCGTACAGACGGCCCATATAGAAACGACTTCGAATTATCGAATCTATACACAAGATGTTTTTTTGTAAAATAAATAAAAACGATATACATGTACTGGAAAATGTGTGCTTTTTTATAATAACAGCAGTTACAACTTCTCATCTACTAGTATACGGAACTATTGATTGATTGAATGGTTATTAATGTCCGGTAGCAAATATTACATGCACACCAGGACGAGAATACGTTGACGTGATGTGAAAATGAACTATTCGTGTTGTCAAGACCTACATACTTAGTCAATTTTGAACTAGTTCACAAGGTAACAGTCATTATTCGCGGATCGATACGAGTTTGAAGAAGAGTCTTCATTCGAGTAAGTTGTGTGCTTTGGGGCGAAGCAGAAAATAATTATTTTCAAGTTTTTTTGTTAAACCTAAAGGGATTTTGTTTTTTTTTGCACTCAAAGCAAGTAAACGTTATGGTGGTGGTACCGACAACTATGTAGCTGGTATTTTCTAAACAATGCCAGTAATATAAAAAGTTCAGCTAAGTTTACACCAGTTGTATGTATTTATCGTACACATACATGTCTTACAGGATTAAAAATTTCGCTGCATGTGTATTCCTCTTGCTTTTATTCTTTGTGTAGTTTTTAACATGCATACATAGAAAGACCAATTCCTATATGTTAACTTGTCCCTCTGTCTCTCGCTCTGTTTTTTTTTTTTTTTTTTGTTTTTTTTTTTTTTAAAACGACGTGGATGCATGTGCTGCGTGCCTCCGGGTAGCTACGCCCCTGGGAGAGTTGTCTCATTGGCACTCATACCACATCTTCTAATTTTATGAAATTGAAATATTTGACCATAAAAGGCCATTTTTCACACTGCTTTACAGCAAAAGATATTTAAGAGGCAAAATACACCTAGTAGAAAAATATCTTTTGGGTAAAGCTGTCTCTCATAATCTTAATAGCTAAGACAAGACCTCAAAATAAAGCTTATTTTGTCAGTTTTTATAGTTTTGCACAGCATGCTAGGAGTTCAAAGCCCTAATGTTACTGTGTTAGACAAAATATAAATACAAACGATTGATAGTTGAATATCCTGTGAACATTAAAAGCCTGTTATTTGGCGGATTTATAATAATTTTTGATTTTCCAATTCAGGGGGTAAAAAAAGTGGCCTTATTGTACCTTCCTTGTTCTCGTCCTGAATACTAATAAAACAGTGAACCTGTGAGCTACTGCTCACTAATGATACCCCGCCCGCTAAAAGTATAAGGTAAACAGGAAGTTGTTGAGTGATGAATCTGAAAAGGAATCACACGGTATAGCTGACTCATATAAACCCTGAAACCAAATTTCAGAAATCCTTGGAATGTAGTTCCTGAGAAAGTTGCGATGAAAAATATTCATGGGACGGATGGATGGACTGACGGACAGACAGAGGTAAAACAGTATACCCCCACTTTTTTAAAGCGGGGGTATAAATATTGTCACTGGATGTAAACCCAACAACAATCCATCAAATAATTGTCTAAATTGATACCCCCAATATGTCCAGTAAATACAGAAATTATTGAGGTATTTAATAATGCCAATGATGTGAGTATTGAAATAATAAGAACTCATATTTCTAAAGCACACAATAATTTCTAAATTTACAGTAGTTAATAATAATTGTAGCATAAGTACAAAGTAGATGTTCATATTTCATTCTTTATTTATAATAAATGAATAAAAAGGTAAACAAAACAGACACTAACAATCATATAAGCATTTGGAAAGCACAAATAATTATCATAAAATTAGCACTTTTTGTCACAATGTAAGACTTGCTGTCATGGAAAATGTGCTCTTCTCTATTTCATTATTCTAGCCAGAAGTCAATAAGTGGCCTTTACCCGCAATAAATAAATATGATATAAACATATATGTAATAAACCCTGTAGAAAATAAAATGATTTTAATAGAATTTCCAACATTTCTTTGATAAACATGTTAAATTGGTGACTTAATGCTTGTTCAGAAACATTATCATTTAGTTGTTGGGCAATAAAATTCTCATCAAGAAGATTTGCCTCTCTTGTTTTAGAATTTTGCCAGATATTCGAAGCCTCTGGTTTTATCCATGCAGTGCCATTAAAAATTTTGCCCGCTAATTCCTACTTCTCTTTAACAATTTTATTACAATTAGTTTCAAAAGCCATATTTTAAAATCTTATAAAATCCTTGTTATTTTTTCATTGTTTTGAATGAAAGAAGGTGCCAATGTTAAATGTAAGAAAAATTTAGAGAGAATCATTTCCGTCAAATTTTCAATGGCTTATATCTCAGAAACAAGCACATGGACCCTTCATTTTTTCTGATTTTTAGTTTTTATTTATATACTATCAATTTATAACAGTCTTTTAAAAGCTTGTTATTTTGAAACAGAGGAGCGAACATCCAATGCACTACCCTCTTTGACTTCATTTTAACTTTGATGCAATGGTTTATGTGAAATTATATGTTTGTAGTTTTACAAAACTGAAGAATATTAATAAAATCTGTATCATATAATGTAAAATATTAAAGAAAGAAAAGAATTCAATATTAAAACAAATTTTACCCAGTAGTAATACATAAAAAATCTAGCATAAAATAATGAGCAAAAATTAAACAGAAAATCAAAAAATACAAATATAAAACTGCCATGCCATAAAATAATTATATATTAATTAACTAAAATAGTTAATTGAAATAATAAAATACTAACTGATTATATTGTTTACAAGCAATTAATTGACACACCCCTTTCAGAAACTCACTTCAAAATCAATGAAAATGACTCTAAAACTATAACTTCAAGCCAGTTATTTACCTTTGCCAAAAGAATTACTTTATGCAGCATATAAAGAGTCAATTACCATGATTACCTGATTTCAATACCTTGTTAAATTTGAAAAAATCTAGAATATAAAATTCAATTTATTGTTATCAAACTCAATAACACAGCTGGGAATGTTTGTATACAAGAAGAATTAAAAAATCTTTTAGTTTTAATTTTTTTTGCATGCTTTTGAAACCGTACTTCTTCCTTGGAAAGGAGACATAACTCATTTCAATTTTAAAAGAATCAAAATGCAGAAAATAGATTTTTCAAAGGGGTCATAGCTATCAGTTTTATCAATACAATACACTATGCTTTATTTAAAAAACACTCTGTCACATTCACATGTAAAACAAGAGGTAAATATATATAAAATACAATCACATACGATCGTAGAGAGAAATAAAGCAACTCTAAAATGGATTATATTAATAATCACTATACTTTATAATACTTTAATGTGGTACCAAACACCTTGACTAAATTAATTTGGCTTGTTTAATTTTCATAAAATTTTGACAAAATATTTACTTTGACCCTTTGACAAAAATATAAAAAGTTCAAAAAACTTGTACCACACACTTTATCGCAAAAATTTCATTGGATATATAGCAGTTTGAAAAACACTAATTTTGATCATTGAGAAGCTTAATATTTCCTTAACAATAGAACGTGATTAAAACGTTCAGCTGATTTTTACAGAGTTATCTCCCTGTAGTGTTTTGTACCACCTTAATTAACTTTAAAATGAATAGAGATATATTTTGTAGTACCTTTATATTACACACTGATAGAAATCCTTATCATTTTCATTACCAGAAAAACTCTTATTTTATGCTGATTTTTGATGTCATTCAAATGTTTGTTTGGCAAACTGGTTCCCTGCATCCTTGAATTGACAAGGTCATTGTCCCCACTAAACATTTTTCATGCATCCTTTGTATTCTTATGTATAGTATTTAACCCTACCTACAGTATGAATGACTATTGGAAAAAATGCTTACTGGCCAGACAAGTCTAAAATTGATTGGATGATACGTAAAAGCAGAATCTAATATTTTAGCAAACACAATATTACTAAAGAATATAAAAACACTACTATCATTCATACTTATTAACTAATGAAGATTAATTACATGATAGTGTCGCAAAGCTGTATAAAATATAAAATGACAGGTTTATTTAGATTAGAAAAATTTATTTGAACTTATAGTTCATTTTACCTTTCTCTTTATCAATTCATATTTTTCTTATATGCTTAAATACCAATACACAATGTATAATTTATTTTAAATTTTAGATTAAGCAAAAATACACACATATGCATAAGGAAATATTGCAGTAAAATCGTTTGTTTACACTTGACAGTAATGAGGAGTCAATTATTTCTATTTCTGATTTATGAAATGTATAACTGATTGTTTGTTTTACACGTCATTTTGGGCCCTTTTATAGCTTGCTGTTTGGTGTGAGCCAAGGCTCCGTGTTGAAAGGCGTACTTTGACCTATAATTGTTTACTTTTTACACATTGTGACTTGGATGGAGACAGGGGCGTAGCTACCTTCTTAATGAAGTGGAATCACAAACTAAAGGGCGAAGGGTCTTGGGCCGCCTAAAGCCCCCAGTATTGCCCTGGTAAGGGGACCAGAGGACGAAGCCTCCCGGAAGCTCCGCATATATAGCGTTTCAAAACAATCACAACCGTAAAAAAATTTGGACATTTTTGTTGTGTTTTTTTATCAACTATTTGTTTAACTTCGAGTCGAATGAAGACTAAACATTGTCGTTTGCGTTTTTGTACGCCGTGAAAGCTTTTAAAATCACGGAGATTTGTTCCATATGCTAGTATTTGTATTGAGCAAAGAAGTTGTATAAAAAACAAATCACAAACTAAAGGGCGAAGGGTCTTTGGCCGCCTAAAGCCCCCAGTATTGCGCTGGTAAGGGGGCCAGAGGGCGAAGCCTCCCGGAAGCTCCGCATATATAGCGTTTCAAAACAATCACAACCGTAAAAAATTTGGACATTTTTGTTGTGTTTTTTTATCAACTATTTGTTTAACTTCGAGTCGAACGAAGACTAAACATTGTCGTTTGCGTTTTTTGTACGCCGTGAAAGCTTTTAAAATCACGGAGATTTGTTCCATATGCTAGTATTTGTATTGAGCAAAGAAGTTGTATAAAAAACAAACAATAAACATAAACACAATACTATATGTGGAGTTTCAGATAGCATAAACATCATTGGATACCAAATACTTGGTGGACACATTCTCCAATATTTTGCTTAACATATGTATTTAGATGTTTAAAAATTTTTGGGGTAAAATAAAAACTCTACAAGAGAGGCCAGCGAAATGAATTTCTAATTCTACGCAGTTAGGAATTCTTGAAGTTGAAATTAATCAACTTTTTCTGAGGGAATGGTACTTTGATCACGATCTTTTTCATGATCTGCTTTTGTTTGTTATCCAGCTAATTAACAAATACATATGCATTCGACTAGTTGTATGGCAATATCTAGATAACAGACGTGTATTAAAAGTTAATTTGGTGTATCTTTCGAACAAGAATCAGCAGTTTAGTGTCCGAATCGGACAGAAAATTCATTATAAAATTGAATGACCACATAGTCCAGTAAAACGAATTAGATTTAACAATTTATTTATATGCTTTTACCAAGGATTTGTATTGTATATCTTACTATACAAATCCTTGCTTTTACAATCAACCATTCGTACAGACGGCCCATATAGAAACGACTTCGAATTATCGAATCTATACACAAGATGTTTTTTTGTAAAATAAATAAAAACGATATACATGTACTGGAAAATGTGTGCTTTTTTATAATAACAGCAGTTACAACTTCTCATCTACTAGTATACGGAAACTATTGATTGATTGAATGGTTATTAATCACGGTCCGGTAGCAAATATTACATGCACACCAGGACGAGAATACGTTGACGTGATGTGAAAATGAACTATTCGTGTTGTCAAGACCTACATACTTAGTCAATTTTGAACTAGTTCACAAGGTAACAGTCATTATTCGCGGATCGATACGAGTTTGAAGAAGAGTCTTCATTCGAGTAAGTTGTGTGCTTTGGGGCGAAGCAGAAAATAATTATTTTCAAGTTTTTTTGTTAAACCTAAAGGGATTTTGTTTTTTTTTGCACTCAAAGCAAGTAAACGTTATGGTGGTGGTACCGACAACTATGTAGCTGGTATTTTCTAAACAATGCCAGTAATATAAAAAGTTCAGCTAAGTTTACACCAGTTGTATGTATTTATCGTACACATACATGTCTTACAGGATTAAAATTTCGCTGCATGTGTATTCCTCTTGCTTTTATTCTTTGTGTAGTTTTTAACATGCATACATAGAAAGACCAATTCCTATATGTTAACTTGTCCCTCTGTCTCTCGCTCTGTTTTTTTTTTTTTTGTTTGTTTTTTTTTTTGAAAACGACGTGGATGCATGTGCTGCGTGCCTCCGGGTAGCTACGCCCCTGGGAGAGTTGTCTCATTGGCACTCATACCACATCTTCTAATTTTATGAAATTGAAATATTTGACCATAAAAGGCCATTTTTCACACTGCTTTACAGCAAAAGATATTTAAGAGGCAAAATACACCTAGTAGAAAAATATCTTTTGGGTAAAGCTGTCTCTCATAATCTTAATAGCTAAGACAAGACCTCAAAATAAAGCTTATTTTGTCAGTTTTTATAGTTTTGCACAGCATGCTAGGAGTTCAAAGCCCTAATGTTACTGTGTTAGACAAAATATAAATACAAACGATTGATAGTTGAATATCCTGTGAACATTAAAAGCCTGTTATTTGGCGGATTTATAATAATTTTTGATTTTCCAATTCAGGGGGTAAAAAAAGTGGCCTTATTGTACCTTCCTTGTTCTCGTCCTGAATACTAATAAAACAAGTGAACCTGTGAGCTACTGCTCACTAATGATACCCCCGCCCGCTAAAAGTATAAGGTAAACAGGAAGTTGTTGAGTGATGAATCTGAAAAGGAATCACACGGTATAGCTGACTCATATAAACCCTGAAACCAAATTTCAGAAATCCTTGGAATGTAGTTCCTGAGAAAGTTGCGATGAAAAATATTCATGGGACGGATGGATGGACTGACGGACAGACAGAGGTAAAACAGTATACCCCCACTTTTTTAAAGCGGGGGTATAAATATTGTCACTGGATGTAAACCCAACAACAATCCATCAAATAATTGTCTAAATTGATACCCCAATATGTCCAGTAAATACAGAAATTATTGAGGTATTTAATAATGCCAATGATGTGAGTATTGAAATAATAAGAACTCATATTTCTAAAGCACACAATAATTTCTAAATTTACAGTAGTTAATAATAATTGTAGCATAAGTACAAAGTAGATGTTCATATTTCATTCTTTATTTATAATAAATGAATAAAAAGGTAAACAAAACAGACACTAACAATCATATAAGCATTTGGAAAGCACAAATAATTATCATAAAATTAGCACTTTTTGTCACAATGTAAGACTTGCTGTCATGGAAAATGTGCTCTTCTCTATTTCATTATTCTAGCCTTAAGTCAATAAGTGGCCTTTACCCTCAATAAATATATATGATATAAACATATATGTAATAAACCCTGTAGAAAATAAAATGATTTTAATAGAATTTCCAATATTTCTTTGATAAACATGTTAAATTGGTGACTTAATGCTTGTTCAGAAACATTATCATTTAGTTGTTGGGCAATAAAAATTCTCATCAAGAAGATTTGCCTCTCTTGTTTTAGAATTTTTGCCAGATATTTGGAATCCTCTGGTTTTATCCATGCAGTGCCATTAAAAATTTTGCCCGCTAATTCCTACTTCTCTTTAGCAATTTTATTACAATTAGTTTCAAAAAGCCATATTTTAAAATCTAATAAAATCCTTGTTATTTTTTCATTGTTTTTGAATGAAAGAAGGTGCCAATGTTAAATGTAAGAAAAAATTTAGAGAGAATCATTTCCCGTCAAATTTTCAATGGCTTATATCTCAGAAACAAGCACATGGACCAATCATTTTTTTCTGATTTTTTAGTTTATTTATAACAGTCTTTTAAAAAGCTTGTTATTTTGAAACAGAGGAGCGAACATCCAATGCACTACCCTCTTTGACTTCATTTTAACTTTGATGCAATGGTTTATGTGAAATTATATGTTTGTAGTTTTACAAAACTGAAGAATATTAATAAAATCTGTATCATATAATGTAAAATATTAAAGAAAGAAAAGAATTCAATATTAAAACAAATTTTACCCAGTAGTAATACATAAAAAAATCTAGCATAAAATAATGAGCAAAAATTAAACAGAAAATCAAAAAATACAAATATAAAACTGCCATGCCATAAAATAATTATATATTAATTAACTAAAATAGTTAATTGAAATAATAAAATACTGACTGATTATATTGTTTACAAGCAATTAATTGACACACCCCTTTCAGAAACTCACTTCAAAATCAATGAAAATGACTCTAAAACTATAACTTCAAGCCAGTTATTTACCTTTGCCAAAAGAATTACTTTATGCAGCATATAAAGAGTCAATTACCATGATTACCTGATTTCAATACCTTGTTAAATTTGAAAAAAATCTAGAATATAAAATTCAATTTATTGTTATCAAACTCAATAACACAGCTGGAAATGTTTGTATACAAGAAGAATTAAAAAAATCTTTTAGTTTTTAATTATTTTTGGCATGCTTTTGAAACCGGTAACTCTTCCTTGGAAAGGAGACATAACTCATTTCAATTTTAAAAGAATCAAAATGCAGAAAATAGATTTTTCAAAGGGGTCATAGCTATCAGTTTTATCAATACAATACACTCTGTCACATTCACATGTAAAACAAGAGGTAAATATATATAAAATACAATCACATACGATCGTAGAGAGAAATAAAGCAACTCTTAAATGGATTATTTTAATAATCACTATACTTTATAATACTTTAACGTGGTACCAAACACCTTGACTAAAATTAATTTGGCTTGTTTAATTTTCATAAAATTTTGACAAAATATTTACTTTGACCCTTTGACAAAAATATAAAAGTTCAAAAACTTGTACCACACACTTTATCCGAAAAATTCATTGGATATATAGCAGTTTGAAAACACTAATTTTGATCATTGGGAAGCTTAATATTTCCTTAACAATAGAACGTGATTAAAACGTTCAGCTGATTTTACAGAGTTATCTCCTGTAGTGTTTTGTACCACCTTAATTAACTTTGAAATGAAAAGAGATATATTTTGTAGTACCTTTATATTACACACTGATAGAAATCCTTATCATTTTCATTACCAGAAAAACTCTTATTTTATGCTGATTTTTGATGTCATTCAAATGTTTGTTTGGCAAACTGGTTCCCTGCATCCTTGAATTGACAAGGTCATTGTCCCCACTAAACATTTTTCATGCATCCTTTGTATTCTTATGTATAGTATTTAACCCTGCCTACAGTATGAATGACTATTGGAAAAAAATGCATACTGGCCAGACAAGTCTAAAATTGATTGGATGATACGTAAAAAGCAGAAGCCGTAGAATCTAATATTTTAGCAAACGCAATATTACTAAAGAATATAAAAAAAACACTACTATCATTCATATTTATTAACTAATGAAGATTAATTACATGATAGTGTCGCAAAGCTGTATAAAATGCAAAAATGACAGGTTTATGTAGATTAGAAAAAATTTATTTGAACTTATAGTTCATTTTACCTTTTCTCTTTATCAATTCATATTTTTCTTATATGCTTAAATACCAATACACAATGTATTATTTATTTTAAATTTTAGATTAAGCAAAAATACACACATATGCATAAGGAAATATTGCAGAAAAAATCGTTTGTTTACACTAGACAGTAATGAGGAGTCAATTATTTCTATTTCTGATTTATGAAATGTATAACTGATGTATCATTGAGCAATATCACACCACAAAGGCATGTGATTGTCAAAACAAACACTTGATTTCATAGAAAATAAAATATTATATACAGGTGACTCCATAGGGGCCATTAGGGGTCTTCTAAATCTGATTTGATTCAAACTACTTCTAGGGCAAAAAAAAACATGTGCATGCCTATGGCATACAATCGTAGCTTAGAATATTTATAGCCTCTTGTTTATTTTAAAAAGTAAAATATTTGATATGCTTATATATAATATTCGTTGTAAATTTTAGATTGAGCAAAATTTCGTAAGTTTGTTCTATCTTCATCATGTTCATTCCCATATTTTTGAAAAGTATTGCAGTAAATACATTTTGTGTCTACTTTTGATTGCAACAAGGAGCCAATTTTTTTTTTACAGTTGACTATCAGGTCAGCCTTCAAATCTGAATTTGATTAAAACCATTTTTTTTCAAAATAGTCCTAGGCTTAACTTGAGTCGACTGGGTATTGCTTAAAATTTAAAATCAAACCAAGCAGAGTACACCACATATATGTACATTGCATACACTTTTTTTAAAAATTTTATATATATTTTTGTAAAACGTAACAAGTTCAGTGATATCTTTATAAAAGTGTGAGACAATTCAATGATTACTAAAAACATTGCCAATAAAATGACCACCCCCCCTAATTAAATAGAAAATAAAACAATACAATACAAGAGTTTCATGGCATTTGGATTATGAATGTTTCAACTATTTCGATAAAAGCACCATTCCAAGAAATAAAAATATTTAAAAATATTGACAATACATTTCGACACATTATATAAGTTAAATCTGTGACTAGAGTTATGTACTAAATAGAACACACTTTTGCATAAATATTGTTTGAATAATATAATTTATAGTTAAAATGTGAGTTTAAAATTACCTCCATTTCTTCCAACAATCATTTATTTAAAAAATATCTCTTATTGATAGCCAGTTTATAAGTGTTTTGATTGATACTGTGTTTCTTGTGCTTCTTTTATTTTGAACTCTTCACTGTTAAAATATTATGACATTATTGTTCCTTGCCATTCACTGATTATTTTATTTTGACAGCATAGAAAGGTGACCATGCCTGTTGAGATCATCCAAAAGTAAAATAAATTTTTGAAAATTGTATAAATATAATTAGAAATTCTACTATTGTATTATGCAGTAAAACATCTCAACTCTTTACAGTAAAATTTTTCAACATTTGAAATACTCGGCAAGCCTAATTATTTGAAAATTTATTAAAATTTATTAAATGTCTCAACATAAGAAAATACATTTCATTCAGTGCAAAATTATAATCTAAACACACAAATTGGTTCATAATGCACTTAATTCTAAAATAATTTATCAGACATTTAAAAGCATTACAGATTGTTTTGATAACAACTTTATATCATAAAACATTAGCCATTGGAGTTTTTGTTTTAAATATAGAAGGTTTAAGAACTAAATGAACAAAAAGTATTTAAAGGAATCTTTTGTATCAATTGATTTAAAAATATGTATAATTATTACTACATTTGGCACATGTGCTATCATGCTTTCTGGTTTAATTTGACTGAAAAAATTAGCATAGGATTTAAGCTTATAGCATATACATCCTATAATAAGCACTTTACAATTGTTTAAAATAGTGCTTTCTTCATTTCACCATCCTAATCCTGTTTGTTTACGAAGATTGTCTAAAAAGTTATCATTGATTATCCTCTGTTGTAAAATAGCCATCATCATCATCATCATCAATCATCTAAAAAACAGAAAATATATAAATTAGTGCTGAATTAAAAGGACTTCAGTAGGGTCACAAGGTCATGTTTAAAAATTGCCTCAGATCACTAGGTCACTTTAAATCAAATTTAAGGATTTAACAATAAACATGAACTAAAGGTCACAGGTCCATATTATCAGGTTGAAAGGTCGCTTGCCAAACCCCCATGGTTGCAGGTTTGCTTTGAGCATGTTGGAACTACGTTTATAACACAACTTGCGCAAATTTAAATATAGAATCTTACACTGGTACCAGTGGATTATCTGATTTATGCAATGGAGATAGTTAAATATATAACTATCTAGATTGAACAAATCCGATAATCAACGAGTAACTATGTAAGAATCAGATCTCTAATGATTATCAAATAAATTTTTCATACTTGATAAATTAAAATTCCCTTAAAGTGTCTTGTGTCATTCCTGATTTCTACGTCATACACATACAAAATTGTAAGCTCAGTATTTTGATGAGTTTGTTTTACCTATTTGACCATTGATAAGAATTACAGCCAATTTGTTGATAAACTACAGATGATTTTTCCTTTTATCATATTAAATACACCTTATTACTATTTATCCACCATTACTGGACATCACAGACATGCACATAAAATGTTGATGTTACAAGAGAAAATGTCTGATATAACAATGCAAAAGTGATTTTTGTATGACCTCAATAGTTCACAAAATCTCATGGTCAAGTGTCACAGATTACAAATAGTGAAATTGTTTTTTGTGTTTGTCAAAATATTGTTATGGTACATTTGATGTGAATTATCTCCTTTTGCAATGTTTAAATTATTTCCCTGAAAAAGATCATATACAGGTAAATTTCATTTTTAGAAACTAAAATTTGGAATTCTGACAACATTCTTTGTATGCATTTTTCCTTAAATCTCATTATTCAATCACATACTTTTATCTGTTGATAAAGTATCACACAAATAAAGGCAGACAATACTGTGGATTCACTATTATACCAATTGTTGTGGATTTTGTGGGTACTGGTGAACCAGGATTTAATTTTTCAAAATTTTCAACAAGCTTCTATGCAGACTTTTGTAAAACCACAAAACCAAATATTTACGAAAATACAATTTTCCTTAATCCACGAAAATTGGTTTTCACAAAAATAAATGAATCCACAATAATCTATATCTAACACTTACAAAGTCACCACTATCAGCTTGGTCCATTGTACTGTGTCCCGTCTTTTACTGGTACCCATCGCTAATTTAATTTTCTGAAGCTCAGTCTCTAGGTCTTGAGAGTCTGGATGATCCAATGGGAATTCAGGTTTGGCAAATAAAATTTTGGCAACTTGTTTTGAAAGGCTTTGAGGGTCTGCAAAAAAAAAAAAGAATAAGATAGATATTTAAACATTTTTCCATGGCTTTATTTAAAATAGGGTATAGTCAAGTATAACATATGTATGATGGGGTGAAAAGGGGGTGCTTATGTCCCAATCCCCCTTTTTTGTAATTTTTTAACCATTTCACACTTTTTTCCTTCATTTTCCCAGATCCCACTATTTTCTAATCCCCTGTATACCACATCCCTAAATTTTTACCCCTATATCCCATATCCCAAAAGTATATCACTCTACTCGTGTATTGATCATGACAAGACAGACAAATGTTTATTAAAAATATTAGCTTCCACGTTCAGATATTTGAGCTATTTAACAATAAATGATAGATGCTTAACCAATTTCCTTGAAAATGGTGAATTCGACTTCAGTTTTATCAAAAGCATTTTAAAACTTTTCGGTTAATAAAAGAACAGAGTTCCAATGTCCCCATGATGCACATATTTTATCTATCCAAGGTATAAGGGCAATAACTAAAAACACTTTTTCTTTGTTCTTTAAAACTTTTATAAATATCTATAGGCTTCAGAGCAAATGCAATGCAATTTCTATTACAATTAATATTTCCAAGAGGAATAACTCATTAAAATTGTTGATCAGCACTGATTTTCGAAAGTGTCAAAGACATTACTGATATAAACCTATGATATAAGTTTCATAAAATTCTGGAAAGATTTGTTCACATGAGAGTGCTAACAATGCAATTTTCCATGTAATCAATATTTCCAAGGGCATAACTCTTTAAAAATAATTGATAGGCACTGATTTTCGAATTTATCCAAGACATTTATGAAATAAACCTATAATATAAATTTCATAAAAATCTGGCAAGAATTGTACACATGAGAGTGCTCACAAGGCAATTTTCCATATAAATCAAAATTTCCAAGGGCTTAACTCTTTTAAAAATAATTGATCGGCACTGATTTTCCAACTTGTCAAAGGCATTGCTGATATAAACCTATGATATAAGTTTCATAAAATTCTGGCTAGAATTGTATACATGAGAGCTCTAACAATGCAATTTTCCAATTAATTAATGTTTCTAAGGGCATCACTCTTTTAAAATAATTGATCAGCACTGATTTTCGAACTCGTCCAAGACATTTCTTATATGAACCTATGATATAAGTTTCATAAAATTCTGGCAAGAATTGTACACATGAGAGTGTTAACAATGCAATTTTCCATATAATTAATGTTTCCAAGGGCATAACTCTTTAAAAATAATTGATCGGCACTGATTTTCGAATTCTTCCTAGACAGTGCTGATATAAACCTATGATATAAGTTTCATAAAAATCTGTCAAGAATTGTACACCTGAGAGCGCTTACAAGAACGGATGGATGCCCAGTATTTTTCCATGTCCCCACAACGCGTTGCGCAGAGGACAATTAAAATTACTCAGAAAGAACTAAACCAACTAGTTTTATCAAGCAACAACTTTTAACTTTAACAGCTGACTATGATTATTGTTGTTTCATAGTTTATGGAATGAAAAAAATCTTAATAGTTACTGCAGGAGCAGATCCAAGGTCACAGGAAAGGTCACATGCTATTGTCCAAAATGGTAAAATACCCACCAAGTGTAGCTATGCGATTCATTTTAATGAATTAAAGCATAGAAATGATACTTTGAAGGGTGTGTGTTTTTACACCCTCTACCCCTGAATTTACAACTATAGAAATGCACTGAATAAATATATGAATAAAAAGATATGTTGTGATTGCCAATGAGACAACTTTCCACAAGAGATCAAATGATAAAGAAGTTAGCAACTATAGGTTACTGTACAACATTCAACAATGAGAAAAACCCATATCCCATAGCAAGCTATAAAAGGTCCTTACATGACAAACGTAAAACAATTCAAACGAGAAAACTAACTGTGTTTATAATTCTTAAGTACACACTATCAAAGCTTATATTTCATTTCGTTATCATGTTGTTGTCCTAAACACCTCTGACCCTAATTTCTTTTATTCATAGATTAAAATTACCAAAATTCATTTTAGTGGCTAATTCTTCTTGTAATCTAGGCACATCCGACAGAGAGACAACTTGTAAGGCACTGTCAATCAAACTGAATAGCTCCACCTTATCTTCTTTACTCATCGCATACAAATTGGCCATCTGAAAATAAAAATAAGAAATGCAACTGATGTATCTTTTCTGTCAAGTTATGTAACAAATATCTTCATGTTCCCACTGGTTGTTGATTAAATGTTTGTTTTGTTTCTGTATTTCACAATATGATTGTTGGGCAAATAATGACAGTATTTGCATATTCTTGTTCATGAATTGTTTGTTATAAGCCTACAACTTTGTTAGTAAAGGAATTGTTGAAGTGCTAACTACATCAAGCAAAGAATTCTGCTCAAACCGATAAAATATTTGCCACTTGACGTTATTGAAATAACAATCAATCAATTAATATAAAGACAGTTCTATCATAAAAGTTCCGTTCGAACCTTTGTACAAATGACACTTGGTGATTTTTAGTAATGTCTTACACCAGAAAAGTTCATCAATTAATCTCGCCTTTATGACGTCATTTACAAGATAGAGGGCATGTCTGTATCCTTGCACTATTACAGTTCATCAAGAGTCTTGGGGATTGTCATTCAGCAGGATAAACTAGAAATAATTTTGTTAAGTAAGTGCGTAATTACATTTTCCTTACAGCAGTGCTGATTAACAATGATTAAAATTTAATTTGAGGAATATTTTGTATAATATAGCACTAATTTTTTAACCACTAACTTAATATGGAATGGAAATGACAATCAATGCCTGTAAACAATGAACATGATGAATGACCTTTACTGAAACCAAAGTTTTTGGCAGAATTGCAACGAACTTAAAAATGCTGTATTATGTGTGTTATAAGTTGATGCATTATGAATCTACAATTGCTCTTGTCTTTCTTTGTCCTAATTTTATTCCAGTAATCCTTTCATTTTCCTTAAGGCCCAAATAACTGTGTTTCTGCTAAAATGCATAAAAATTAGGGTCATATATTTTTAAAGTCTTTATTCACACAAATATCATATTTATCATGCACTTTAATACCTGTTGTACTTTATCTTTCCAGTTTTTCTAAAATCGGTTTCACTGTCAAACTCTTCATCTATATACAGGGCTGTAAATTTTCTAACTACTTCAGCGATGTCTGATCGAACCTCTCAGACCATCTTCACTATCGATGGGCTTGGCTAGACCAAAATCTATTATCCTCGACTGTATAACACCTTCAGATTCTTGAAGCATCACATTGCCAGCTGTAAAATAGAATAAATTACTTTATTGTTATGGTAAAATACAGAATCCAATTCAAAGTTATTTCCTTTCAAAATACGATATAGTGTGGATTCAGTTATATAGATACAATGGATAAGCGTGATTCTTGAAAAGAAACCATGAGCCGGAGGCGAATGGTTTGTTTTCATGAATCTACGCTATCCATTGTATCTATAACTTAAACTATTGTGTTAATTTCTTTTCAAAATTAAAGCCTTTTCTTAATTAGAAGGTATTGTAGGTGAGTTTAAATAACCATGTTATCGTGTCCAACAATGCATTGATAAAATCTCAGATCACAATAAATTGGTTAACAAAATACAAATATAACACTTCTACCTTTAAAGATCTTTATATTATCAGGCATCTGAGTATTATCTGTTTTACAAAATAAGACATATTCGAACTTATTTCTAATAAAATTGAGAATGGAAATGGGAATGTGTCAAAGAGACAACAACCCGACCAAAGAGCATATATAAAGTATATATAATAAGTATGTTACCAAAATTTCTAGCACTCTAGGCACATCACGATTTTCTCGCATAGGAATTTGCGAACAAACATTTGTAAAATTATGTAGTAAAACAGAAGAAATCATACTATATTTATACAACAAAATTGACAAATAGAATGTAATCATTTTGTTTCAAACATGTGAAATAGCCAATAATAATCCAAAAAATAAACGGTAAAACTCGCTATTATTACAAAAATATCCACTATAACATGCAAAATTAGAAAAAAAAACAGAATTGGGACAACAGAGATAATACAGGAATTCGAACCTAAACCGACAAATCCCTATCTTTTAACTCGTTGATTTTAAGCATGCTAACCTCACGGCTACCAACTTATACTATACGACTGCCCATTGTGTATATATAAAGGTACAACCCCTGTGTGTCCGATGTTCATTTATATATATAAAATAGACATATAAGTTGTAACCCATTTGGTAGCCGAGAGGTTTTATCGATGTGATGATGTCAGTCATTCAAAACAGATTTCAAGCAAGGGTTCGATTCCCAGTGAAGGCATATACAAATTACAAAGATTAACGGTAAGTTTTAAATTAATTCCTTTAGTGAACAGAAATCAGTAAATTAGCCAATTCAATCTTAATTAAATTAGACACACAAAAAACAATTGAATATAATTTGGTGAGTCCATTTCAGCGGCAGATTTAGGAAGCGTTGATTCTAGAAAAAGAATCCACGGTAAATGAATAGGCTGACGTCACCACAATGGTTTAATTATTATTCGTGGGATACCAATTTTGTGGATTTCATGGCTTCAGGTGAACAAATTTAAATGTTCAATTTTCTATATGCTGATATAAAACAGAATTTGGCAAATTTGTAAAATCAAATATTCACGAAAATGCAAATTTTACTCAATCCATGAACATTGGTACCCAAGAATAAATGAATCCACAGATATACTTCTGTACAAAATAAATGCCATGCTTTCAATATCCATGCAGATCAAAAGTGAACAAAAATTTACATATACTCAAGCCACATAAGTTGTACAGTACAAAAATAAGATTTCCAACAATAAATAATCTTGAAACTTGTTGTGAATTTTTATCCTGTCTTTGTAACTGATGTTCTCCTGAGATCTTATCTATAATGTATGAGGGTATGGATTGGGAATCCTTAATTTCTGTATTTTCTAAATTTTTAGGGCATTTTTCTTTATCTGTAAAATAAACTTATTCTGTAAAATTCTCAAGAAAATAATTTTGAATTAAAATTTATGAAATAAGATGATTTCTTTGTTCTGAACATACCGTAAGTTCATTTCTGTAATCAGTACAGTATTACATAATTCTTTTACTTTCCACGGTTATTCTTTATACTTTTGCACCCACTTATTCTCTATTCTATATATTTTTTGCTCGTTTTTCTCTATTCATATATCTTTGGGTCATATTTCTCTATTCTGTATACCCCATCCACACCCTCATGAATGAAGTGATCTAAGATTATTTCATTTGAGCTTTTACACATGTAATAAAATGCATACACAAAAAGCATTGAAATACAACAAAAAAAGATTATTTGATACCCAATAGTCCTGTTAATCTTTTCATTCTTTTTCTGTCATTATCGATGGCTTGATCAGCTTTTCTTCCACTTATGAATTTTGAATGTCTGTTTGGTATCTTCAGCCTCTATTTCAAATGGAGAGTATATCTAGCTTGTTTTAAATCTCCTTACATTCAACTTACGATGGAGATCTCTGTGTGTCCATCCTTTCTGATGCATAGTATGTACAGCTGATAATAAACCATGGAAGACGATAATGAGAAAGGTCTTGCTAAGTTGGGATCTTCAGCTCTGATACTACCCATGTGTTTGTCTATTATATCCCTTAAAGTAATGCCTTAAAATAAGAAAAAATACACATATATCACCATTATCTAATTTGTGTATGAACCTAATACAAGTATTCATTTTCTTAATTTTTTAATTTATCATAATAAATATAATAATATGATACATAAATCACAGTTAATAAATATAAAAATAGAGTTAATATTTAAATCTCTCAGGGCACTTAATCTTCCTCTACCATTAAAAACTGGCCACCACAATATAGACAATAGTGCTGAAAGTGGTGTTAAACACAAAGAATTGATCAATCAATTGAATATATATCCCACATTTCTAAAACATGCACATCCTTAAAATCTCCCAAAAAAAAAAAATCTCTTTAAACAAACACTGTAAAATTCTGGCTTAGTAATGATAATATAATAAAAAGAAGATGTGGTATAATTTCCAATAAAACAACTCTCCACCAGAGACCAAACAACATAGAAGTTAACAACTATAGGTCACCTTATGGCCTTCAACAGTGAGCAAAACTACTACCGCATAGTAAGCTATAAAGGCTACAAAATAACATATTTAAACAAATTCAAACGTGTACAAATGTATAAAAACAAATATGATGTACAGCAACAAATGACAATCATTGAATTTCAGGCTCCTGACTTGGGACAGGCATATACAGAATGTGGTGGGGTTGATAAAAATACTTAGAAGGAGATGTGGTATGATTGCGAAGGAGACAACTATCCACCAAAGTTCAAATGAAGTGGATGTAAGCAATTCTAGGCAACCATAAGTGCCAAACCTTCCCCTAACCTAGGACAGTGGTGTAACGGTACAACATAAGAACAAACTATGTGTTTAAAAATCAGTTGAAAAGGGTTTAACTCATCAGATCAATACTAAGCACAAATAACAAAAACACAAAAGACAAAAAGTACAGATCTGAGTATACTTAGAGTTACTGAAAGCTAGTTCAAAGCTAATTCAACTAATTAAAAAAAACATGTAACTAAGATAAATTCACATGTTTTCAGATTAAGATAGCCGTGAATGCAAAAATCTTAATTTAGAAACACCATTTAAATAAAAACTGACATGTCAGCAATGCTTGCAAATTTTTATGTGAGGCAGAGATACTGAGGAATACACAGAAAATGTTCATAGGTTGTCAATTTTCATAAATTTTAACACCAGCAAATAATTCAGGATGTGATCTCAATTAATATATGTTTTGTTCAAAACTAAGCATTATGTATTTCCATAGTCCACCAACAATCATTTTGTAATAGCAAATGATACCTTTTTCATTTTAGCAAAAATACAGATCTCAGAATTTATCATTTTTAACACAATTTTGACGTGTGGAAACATTTTGGAATGCATAATATGCCTATACATGTATTATAAATCAATTTTGAAGAAATCCTACCACAAGAAGATGCTTCTCAAAATTTGTGATTTTTAAGAAAAAGTAAGTTTTACCAATTTTTAAAATTTGTCTATCTCTTTGAAACAGTTTAATAAACCTAAACATCAGTTTTATTTGAATCCCATTTTAGGAATACATTTCTCAAATTTGATTTTTACAAAACAATTTTTTTCCAAAATTAATGAGCTGAATGTCACCAAGATATAACATGCACAACAACTGTGCAAAATCTCATTGGCCTCCTACTTTTGGAGTTTTTGCGTCTACAAAATTGCTGACGGAAAGACAAAGTGAAAACTATAGGGATCTGGCATCCACAATGAGGCCCTAATAGAGCTTAGGTATTTGAAAGGTAGAATATTTAAACAGTCAACTCAGGTTATTTGTCTGGTTAGTCTGTACATTATATTGGCATAATTTTATATAACATGTATAAATACACTTATGAGATGTCTACATTCCATGGGAATTTGGTACCCACGAAAAATTAATGGATCAGCAGTATGTAATGTTTTAAGCCTTATACCAACCATTATCTATTTTCTCCATGAAGATATGAATTTTATTGCCCTCTAGTTTGAAGCAGTAAAGAGCAGGAGGAATTCCTGTTTCACTTAAATCCACCCATGCTTGGATTTCTTCCTCTCTAAAACAGGAGATCATTATCTACAAATGTAAAATACAAATAATATATTCACAACAGGATTTGATCTTTGTCTAAGCATCAACAATTATATAACAGGTTTGTGCCATCAAAAGATTTGACTCAGATTTATTGACAACATCATATTTTGTGACCTGGTGAGATCAAATTTGACCAAATATTAAGGTGATACATAACACTACAGGAGATAACTCTGTAAAAATCAGCTGAACGTTTTAATCACCTTCTATTGTTAAGGAAATATTAAGCTTCTCGATGATCAAAATTAAGTGTTTGTCAAACTGCTGTATATCCAATGAGATTTTTCCTATTATAAAGGGTGTGGTTCAAGTTTTTGAATTTTTATATTTTTGTCAAAGGGTCAAAGTAAATATTTTGTAAAAATTTTATGAAAATTAAACGAGCCAAATTAATTTTAGTCAAAGTGTTTGGTACCACCTTAATATCACTTTAACTATTCAAAAGTTGTCAAATGAATATGATAAACAGACTATCAGTTTACAGAAATTTAAAGTATCAGCAACTCCAACAATTCATCCCTCTTAACTCTGACAATTGCTGAACTCCCTACTCTGATAAGATTCTGTGACTTCTGGACGATATTTGTGATATCTACATGTAGAAAACCTGATATTGTGAGAGTACGTTTATTTGTGTGGTACCAATTTTGCTGGTTTTCATTGATGGCTTTATTCACGAACTTAAGTTTCCAACGAAATATAACAACTGCTGTCCAAATCAAGACATGGAAAGATCCTTGTAGGTTTGACTACATGGATATGGGCATATAATCTAAAGAATACATTGAATATCAGGAAATGCACTATGAACTATATACTGTAAATTCAGAAATTATTGCGTGTATTTATCATTGAGATATCTGAAGACTGTACGAAAATGTGAGATTAATTATTGCGATTTCAGGAAAAGCTTCATGTAGATATATGTATCAGCTATCAGAATGCGAGTTCTTATTATTGTGATATTCACCCAGTCAAATTATTCACATTAATAAAACCTCACAATAATTTCTGAATTTACACAATACAACTTCAGACAGGATTTTACCCATTTAATCTTAACAAGAGTGCAAACGCTGAAATATCTCGCCTGCTTTACTGACCATTGATTCTATGTTGAAGGTCTTAAAGATAAAGAGAAATAAGAAGATGTGGTATGAGTGCCAATGAGACAACTCTCCAATTGTATAGAAGGTAAACAATTATCATGATTATAAGTCAAAGTACGGCCTTCAACACAGAGCCTTGGCTCACACTGAACAGCAAGCTATAAAGGGCCCCAAAATGACTAGTGTAAAACAATTCA
This sequence comes from Mytilus coruscus, assembly GCA_017311375.1. NCBI lineage: Eukaryota > Metazoa > Mollusca > Bivalvia > Mytilida > Mytilidae > Mytilus > Mytilus coruscus. The sequence continues at coordinate 50,460,578 of CM029606.1, read as the reverse complement.
AAAGGTTTTACTAAAAGTATCACATAAACATTTTAAAGATCCATAACAATGAGATCAAGGTCAGATAAATCCTGTCAGACAGACATGTACACTTTACAATTATTCCATACACCAAATATAGTTGACCTATTGCTTATAGCACTTTTAAAAACCAGACCAAACCACAAAAACTTAACACTGACCAATGAATCATGAAAATGCGGTCAAGGTGAGATGATACCTGCCAGACAGACATGTACAACTTACATGTATTCTATACATCAAATATAGCTGACTTACTGCTATAAGTATTTGAATCAAAGAGCTGAAAGCTCTGAGGAAAAATGACGCCACTGTCTGTAATATTGGGATATTTTTTATGCAAGTCTTGATTTTCACATACCGTAATTAGTTTAACATTGCAACATGTATCGTAAGCATATAATTGATATTCGTATATGTGTGTGTGTGAAGTGAAGATGACAACTGGCTGTTTTTTTTTAGTACAAATGAATAGGTCAAGACTACCTGAATGATCTACAGTATCCATTGACTACTGGCTGGTTTTTTTTTGGACAAATAAATACCGTAGAAAGGCTTGTATAGTTCGCACTGGTACATAGTCCAAACCCCCTTCTCTCCACGAAATTTTAGGTAAAAAACTTTTGTTACTGTTTGAAAAGGTTTAATACACCTTATCGCTATTTGTCTGCCATTACTGGATATCACACAGGTTCCCGTAAAATTTTAACGTCATAAAACAAAATATCTGACGCCACAATGGAAAAGTGATTGTTGTATGCGTCAAAAGTTCAAGCGGCCGGGTCAGCCGGGATTAGCGATAAGGTGTATGAAACTTCGGTAATTTCAAATCCTGTGCGATCGTAAGCGGTATTTTCTTCCGAAAACCTGTTTTCCATCATCAAACGGAAGCTGAAACTGCTTGTAAATGATTCTAGAACGCTTCATGATTGTTAAAATAAGTTTAATTCACTTAAAAAACAATTTAGAAACTTGTGTATGTTTAAACAGGAAGTGTAAACGGCACGTGTAAAAGAAGAAATTAACCGGTGAGAGTCGAAATCCGTACATGACAGATATCACTATAATACGACTTTGAAAGTAAAACAGTTCCATCCTTTTGTAAAACAGTCTTTAATATACCTATCACATTAATGTTTGAAGGGTCTTAAGCTAATACAAACCATATTAGTCTGTATGAAACACCAAAACGGAATGAACAATAACCGATTACGTTTTGTAGTTTACAAATTCTAAGCTGGTTTACGGTTGTCTTATTTACTATGTTTGTATCGGTTCAATCAAGCAGATACCAGTTTATTTCAACCAATGCATTGAAAGAAACGAGAAATTTGTAATGAACGGTTTAGTTTTTATATTTATCAGCATTTATTTGATATTGAATAGAAATAACTTATTAATATGGATGAGTTAAAATTATTAGTTTGAACAATGATGAGAGCGCCCTCTACAATATCAATAACAAAGATGGCGGAACGTAAACAACCACCTCGCCGCGAAATTGAACTTGTTCTCTTATTTCTTGCTTATTGTACTCTATAATCCGCACCCCTCTGGAAGGTCCAATTTTGGACAATAAAACCGCGGACTATATAAGTCTTTCTATGGACAGGTCAAGATTTTTTTTGTTAATAAAATAAAATATGTAAACTGGTTCCCGTCCGACTACAACACTTTGTTCGACTGTAGCGTAATACAAGCAGATTCCAGTTAGTATGTAAATAGTTCCGGAACGGAAACGATCACTGTACGGAGTTTGTGTAAAATAGTAAATATGAAACCGAGTGCGGTAGGCGGAAATATAATCGACTTCCGTAAGGGTCAATGGTATCGAAAACATGCCGCTGATAGCGTCATTTTCAAAAACAAACCAAAACATAAAACTTGACAATGAACCATGAAAATGAGGCCAAGGTCAGATGATACCGGCTAGACCGACATGTACATCTTACAATCATTCAATACACCAAATATAGTTGACCTATTGCTAATAGTACTTGAAAACAGACCAAAACACAAAATTAACATTGACCATTGAACCACAAAATGAGGTCAAGGTCAGATGAAACCTGCCAGACTGACATGTACCCTTACAATCATTCCAAACACCACATATAGTTGACCTACTGTTTAGAATATCTCAGAAACGGACCTAATCATGTAACTTTAACCTTGATCACTGATCCATGAAATGAGGTCAAGGTCAGGTGAACCCTGTCTCGGACATGTAGACTTTGCAAGGAACCCATATACCAAATATAATTATCTTAAACTATAATCTTTTTCAAACAGTCACTGAACCATGAAAATGAGGGCAAGGACAATGGACATTTGAATGACGTAAACTTCATAACATAAGGTATCTGCATACAAGATATAAAGCAGCCTGGTCTTTAACCTTCTGAAATATAAAGCTTTTACAAAAGTTTACGCCGCCACCACATAGTAATCGCTGTCTCCAATACTGCAACGAAGGCGGGCAAAAATCTAAACTGTACAACTTTTAACCTTTTAATTTCTCATGAAAAATAGTTTTGCTCTTCCAATTATGATACAAGTATGTGATGATGATATGTTCATGTTATCTCCTCATAATTCTCATACAAAAAAAACAACTTAATAATTTCATATTGGGCTTGCTTTTTATTTTAAAGAATTCATTCTACAATTCAAAGTACATTTGTAGGCTTTTTATGAAACTGTTTTCTTTAAGTGACATGTTCATTGATGTTTATGGCCGAATAAACTTCTTTGATGATCATTAATCTGTTGATCAATCGATCTCCGGTTTATAAGTGTCATTACTTCTGATTACACATGTGCAACAATAAAAAATTGATGAATGTTGTCAGTAATGAAAGACAACAAGTAAGTGAAGATGTCCAACAAATCACTATAAAACTACATATGATTATCTACAAAATCTTTGTTTCTGATGGCTTCAAATTCTGCACTCAATTTTTTTTCAGTAAACTAAAATCCACGAATTTAAGAACCCACAAACATGTAACTTTTGCTCAAACCACGAAAACTGATACCCACGAATAAAAGTTCTTTCACAGTTATCAAAACTTATTTGTTTGTTTGACAGATTTTTACTTTTTTTATTCTGCAATCAATCTTGTATTCATTTAAAATTCAACAGTTGGAAAGTAAAAACTATAAAGTTAAGCATTTAATTTTAAATCCCACGATAGAAGTAATATTTTCACGTTGTACAAAAATAAAGAATTATTTGCAGATGCATTCTCAAACCCAATATATAAGGTGAGATGGTGAAGAGATTTATATAAGAAGGAACTAAATAATACCTATTCTCTGTTCCTATATAACTATTTCATGATCAGATCTCAGATATTGACTCATTCATTTTGTGGATACAATTTTAAGGGATTGAGGCAAAATTGTATTTTGTGGATGCTTGATTTTGTGGTTTGAAAAGCTCTGCATGAGAGTCTATGAAGTGTTGTATTTCATTGAAGATTTTCATTGTGGTTCACCTATATGTAAAAATACCCAAAATTAGTATCCCACAAATAGAGAAGAATTCACAAACAAGAGGCTCTCAAGAGCCTGAATCGCTTACCTGTAATTTTTGCTTAAATCTTTCATCAATGATTATTTTGCTTTCCAATATATATTAATGAGTGGCTTAAAATGCCATTTAAATGTTCTTTGTATCTGTCATATTTTCTTCAAAAGCAAAAATGCATTTTATTCCTATGTTCCATTCTAGCCATAGTGGCTATGTTTCTTGACGTACAAGGAAATGAAATACAGAATTTATACTAGATACTCTGAAACTCATTCAGCCCAAGTTTGGCTGAAATTGATTCAGCAGTTTCAAAGGGAGGATTTTTAAAGTTAGCAAACTAGATGAACAAATTGTGAAAAATTGTCTTAAAAGGACAATAACTCCTTAAGGGGTCAATTGACAATTTTGTCATATAAAACTTATCTATAGATCTTACTTTTGTGAACATTTTGCTGTTTATCTTTACTTATAATAATATTCAAGATAATAACCTAAAACTGCAAAATTTCCTTAAAATCATCAATTCAGGGCAATTACCTAAAATCAGATACCGATTTGGCTGATAATTTCAGGGCAGGTAGACCTTGACCTAATGAATACCTTAACTTCTTGTCTGATTTGCTCTAAATGCTTTAGTTTTTGAGATATCAGTCAAAAACTGCATTTACCCTATGTTCTATTTTTAGCCCTGGTGGCCATGTTTTCTGAGGAAACAGAAATTAAAACACAAACTTTATTCTAGATAACCTAAGAATCATTCAGCTTAAGTTTGGTTTAACTTGGTTCAGTAGTTTCAGAGGAAAAGATTTTTAAAGTTAGAAAACATGATTAACAAATAGTGTAAAATTGTCCTTAAGGGCAATAACTCCTTAAGGGTCAGTTGACAATTTTGGTCATTTAAAACTTATTTGTAGATCTTACTCTGCTGAACATATTTGCTGTTTACAGTTTACCTTTATCTATAATAATATTCAAGATAATAACCAAAAACTGCAAAATTTCCTTAAAATTACCAATTTAGTGGCAGCAACCCAACAATGGGTTGTTAGATTTATCTGAAAATTTCAGGGCTGATAGAACTTGACCTAATGACTTTTTAATCAGATTTGCTCTAAATGCTTTAGTTTTTGAGATATAAGCCAAAACTGCATTTTACCCTATGTTCTATTTTTAGCCATGGTGGCCATGTTTTTGACAAAACAAAAATAAAACACAAACTTTCTAGATATCCTAAGGATCATTCAGCTTAAGTTTGGTTGGAATTGGTTCAGTAGTTTCAGAGGAGAAGATGTTTGAAATAGTTTACACCGGACGGACGACGACGGACGACTACAGACGACAACGGACGCTAAGTGATGGCAAAAGCTCACATTTCCTATGGAAAGGTGAGCTAAAAAGATAAAATTGTTCAATGAATGAAGTAAACTTATATTTTCAGTAAGACAGAATCCAAGTATCTTACAGTTTTATGAGCACTTTCTGTTTTAGTTGTCTTGTCTTTAATAACAATGATATCACCAGCAGAGTTGCCTTTCCTAACACATCTTTAGTTCGTGTAAACTCCTTCCTTCCCTGTAATAACCTGCTTTTGAACTGACCTGAAAAGGAATATTAGCAATTGTCTCAATAATTTTCTATAGGTTTCGATATGAAGTAATTTGATTTATCTCCCTTGGCAACCATTTTGTAGGTGTCAATGGTTGATTTTCTCTCAATTGAAACATGTGGTACAACAAGTCTAATAAGAGATCCTTAATAGATAATAGTGATGAAATAAGCAAGGCTAAAAGAAATTTATAAAGCCTAGCGATCAGTTTCACAAGTAGAATTTGGATAATTTATGAAGAAATTTGTGGAGTAATACAACAATACTTTTAAAAGTTTTTTATCCAAATAAAGAAAAACCAGGCATGAATAAAGTTTTATCCTGTCCAGTACTGAAACTTTTCATTGGATATAACAAATAAATTATCACTGGATGTACACCAAGCAAATTTTCACCCCTTTTTTCCTGTTTACAAGCTTTAGAAACCAGATCATCTCAAGTTTCCAAAATATTTTTTAGGAATTCAAAATTTTATAAAAAGTGCTTTAAAACACCAAAGATATATGTTTATGATTTAAAATTTGTTTTTGCAACAAAACACAAGGTTAATTTCCTACAAATGTAAAATTCAAGAGAATTTTTTTTTCCGTCCCTTTTTAACAAGAAACTGGAGGTGACATACTATGTATTTGTGGTATCACACCAATAATTAAAGTCTAAAGAAATTTACTGAAACTCATAATTCTTCAAAACTCTCTATAATTCAATATTGCAACAGTTTGTCTTCATGTCACATAAAAAGATTGCATATGTTTGTGTGATACAACACGAAAATAAGACATCAAAGTTTGGACAGATGCCATCTATAAATCGTTAGACTTTCTTATACAGCTACTTTTTATAAGGTCCATTTTACCCACTCTCAATATTTAAATTTTGAGAATCATTTAAAGTTCCACATACAGATCTAGATTGAATATAAAAATCACCTCAACCAAAGAATTGGGTGGTAAAAATATATATCTTACACGAGTTGGGTCTAGTACCACACCAGATGGGGCTTTATGTTTCTTAAGATAATCAATCAATTCCAGGCAGGCATCCATCTTGACCTGAACATCATCATCTGTCCGAGGCTTGGTTAATATATTGGCATTGGATGCATCCCACCATAATTTTCTATGAAAGAAATAACAAAGGGTGTTATGATCATTAGCGCTAAGTTGAGAAGTTGAAAGTCGAAAACGAACTGACAATGTCATGGCAAAGAAAATGAACTGACAATGTCATGGTAAAGAAAATGAACTGACAATGTCATGGCAAAGAAAATGAACTGACAATGTCATGGTAAAGAAAATGAACTGACAATGCCATGGTAAAGAAAACGAACTGACAATATCATGGTAAAGAAAACAAACTGACAATGTCATGGTAAAGAAAACGAACTACTTGGAACAATCAAACTATAACTAGCTTTCAATAACTGCATTCTTAATCAACTAGGATTGTCCGTATTTCTGCTGCAGGGCAATGATTCTCTCTGGGAACTCTGGCTTCCTCCAATAAAAACTGACTGCTACAATACAGCCAATAGTGCTGAAAGTGGTGTTTAAAACCAACAATCAATCAATCAACCAATAACTGCAAGATTGCTAATCTCAGATCGGTACTTTGTGTCTTTTGTGTTTTTGTTCCTTGTTTTTATGCTTTATACCCATCTAATGAGGCAAGCCCTTTTCAACTGATTTTTACAGTGTGTTCCAATGTCATGAATGTTGTGCTGTTACACCACTGTCCAAGGTTAGAGGGTTAGAGTGTTGAATGCCTGCAAACCCCCTGTAATTTAATAAGTGTCATTTGTTGCTGTATATCACATGTTCTTCTTTTGTTGTTTTGTGCATAAATCGATCAGGCCATCAGTTTCTTTTATGAATTATTTTACATTTTGGCTTCTCAGGGCCTTGTAAAGCTTGCTATGAGGCATTGGTTTTGCTCATTACTGAAAACCTACGGTGACCTATATCTAACATCTATGTCATTTCTTTTATTTGGTCTCCTGTGGATACTGTAAATTCAGAAATTATTTCATGGTTTTTATTAATGCGAATATTGTGACTGAATGAGTATCGCAATAATAAAAACTCACATTCTTATATCTAATAAATGTAGCTGTATGCAGATTTTCCTAAAATCGCAATAATCAATCTCGCATTTTAGTCTTTTCTACAAAATTCACAATAATAAATGCATGTAATAATTTCTGTAATGAAAATTCATAGGGTGTGGAAACTTGGTGTTTTAGGACCCTCATATTCGGGGCCGACCATCTATGACTTAGTATTACATGGTGCTTTATGGTCCTAAATTATGGAGCCTGTAAGCCCTAATAATACCTGGTACACGGTAGCCCTAATATATATGGTGTCCATAAGCCCTGGTGCCAATAAGCCCTGGTGCCCATAAGCCCGGTTGCCCATAAGCCCGGTTGCCCATAAGCCCCGGTTGCCCATAAGCCCTGTATCCATAAGCCCAGAAACTCTGGTGCCCATAAGCCCACAAGCCCATATTGCAAGTGAAGGTATATAAGGGAGTGATTATTGTGATACAGTAGAGCTGACGATAGAGAATGATAGTGGAGGATTACTAATAGTACTTAAGTGTGTACTCTGTATATACTGTATATTCTGTTATTACTGTGTATTGTGTTTAATGATACTTAACATGTTTCTTTAATACACTGTTGAACTTACCACAGCGACTTCGTGTTTAATTTAGTAAGTCAGAGGAAAAGGTCCACGCAACACAAGAATCCCTTATTTTATACGCAAAAGGATCTTCTCGGGTCACGAACTACCCGTCGACAACACCACCGGGAAGGTCCCTCGAATTTTTGCGTTACATTGGTGGCAGCGGTGGGATTTATTATTTTTGTGTTGAATAAGGATAATTCTTTTTTGGATTTAAAACAGGATTTTTACGTTGTGCTAGGATGGAAACCCCTAGAAACAGGATATACACTCGGGCACATATGCCTTCTGAGGTAAGACAGACACACTTTTATACCGATAATGGAGTCTATGATAGTCGCTCTCCATATGACTCCGGAATTGAAAATTCCACGGTATGTAGGACCCCTCAGCCAAAGCACCTAGGAAAATATACAGGCTTCCAAACGAATGCCGGATTGTTTTCACAAGAGGAGCAATTTGGTCTGAGTACGGAGGTCCCGGGATACGATGAGGAAAATATTGAAGAGAATAAACAAAATTGGGGAAAATTTTGGTTAATATGGTTAACTCTGCTCTCTGTTTGTACTGGCTTAGTAGCAATAGCCTGGAAATATTTTCCGTGTAACGAAGTAGTTAAAAAGTCGCAGGAGTATGTGATGACCGGATTACTAGGAATCATAGCTTTTGTGCTAGTAACGATTGTATTGAAAATTTTAATACATTTTGTAAGACCCTCGTGAACAGGATGTTATAGCGTCGCCAGGGCGTGAACAGGGTGGAAAACGATCTAAACAGTCAACGTTTCTCAGTAAAATAATATACGGAGCATGACAAACCCTAATCAAGGATGTGGGTATGTCGATGCACCGAATAGCCCTACTATGCGCCGAATAATTCTATGTCCAGTTACTCAGGAAAATGCTAGTAAGCCAAAAGTCCACGTTGAGTAGCCCAGTTAATACGGGACAGGAAAACCAGGACAAATTGGAACACAGGCAAATTCCAGAACGCAATGGACACGATAATAATATGAATGTAACTAGCTTTGATGCTTTTAGTGGATCAGATAATGCTAGAGATTTTGTTTCTGTTGAACCAAACAATAGACCGGGAACTGAGTTCACGAATGTAGGGGCACAAAGTAAAGAGATGGGAAAATTTTCATCACGTCCCTCCGAATATCCGGTACGGCGTACGTTCTTGGGGTCAAATTCAGACGTGTGGTCGGAATTTCTCCAATATTTTGAAAATATTCGGGAGTTAAACTTGTGGGACGATGAGAAAGCAAGACGGGTATTGCTTAGTACGTTAAGGGGCCAAGCGGAAACCTACGCTTACGGGCTGCCTTTGATAATTCAGAGAAATTATCAACGTTTAGCGGAGAAAATGAACGATAGGTTCGGGCATGCTGCAATGAAAGAGAGATATATTGCTGATGCTAAATTACGGAGGAGGCAACCGGGAGAATCCCTCCGAGATTTTGGTCAAGCTATTGAAGACCTGTATAGGCGGGCTTATCCAAACAATCCCGATATAGTAGAAGAAAACGCTATGAAGTCGTTTTTAGACAGGTGCGGCCAAAATGAAGAATTCCGTTTAAATATAAAACGCACTAGACCTAGAACTTTACAAGAGGCTGTTTTATCGGCTGTGCAGGAAGAGTGTTTACGGTTAGGTGAACAAGATTTATTTCGAGATGCCAAACCCGCGAATCGTTTGATCTTTGGGATAGACGGCGAAACGGATAGTGGCGAAATAAATGACGAGAACGATTTTGAAACCCCCTTTTCGTCAGGGGAGAGTTATCAACCTCAAAATGCTCAAAATGATTATAGGAGTGAAACCTATAGAGGGAGAGGATCCAGGTCGAGAAATAATTTTCGACGAAATAATCGTGGGAGAGGAACACCCAATTATTCTAACTCAGCACGATCAAGAGGGGGCCGGGATTTTAACCGGTCAAATGACTCCACTGATCCGTTAAACTAAAACGGACCGGTACCTTTGGCCAGGTACCGGTCACACCAACGCGGCCTTACGCGAAAAATTATGCAAGGAAATTTGGAATTAAAAATCAGATGGACAGAAGAAAAAAAAATGATGAAACTAATCAAAATTCAAAAATTCAAGTATCTAAAGAAACTAATCCTTGCAACTTAAAGCAGACGCCTGAAGAGGCGAAAAATTGTGACGATGTCACTACGGCCAAGATTCTAGAGCACCCTAATCCTCATGGAGCTCTAGTTCGTGTTTACGGTGTTGCTAACATGATGGTTAAAGGTCATATAGAGAGTGTTCCTATCAATTGGAAAATTGACACTGGAGCTAAACGGACTTTCATTACGGAACATGTATTTAATTCAATTATTGAAAAACCGCAACTAAGTCCAGTTGACGCTAACTATATAGCCGCTGATGGACATAGTTTGAAATGTAAAGGAGAAGCTGTCATGTTGGTAATTTTCAATGATCACGTTTTTGAACACAAGATCATTGTAGGAGGAGTAAAATATAACTTACTCGGTGAGGACTTTATTCTTAAAAACCGGTGTACGTGGGACCCGGATGAATCAAGTTTTATTATTAAAGGAAGTAGGTTTCCTTTAGGCGGAAATGATGGTAAAGGTGGATCTGGCAGAGTGGTGGCCTTGCAAACGATACTGGTACCTGCAGGACACGAGGCGATTGTTAAGTCCAGCGTTGTTAATAAGTTAGATTCGCCCTGTAAGCAAAGTTTCCTTGGGATATTGACCCCGGAAAAATTGTTTATGGAAAAGTTTGGTTTAGCTATTGCTAGGACACTAGTGGATTCTAACCAATCTGTAATATTTACACGAGTTTTAACCCCGGATCGTCTGATGTAATAATTTATCAAAATACGCACATGGCACTGTTTACGCCTATAGATAAGGTAGGGCCGGTCTTGAATCTAAATGTTGATGTTCCGATTTGCCGAGTGTCCGAAATAAGCGAAGACACTTGTTTATTACCTGAATACCTTACTGATGTTTACGAACGTGGTTGTGTTGGTCTCACAAGGGAACAGCGGCAGAAGTTTAAAGTATTTCTTTGTAAAATGCAAGAATGTTTTGCTAAACCTGGGAGGTAGGACGAACTAATTTAGGCTCACATTCTATCAAGCTGAACGACGAAAAGCCGGTGAGAGAGCCTCCCGACGGATTCCTCTCTATAAAAGACAGGCTGTGGAGGACGAAATCAACAAACTAGAAGCACAAGGACTTATTGAAAATCAATTAGCCCTTGGTCCTCGCAAATCGTAATGGTTCAAAAGAAAGACCAGTCCTGGAGAATGTGTGGACTTTAGAAAATTGAATGAAAAGACCATAAAAGACGCCTACCCTTTAACTAGAATCGATGAAAACCTCGACACCTTAAGTGGAGCCGAATGGTTTACATCCTTAGATTTAAATATGGCGTACCATCAGGTTCCATTAGAAGACGGGGATAAAGAGAAAACCGCATTTGCGACGCCAAGAGGGGGTCTTTATCAGTTTGTGACTATGCCGTTCGGTCTTTGTAATGCGGCTGGAACGTTCGAGCGAATTATTGAGAAAGCGTTGAGTGGACTACAATGGCATATTGCCGTTTTGTACCTAGACGACATTGTAGTTTTGGGAAAACGTTTGACGAGCATTTTGATAATTTGGAAAAGTATTTGACAAACTAAGGTTAGCCGGATTAAAACTGAAACCTAAAAGTGCACTTTTCTCCAGAAAGAAATCACATTTTAGGTCACGTGGTATCCAAATCCGGGGTGAGAACAGATCCGGCCAAATTAGATGCGGTAAATAAAATACCAGCTCCAACGACAATTACAGAAGTGCGAAGTTTCCTCGGCCTGACCTCGTACTACCGGAAGTTTGTAAGAAGTTATTCGAAAATTGCAAAACCTCTGTTTGATCTCACTAAGAAGGGACATTGCTGGAAGTGGACAACGGATTGTGAAACAGCGTTTCAAGAACTTAAGAAAGGTTGACTTCAGCACCCATATTAGCATATCCGCAAGTAAATGGAGCTGAATTCATACTTGATACCGACGCCAGTAATTTTGCTATTGGCGCGGTATTGTCACAAGTACAAGATGGAACGGAGAGAGTTATTGCCTACGGAAGTAGATCTTTAGATAAACCGGAACGCAATTATTGTGTGACCCGGAGAGAAATGCTAGCTGTAGTATTTTTACCCGACATTTTAAACATTACTTGTTGGGTAGACGTTTTACTTTGCGTACCGATCATGGATCGCTTACACGGTTACAAAATTTCAAAGAACCAGATGGGCAAATTCATCGTTGGATCCAACAGTTGAGTCAATTCCACATGAAGATTGTCCATAGACCTGGTGTCCGTCATGGTAATGCTGATGCCTTATCTCGCATTATCACGTCGACATCTGATATTTGCAAACAATGCAAAATGCCATGGGATTATGAATACCAAGGACCTGAAGAAGTAGAAATAATCGATATGCAGGAAGGAGACGGAGTAAAATTGATGGATAAAATTTTGGAAGGTCAGTCTGTAGATGGAGTTACTAATAAAAGTCCTGAAAGTAACAAAATGTCATCAAATAATTCTGGAGACATGGATGGGCAACAAGATTGTAGTATTCCAGGAGAAATACCTATTGTAAGGAGGGGAAGAAGGCCCAATCGGCCCCCGCCAGCCAGACGAAAACCACCCCCAAAAATAGGATTAGATATAACATCTATGAGACAGCAACAAGAAGAGGATGATATAATGGGGGAAATTTTAAAACTAAAAATTGAAAATGCGGAAAAACCTTCAACGACGGAAATAAGTAGTAAGAGCAAAGAATTCAAATTTTGGATATCAAGATGGGAGTTGTTGGAAGTTAGAAATGATGTCCTGTGTTTGTATTGGGTTGAAAAAAACAACTGCGCAAAATGGCGTGTGTGCGCACCAAAGTCCGCAGTTAGTGGTATACTTTGGTACTTACATGACGCTAGAACCTCAGGTCATTTAGGGATAAAGAAAACAGTTGAACGAGCCCATATATGTCCGTTTTATTGGTGGAGTATGCAAAGATCGGTGAAAGAATATGTTCATAACTGTGAAATATGCGAAGAGCGGAAAAATCCAGCGCACAAGAAGAGGCACGCTCTGAAAACACACTTAGTCGGTGCTCCATTCGAGAGAATAGCTACGGATATCGCCGGTCCGTTTCCATTGTCTGACAACAAAAACCGTTATGTGCTCGTAGTAGGGGACTATTTTACTAAGCTTACAGAAGCATACCCGATGCCAGATATGCAGGCGGAAACAGTCGCCGACATTATTTTTAGGGCATGGGTTAAAAGATACGGCTGTCCTATCGAATTACACTCTGACCAGGGCAGACAATACGAAAGTACTCTTTTTCAAAATATGTGCGAGTTACTTGAAATAAAGAAAACCAGGACAACTCCATTGCATCCTCGTTCTGATGGGATGATAGAACGTATGAACCGAACGATTCAGGACATATTATCAAAGTACATCAAGTCCCACCAGAGAGATTGGGATCAACACTTAGATTTTCTGACCATGGCCTATAATTCAACGCCTCATGAAAGTACAGGATTAACACCACACCGTTTGGTATACGGACAGGAAATGAAATTCCCCTTGGATGTTATTTCTGAAAGAATTGAGCAAGACGAACCCCAGACTGAGTTTGCATCTGATTATGCCAATAAATTAGAAGAAAAGCTGCGTGAGGCACATAAAATAGCGAGAGAGCATTTAAAAGTGGCATCAGAGCGACAGAAATTTCAATACGATGAAAATGTTAAAGAAAAAATATATTCTGACGGACAGTTAGTGTGGAGAAATCAAAACAAAATATTCCAGGAAAGAAAGTCAAGATTTGCAGGAATTGGACCGGGCCGTGGGTGATTACAAAAATTAAGCGACGTTTTGTACAGAATCCAACATGCTAAAATTCGCCTCCGTTGTGGTTCATGGAGACAATTTAAAACTGTATCGGGATCAAAGAAACTTAAATGGTTTAAACAAGGAGTAATTAATGAAAATGTGACAGTAAGTTTTCCAGATCTCGATAATTTCCTGCAATCGGAAGATTCTGAAAAGGACAGTGAAAATGCAGAACAATTGGCCAGTGACCTTCCTACAGAGTTGGATGGAAATATTATTCGAACCACCAAAACGAAGATAAATGCATTGAAAATTTACCAGCTGTTTCAAAAGTCCACAAAAGCCGAAAAAGAAGACCAGAGGAACTCCAGAATTATTCTGGGCAAAAGCCGAGGCCCGGAAAACAGAAGCCCAGTTTCCGATCTGAAATTAATTAGCATCTCACGGATGTCGCGCCTGCGCAAGAAAATCAAAACAGTGGAAAGATAAACATTACACCACGAGGAAAGGACGCCAAATTAAAGTACCAGAAAAGTTTAAAGATTTTATTGCAACAATGTCAAGTGCAAAACTGTTTGATTGCGTTGATTGTGGGAAGGAATATGTAAGCCCTAGAAACCTAAAACGGCATCGAAATCAAAACATTCGAATATGTGCAGTGTCGTTGTTGTCCGTATGAAGATTGCACAAAATGTACTGCAGAATTGAATACATGACATACCATTTAAAGGTAAAACATAAACTTTCTAGTGAACAAGCTAAAAGAAAATCGAAAAGCTGTCCTGTAGTCAGAAAAAGCCGTACTGAATTTGAAGAGTCGCAACGTAGTACCGTGTCACTACAAAATGATATACCAGACTCGCCATCAGAGGCACAGATTGAACTGGAAAACCAATACCAGGTCCCAGATGTTTTGGACATATTAGTAAACAATAATGAATATGATAATATAGAAGATCTAATAGGTGAGGTGTCAGAAATTAGGGATTTTGATGTTGAACCCGAGGCAAATGAATTTAATTTAGAAGGTTTTTGATGATAATTGTGACTCGAGGATGTTAGCATTAATGTGTCTACTGAAGGGTGTTCCGATAATGTTATGAACACGCCAACTTACTGTGTTCCAGACAATATTCAGGAAAACAACATTAATATCAACAACATGTATGAGGATATATCTTCGCCAGAAAATTTGGAGGAATTTACATGTACCAATGATTACCAGATGGAAACAGGACTAGAGGATTTAGTGTATGAGTCCGATGACAATGCATCAATTTGTTCAAGCCAAAAATCCACCAGTACTGATTCGTCAAATACTAAGGATGAAATAGTTGAATCTGTGGAGATCATTTCCATTTCTTTAATTAAAACTGTCACAGAGGTAGCAGGAGTAAAACAAGTACGAACCGAGCAGAAGTTTTCCTTCACTGGGTGCGATGAACCACAAAGTATTGATTGGAATGACTTTTTCCGGTATATGCAAAATCAAATATATGAACATTCAATTAACCAAAATAGGAGGACAACCGTGCAAAGCCAGATGTAGAAGAACTTTAATTAATAAAAACATTTCAAATTTAAATTTTGTAAACTATTAACATTTTGGATTTTTCTTTTGATTTTTGTTGTCTTAAAATTTGTGATAAATATTTGTTATTATGCTTTTATAACTGATACATGTATTTCTTTGTTAAGTAGGTGAGTGAGAGTCAGTGGTGCTAAACCTGGTGCGTATTGTTGAATTCCTATCATAATATGCTTGTTAAATTTAAAAGGGATACTAAAGAACTTTATCATTGTAGGACCAATCAGTCAATTTTTGTTATTCATGTTATCATGGTTATTAATATCGATTCACTAGTTTGAATTTTTTTTTAATCATGTATGTTGATATTTTTTTTAAATATATGCAGTCTAGTACATTTTGGTATTATGACTTTGTTTTATAGGTATTTACATGTATGTCTGAAGTTTTTTTTTAAACATGTTTTGTTATTATTATACTGAACAGTGGAAGTTCAGTTTTTCAAATGGGGAGGGCTATGTAATGAAAATTCATAGGGTGTGGAAACTTGGTGTTTTAGGACCCTCATATTCGGGGCCGACCATCTATGACTTAGTATTACATGGTGCTTTATGGTCCTAAATTATGGAGCCTGTAAGCCCTAATAATACCTGGTACACGGTAGCCCTAATATATATGGTGTCCATAAGCCCTGGTGCCAATAAGCCCTGGTGCCCATAAGCCCGGTTGCCCATAAGCCCGGTTGCCCATAAGCCCGGTTGCCCATAAGCCCTGTATCCATAAGCCCAGAAACTCTGGTGCCCATAAGCCCACAAGCCCATATTGCAAGTGAAGGTATATAAGGAGTGATTATTGTGATACAGTAGAGCTGACGATAGAGAATGATAGTGGAGGATTACTAATAGTACTTAAGTGTGTACTCTGTATATACTGTATATTCTGTTATTACTGTGTATTGTGTTTAATGATACTTAACATGTTTCTTTAATACACTGTTGAACTTACCACAGCGACTTCGTGTTTAATTTAGTAAGTCAGAGGAAAAGGTCCACGCAACACAAGAATCCCTTATTTTATACGCAAAAGGATCTTCTCGGGTCACGAACTACCCGTCGACAACACCACCGGAAGGTCCCAATTTTTATGTTACATTTCTAAATTTACAGTAGTTGTCTCATGGGCAATCTAATCATACCACATCTCCTTATTCTATATGTATTTGGAAGCTAGTTATCCTACTTCTACCTTGATCTTTCCTCTTTGTACTGTATGACTGGTCTCTTCTGATCATCGACACCAATTACAGCTAAAAGTATTTAACAAAAAAGTGTTAAACTTTTATTTTTCATATTTCTTCCATAAATTTCAACATTATCATAATTCTGAACTATGTTTCATTTAAAATACCGCAGATATGCTTTAAAAATCTATATGTAATGTATAATGGAATGGATCATGGATGAACATATACATATTTACATGAATTTAGGTTAACTATAAATTCAAGTATTCAACAAAATATAAATTTGCAAAATTGGTCAAAACGAAGATCTCAAGTATCTACAAAAATTTAATTTATCCTCATTCAGCAGAAATTTGAAACCATGAGATGAAAATTTAGATTCTCAGGCTTAAATTAAAATATTGTTTGTTTGCAGTTTACCGACCGACCCTTGAAAATCCCCGACTGTGAAAATTTTATTGCTTTAAATTTTAAGAATTATTTTTAAAACTTCTATATCCGAAATCCAGAAATTCAGGTCCTTTCCGGAATTGATTTAAGTTTAGGTAGCCTGGGATCCTGGCTCACTGCTCGACGAAGTGTTAGATTGGGTCAGGATGCCAGGCTAAAGTTTAGGTCGATTACACGTTTTAAGTTCGGTTTTTCTTGCCTTCCCGTCAAGCGTTAATGTGACCGTTTAATGATAAAGCACATGGAAATTATTTACAGGTATCCGTGAAGTTATGGAGGAGTACTTTACGCTGTCGACTTCTGTCAATTTTAAGACAAATAACAAATAAAAAAGTTTAATAGTAAACTGTTTATACAGATTCAGGCACATGGAATGATGTCTTTGATGATATCATTGAAGAAGATGCAGCGGATATTCACAACCGACACGATAACGCATCTTTAGATATAAGAAGATGTGGTATGAGTGCCAATGAGACAACTCTCCATCCAAGTCAAAATTTATAAATGTAAACCATTATAGGTCAAAGTACGGTCTTCAACACGGAGCCTAGGCTCACACCGAACAGTAAGCTATAAAGGGCCCCAAAAATTACTAGTGTAAAACCATTTTTTTCAACTTTCTGTCTCAAACAAATCGGGTACAGAATCTTTTGAGCCTGACTTTATGGAACCAATTTCAGTGGTTAAACAATTCGACAGCAGCTTGAACTATGTCATATTTTCTATAAATCGTTGTGAAGAAGACAAAGATGAAACCACTCATCCGTGAATATATGGATACCTGTAAACATGCCTGTACGGAGAAAGAGCTCATTTAAAATGTAAATGGATAGAGACCATGCCAAATCAATGAGAAGCAACCCAAACTACACAAAGATGTAGAGAAAATGAATGATTAGCTTAAAAAATAAATAGACTCTCTCTTTATTAAATCTATCTTCGATTGCAATGAGTATGCTCCTTTAGGATAAGGGGGGCTGCCCCACTCATTGCAATTATTCTCTTTCTTACAATATTAAATATACCCAAACTTTGTGGCCTGTCACTGTGTGGATTGAATTAAAACATGTTCTTAGGAGCTAGCTACCAATTTTTTTATGCAGTCAAAACATTTCAGTACAGACCATTTACTTTAATGGGGTGCTATGGATTTCACCCCAAACTAGTAAGTTTTCTTTGGTTTTCATTTAAGCCTGGCATCAACATGTCTTTCAAAATATAATCTTATTACATATAATTAAATATTGTTAGAAATATGAAAACAGTCTTTTTTAAGTTGCCCTTTTTTCAATTGAGGAAGATTCAATGGCTGATTTTTTAATTAAAATACACTCTTTGATACACATGAAACATTGTCTTATAAATCTTTAATATCTACATTTTTCTGATGAAAACATTCTAGTCAAGAAGCATATATGCCCGTGAACATATTTCTTTAAAACAGTTCTAGTCATTCCTTGTTTATGAGTGTTTCAGTATTTAATAATACCATATTTTATGTCATAAATTGAATTAAAGTTTCAGTTTTAGTTAAAAAGTTTTTTCTTATCTGACAATCCCTGTTCATTTCATGTTGATTTTCAGTGTTTGTTGTTTTAAAATAGGTTATTTTCTTAACAAGAAACTTGGTTTGTGTAACTGCTTGTTTAAACTTTTTGGCTGATAAAATAAAATATTTTTCCTACTACCGACCCTTCAGTCTGAAGGTACAGTCGGAAACTGCAAACAAACATATTTTTAAGGTTGGCCTCAATTGTTAGTTGTAAAATACAGAAATAAATTAGGCTGAACAGTATTTGAAATAACTCCATTTATATATGTTTATGATCAAGTTTATTATTCAAAGTACCGGTAATGGCTTCAAAAGATCTTCAAAACAAATTATGGCAATAATAAAAACAGCAAACATTTATTTGTACATGGAATAAGAACAAAATGACAATTTCAAACTAATCTCCATCTCACATAGTCTGAAGGTAATAAGGTTTTACTATTTACATTCTGAAATTTGTTTTAATTTCTGTCTAAAGACATAATGGCTGTTAAAGTCAATCCATAACCATTGCATTTATAGCTCCTTTGTTTAAAAGCAAGTTAATAAAAATCAATACAAATCTAGGCACTCATTTCTAAGCTGCAATGTACATGTTTACCATCAAAGAAAATTATATATATATATATAATTACATTTACTTATATCACATGATGTTTGTATGATTTTTTTTAAATGATTTGTGTCATTCAAAATAAATATACTGTTTTCATTGTTCTTTATATCAATAATGGGGCTTGTAAAAAGTCACTTTAGTATAAATCTAATAAGAAAAATCCTTATTTAATAAAATTTGAAGCGTAGGTATTTTTGAAATTCAGATACTAATGCCTCATCAGATAAAAATAAATGCAATTCATTGATTTGACATGAAACTTATGAAACAATCAATGTAAGTCAGAGTTACCTACTTTCAGAAAGAGTTATTTCCCTTTCTCAATTTTATTCTCCCTATTTGATCATCAAACATTAAGTGATTAGATTGCCTGATATCTAAAATATTTACTTAAAATACATCAAGGTTAATGAATCGTGAAATATAGGTCAGAAGGACATGTTGTATTTGATTATTCAATTTTTTTTGTGGCATCTGGTATACTTAATATTTATATGTATCCTTTAAACTGACTGTAAAACAAAACTGAGTTAATGATGATGATGATGAATGGCTGCTTAACATCCAAGGTCAAATTAATATGCATATTCAGGACAAGAACATGTTAATGTAATATGAATATTAACCCTGCTTTGTACTAGACCGACACACTGAGCTGGATTTTTAATGTGCTAGTTCACAAGGTAACAGTCTGCAGGAAGACATGTCACCCTACCTGGACACATTATTCTGACTCAGAGCCGACCAGTCTTTGCTCTTACCATGCTTACTCCTTAATGCTGCCTGCTTAGCGGTTAGCAGCAAATACCAATTTTAAAGTCTTTGTTTTGACCTGGCCTGGGTTCTAACCTACAAACTCCCGCACTCAAGGCATGCTACCACGAGACCACTGAGGCGGTTCCTGAGTTAATGAAGTATGAAATGTATGTCAATGTGACCTACTGTTGGTTGCAGGCTGATAATCAGTACTCCAGATGCATTTTTTACACACTGAGTTATATAATTTTAGGTCTCACAGTAGTTTGGTTTGAGGTCATTAGACTCTTCCAGAGGCATTCTTTAAACTATTCTTATACCATGTATACCAAGATATATGATTTTAGATTAATACCTAGTGTCAGATTACTTGAGTCCATTGTAACAAATTACTCAAATTACTGGGCAGGATATGTAGGCTACAGTGATTTACATTAGGTCATAGACTGTGTTTCACCCTTGAATGATTCTTACACATCAAGTTAAATGATTGAATGCTGGGTCAAACTTAAAACTTTAAAATTGGTATTTAGAACTTCTCTGCTATGCATGTGACATTAAAGAGTAGGAGCAGAGACAAGTCAGCTCCGAGTCAGAAAAAAAGTGTCCAGTTTTGGTGACAAACTTTCTTGGGAACTGCTGTCTTATGAAGCTAGCACATAAAATCAAGCATGAATGTTGGTTTAGAACAAAGCATCAAAATGGACTTGGGGACTATACAGTATGGGTTTTCCTCATTGTTGAAGACCATACAGTGACCTTTAGTTTCTTTTATCTTCATCATTTGAACTCTGGTGGATCTCCTTATTTTTATATTGGTTGCCCGTAAAGGATAAGCGGAAATGACAAAATAATCCTATTCTGTAGCGTACATTGGGCCTTTTAAATGAGACGTCAGGTTGCAAGGACAGCGGGCAAACCCTCCAAGGTCGCAGGTCAGATATTACCATTTTGGAGCCAAAACAATAGACAAGAATATGTATTATGAGAGATTGACTGAGTATTACTTTAAAGAAACTGTTAACATACTGTACATGTGATATCTAAAGATTATGTCACATTCTTATAATATGTATAATAAACTGTTATCACAGAGATATGTCTCACCTTTTGTAATTTTGATAATGCAACTGTTGAAATTAAAATAGCACTACTTTAACCCATAAGTTATGCAAATATTCAAAGTCGATGAACCATGACTGAAGGTACATGGCTAAACAATCTCCATGAAAATGAGATGTGCCAATGCTAATACAACTGCATACCAAATACCATTGACTTATTATAAGTCGTTCCCTTTAAACAAACCTAAAGACAAACATTAACTTGTAAACTATGTAAAAGCTTCAAAGTCAATGAACCATGATGAGGGGGTGGGGCTATATAATCTCCATGGAAACGATACTTGCAAATGCCAATAAATTTGCATACCAAATATCATTGACTTTACATTAGCAGTTCATCTTAAACTGATCTAATCACAAACTAATACATGTAAACTAAGCAAAAGTTTCAAAGTCAATAGACCATGACTGAGGGGGCAGGGACAAATAATCTCCATGGAAATGAAATGTGCCTATGCTTACACAACTGCATACCAAATATCATTGACCTACTACTTGTGGTTCACCATAAACTAGACCTAATCACAAACTAATACATTGTTCACGCCGTCGCCGCGAAACAGCATACCTATGTCTTGCTTTTGACTCCGTCAAGCGAGACAAAATGCATGAAATTGGTAGTGTTACTAATTATATACAAGCACTAATATTGATTCATTTGAAAATTATTCATGACTGTTTTCATAACTGATTCTAGGAAGTCAGTGATGATAACATGTATATAGATATATCTATTCATTCTTTGAAAAGAATAAAAGCATGAAATAACAGCTTTCTTCATGTACATGAGATATATATATAACCAATTTTATTTATCAACTGTAATTATACCGATTTGTTGAAAATTTAAATCTTATCAATGTTATAATATTAAGACATAGTAATTACTTTATCTATCAGTTTTTTTTAAATTATGTAGTGAAAACAGAAAGTTTCAGTTACAGCACTGTGAAGAATCACACATTATCCTGTACTATGTTTGACCCTTTCAGAAAAACCCACATCTGCATTCACAAAGTGTTAAGTTTAACACCTTTAAGATAAAAACATGACTGGTCATTAAAAATTTTGTCAATGTATAGCATAATTATTTCTGATAGATTGTTCACAAAATTAAATGAGATGCATTTAAATGAACAAGTGATGGAGATCTGATATGTTTTTTTTGTTGTAAATAGAATATGTGTCTGTTTATGAGCCTTTCCACAAAATAAGGCCTTCCCAGTGACAAAAATCAAAATAAAACACAGCAAATTGATGAATGAATTCAAGCTTTAATTAATTTTCTACAATGAAATTTAGTTAATAGAATAAAATTAATCGCCACATTAAAATCTCATTTCTATCAATAATTGTTGAAATGCAATTGATAACATCTATTAATTTTTAAGCATCAATTGCTACTTCTTGATTGTTTAACCCTAATGGCAATTATTTTTTGGAAGTATGCCATGAAAACTTTTACAAGCAAATTAATACTCAAACAGTTAGCTTGTATTTGATCCCTTGTTAAATATTCTTTACGAAATCACAGACATAGATAAAATTCATTTTTCTGTGGTTAGATTTTTAATACTTTTGCTGTCTTATACTGTAACCAATTTTTTTGCATTTAGCCCTTTTAAGCCCACTTCAGCAGTGATTTAATTTTGCGATTTTAAAATTTACTTGATGTAGTTAAATAAGGAAAGATCTAAGTTTCATAAATTCGCAACAATTTATATTCGCGTTATTTTTCTACTTGTGAAAATTAGTTGGTCTACAGTATCATGAATCTATAAAACATTAGTCTGCCACATTTGGCCTGCTTGTTTCCATCCCATGTAAATACAATGATGTTAGTTTGTATGAGTTAACTGATTATAACATATACAAGTGAATTATAATTATATACCAGTACCTTAAGTTACATTCTTTTCCTTAAATTATGAAAAGACATTTTATTCGAGTATGCTGATTGGATAGATTTATTGATATATATATACAACATTAAAACAAGAATGTGTCCATAGTACACAGATGCCCCACTCGCACTATCATTTTCTATGTTCAGTGGACCATGAAATTGGGGTCAAAACTTTAATTTGGCATTAAAATTAGAAAGATCATACCATAGGGAACATGTGTACTAAGTTTCAAGTAGATTGGACTTCAACTTAATCAAAATTACCTTGACCAAAAACTTTAACCAAAACTTTAACCTGAAGCGGGACAGACGGACGAGCGGACGAACGAACGGACTGACGAATGGACGCACATACAGAAAAACATAATGCCCCTAAGTGGGGCATAAAAACAAGAATGCACATGGTGTTGTGCTAAGCATATCCCCGATCCATGTATATGATAAAATATGAAGTCTTTTAGTTCAATAGTTTTTGAGAAAAGTGTGAAGAAATAGTTGATTTTATTCAACCTTGTTGAAAAATTCAAAGTACTGGCAAACAGGAAGTAGGTACCGTAGAAAGGCTTGTATAGTCCGCGGTAATGAGATGTGCTAATGCTAATACAACTGCATACCAAATATCATTGACCTACCACTAGTGGTTCACTATGAACTAGACCTAATCACAAACTAATACATTGTTGACGCCACGCTTTTTAAACTTCCTGTTTAAACATACACAAGTTTCTAAATTGTTTTTTCGTGAATTAAACTTATTTTAACAATCATGAAGCGTTCTAGAATCATTTACAAGCAGTTTCAGCTTCTGTTTGATGATGGAAAACAGGTTTTCCAAGAAAATACCGCAAACGACCGCACAGGATTTGAAATTACGGAGTTTCATTAGACCTTTTCTAACAGTTGCAAAAGTTTTTACCTAAAATTTCGTGGGGAGAAGGGTGCGGACTATGTACCAGTGCGAACTATACAAGCCTTTCTACGGTAACCTACATGTCTTAACAGTACTCACCAATACAACCCATCATCATGATCATTTGGAAGTTAATAACCATATATGAAGTTTTCTAGTCAATTGTTTTGGAAAAAAGTGTGATGGTAATATTTGTTTTCCTTCAGCATTTTGGATGATTTTAAGTTTCCACATACTTAAAAAAACTAAATAATTATACTTTAAGGTGATACTTAACGCCTTGACTTAAATTAATTTGACTCATTTAATTTCATAAAAATGTCGACAAAATATTTATAATGACCCTTTGACAAAAATATAAAATTTAAAAAAAACCACACGCCTCATCTGAAAAATTTCATTAGATATTTGACAAACCCTAATTTTGATCATTGAGAAGCTTAATATCTCCTTAACAATAGAATGTGATTAAAACTTTCATCTGATTTCTACAGAGTTATCTCCCTGTAGGGTTATGTACCACCTTAAATCTATATTCATATCTTGATACTCACCCTCATTCTTTCTAAGACTTTGTAATAATAGTATAGTCCTGGCTTGGGACGTAGGTGACAGATCTTTGACCAACTCTGTCAGGTCATCTGAAACTAAATTGAGACATGATGAGTACAACTTTTATTTTAATATCCATCTTGAAAATATTTTTTGTTCATCATTATCAAAGTTTGAAAATAATATCATTTTCATTTTATAAAAGTGGGCAATCCTAAGTAAAACATTGTAAAAGTAACCATTTTAGGAGGGTCTTAATGGGGTACCTTCATGACGAATAACGGTAAAAATCTTACCAAATAATGTTAACGGTAATTTTAGGTGCATGACGATAAAAGTGCACTTTCTTTATGACGATAAAATAATCGACTGATTTTGACAAATTACTTTAAGAAATTCTTTCCAAAAATAATGGTAACGGTTAAATACTTGAGACGTCTGACAAATCACGATAAGGATATTTCGACAAATCATGATAAAATTTTAACTAGTTTGACGCTAATGGTAGCCGAAAATGACCGTTTGATGCCTGACAGTAAAGGGCATTCCCATCCTCTTTAGGTGTTGAATCTGATCATTAAAGGTAAAAACACTTTTCATATACTGCACTGACCTAAACAACGATAAATTAAGAAACAGTTGTAAATAAAGGATCTTAACTTCTCCTGTCAGGAAGCAAGTTGAGATCATTATCAGATCTATATCTCAATTGCTATTATTTTGATTTGATTTTTGACATTCAAACTTTAAACAAAGCAGAGTTAAAACATATGTTGGCGTTCATAAAACAATAATTACTTACAACCACTTGAACTTTGGTGGCTAGTTGTCTCATTGGTAATCATACATGTAACACAACTCCTTTTGTTTATATCAGAATATATATGCACTGCCATATTCATCCCAAAACAAATTGATTAAGCTAGAGGGCATGATAGCCTTACAATTCCCTGATGCAAAGGGGCCTGATTTTAATCAGATTGGTTTGAAATATCACCAGTGCAAGTAAAATTAAACACAAGAGTGCACACGCTGAAATGTCTCCTGCTTTACTGACCATTGATTTTATGATGTTGATAGTCCTAAATTTAAAGCTTTACTACAAGTATCACATAAACCAAGGATTTGTTTACTATACAAATCCTTGCATAAACTTAACATGATCCAAGAAACTGAGGTCAAGGTCAGATAAACCAAACCGAAATACATGTACACCTTACAATCATTCCATACACCAAATATAGTTGACCTATTGCTTATAGTTTCTTAGAAAAGAACTTAACCTGGAAAACTTAAGTGACCAATGAACCATGAAAATGAGGTCAAGGTCAGGTGAACCATGCCAGACAGACATGTACACCTTACACTCAATCTATGCATTAAATATAGTTGACATATATTGCTTATAGTATCTAAGAAACAAACTTAACCATGAAAACTTAACATTGACCAATGAACCACCTTACAATTGTTCCATACACCAAATATAGTTGACCTATTGCTTATAGTTTAAGAAAACCAGAAAAACCAGAAAAACATAAAAACTTAATACTGAGCAATGAACCGTGGAAATGAGGTCAAGGTCAAATAAAACCTGCCAAACAAACATGTACATTGTAAAATATTTCCTTACACCAAATATAGTTGATCTATTGCATATAGTATTAGAAAAAAGACCAAAACACAAAACTTAACTTTCAACCACTGAACCATGAAAATGAGGTCAAGGTCAAGATGACACCTACCAGTTGGACATGTACACCTTACAATCATTCCATACACCAAATATAGTAGACCTATTGCTTATAGTATCTGAGATATGGACTTGACCATGAAAACTTAACCTTGTTCACTTATCCATGAAATGAGGTCGAGGTCAGATGAAAACTGTCTGACAGGCACAAGGGCCTTGCAAGTAATACACATACTACTAGTAAATATAATTATCATATTACTCATAATAAGAGAGAAATTAACATAACAAAAATCTTTTTTTTTCAAGTAGTCACTGAACCATGAAAATGAGGTCAAGGACAATGGACATATGACAGACGGAAACTTCATAACATAAGGCATCTATATACAAAGTATGAAGCATCCAGGTCTTCCACCTTCTAAAATATAAAGCTTTTAAATAGTTAGTTAACACCGCCGTCTGATCACTATCTCTATGTGAGCTTTCTGCAACAGAAGTTGCAGGCTCGACAAAAACTAGGAGGTCTTCTACAAATCTGTCCATGCCATGTGATAAGTCTAAATTGTAAAAACTTACGACCACTCTCCTGTATATTAATTGGTTGTGTATGAAGAACCTTCAAGAATCGGTTTCTGTTGTCATGGTTACTGGTCTAATTGTCTTTAAATGTATTCACATGCTGTCTACCTTTAACAAGTTAACAGCTATTAATGCAGTTTGAAATAAAATAAAAATTCTAAATACAATTAATGAGGTTTTGCTTGTTAACTTAGTGAAAACAATATTATTCATGCTATTACAGAGCATTGTAAAATCTAAATGGGGAGTAAGTGGATTTAAATATAGAATGAAATTAATAACTATGCAAGAATGATAATTATACTCTATGTATAAATTCAGAAATTTGTGTGATGTTTTATTATTGCAACAAAATAGGCTTCATAAAATAAAAAACACATTTGGAATTTATAGCATATAACTTTTATGCAATAATAACTATATGTAATTACCTCTGAATTTACAGCATTCCACTTTCTAAACTTTTGGTTCAATAGAAACTGATGAAAAGATTGTAAAACATGTGTCATGCACACTAAATTTGTGCTTTTAAAAGGTAGATTGTCACATCATACAGCACCATTATCAGTGTATGGCAATCGCTATCAGGCAATACTGAAGGTGTTACAAACTTGTTGAAGGATTACAAAATCTTACACTTACTAAAACTGATGTCTATCTAGCTTTTTGGCAGCAGTCAATTTGCTCAATTGATATTTTCAAGATGTATCATTAGCACAAAATATTAAAAAAAAGTATTCATTGCACCAATTTTCTGTACCAATATTTATCGTATAATACCGGTTCATTGATTTTATTGTAATAAATTGGTGCAATTGTTTACTTTTTCATTGGCGTGAATAATACTAGGCATTTTGAAAACTAGTGGCACAAAAGGATGCACTTTAGCGCCACTGGACTTCTCCCAGGTTTTTAAGGGATTATGGATACAACTCATACAATTTTCCAACAGGTACATGTATACAACTGAAAACTTATACCTTTAATAGTGACCTTTAAATATAATAAAATGAAAATGGGAAATTCTTTACAAGTTTTAACTGTGACTTTAACATAAAACTGTCAACTGAAATGTAAAATGATGGTGGTAGGGTGACCTACACAGTACATTTTCAGTCTTATTATGATGATAGTCGGACCAAAGTGTGAATGGTACATGTAATTAAATTGACTTATAATCTTAATCCATGCTACATGAAAGTTATGAATCACTGCCTCCAGTTTTATGTTTGGTGAAAAATTAATATCAAAATCATTTGTGATTTAAACTGCATAACAGGGTGGACCATATCAATGAAACTCAAGTCTTTATTTATTTTGCTGCCTTCTTCAGACTGGAAAAAATGCACATCAAAATCCAGGTAAGTTTTGATTTTCTGGAACATACTAAACTAAATATGACTTTTATATATATCTAGATCCAGCCATGCCGAAAAACTTTCCTAGTTGCATCGGTTTGTCTGTAATAAGAATAGATTTTGTGGTGTAAACACGCCATATTTTCAATTCCTTTGATAAACCTTTAATAATAGACCACTTTGAGTTATGTCCTACACCGGAGAAATTAGTCAATTTTGCACGCCTTTATGATGTCATTTACCAGATAGACAATGATAGAGGGATTGCCTGTATCCCTGCACTATTAAAGTTCATCAAGTGTCTTCGTGATCATTATTATGCAGGATAAACTAGAAATAATCTTTCTTCCATAGATATTTAATCACAATTCCTAATGACAGCAGTGCTGATGAGCAATTTAAGAATTTAATTTGCCGAATAATTTGTGCAATACAGCATCATCTTTTTCAACCACTCGCTCAACATGGTAATGGAAGTGACGATGCCTCTAAACACACAAATGATGTTCACTAAAACCAAAGTTTTGATGGAAATGCAACAAACTTGAAAGTTGTCTATTGTGAGTATAGAAAACAGAAGTAGTTTATATGATAATACTCTTTCACATCTAACACCTGCCTATTGTTACTTCAGAAAGTTTCTACCCTATCTTGGATTTAAGTTTGTGTTTTTATTGTGACTAACATGTATGCAAGACAAACCATAAATGGAGTGATAGTGTTGGTACTGTGGTAACAAGAGCGCAATTACTGTTTACATTTTACCGGCAAGTTTTTACCCCAAGATGGTACTCAGAATAGAATCTTGTACGGCTTCTGATTGGATGATACAGGATTGGAATTACTTTTAATCGAAAGCTTATCTAATTAGGTTTAAGGTTCATCATAACAACTGGACAAATATGGCTGTATTTACACCTCAAAACTACTCTGTGTACAGACTTACCTGTGCAGTTTGGAAAGTTTTAAGGCCTGGCATCCACTAGATATATAAAAGTTAAATGCATTTTGTGTTTCAATAAGATAAAACCTTTTTGGATTTTGATAGGCATTTTTTCTGTTCCTGCAGAAGGTGTAAAATAATTTTGCTTTAGACTTGAGTTTTAGTATATTGAAGGACCTTTTGTCCGATTTTAAAGATATACTTTAAATTGTTAAATGTTCGAATTAGCTCTCGCGCGATATAGCCTTTTGCGCTAAGGCGGCGTAAAGCAAACACCAATCAATCAATCAATCAATCAAATGTAATTTAGGTGTTTGTTTATTTTACAGCCATTGACAGCAGGAATGAAAAAAATGGCCATCAAAATCAAAAAAGATTTTATCTTTCTGAAACACAAAATGCATTTAACTTTTATATATCTACTGGATGCCTGGCCTTAAAACTTTTCAAACTGCACAGGTAAGTCTGTGACAATTATGTTCTAATTCATAACTTCAAGCAAACATAAATTATTTACAAAATAAACTCAACACCTTTGTATGGGATCAGCTCGCCTGACAGTGTGCAGCAAAGCTTTAATTTTATTAAAGACAAATGCAAAATACGAAATGTTCATCTGTTACTGTCTGCCTAGGCCGCTGCAGGTAACGAACACAAAACCAATCTACAAAAATAAAACAATTTTCATTATGTACTCAAATACATATTATGAATCAAATTAAAGATTCTGTTCTTACATACATTATTATTTACAATAATAAAAATAACACAAGAAAAATACATTAAGTCGGGTGGGAGGGTGGTATACTTTACTGCACCAAAAGCAAACCTCGAATGACAATATCTTTAATTAACACAACCGCCAAAAGTATAGCACGAAATATTTGAATTGACCTTATTCAAATATTATGGTCAGTTCTAACTCGACCAATGAAAAACATTTAACCTATTATATACTTTCAACACGTGTATCAAGTATAAACAAATACACGTGGTAATGTTTACATACCGGTGTACATAACTTTAATAAATATATTTATGTTCTAATTCATAACTTCAAGCGAACATAAATTATTTACAAAATAAACTCAACACCTTTGTATGGGATCAGCTCGCCTGACAGTGTGCAGCAAAGCTTCGAAAAATAAAGAAAGGGTAAAAAAGTACATAATTAAATTCCAATATTATTAGTTACAGAAAGTCGATCCTTCAAAGACTCTTTAACATAACCGTCTTTTGCTGTGTCACTTTTCCATCGACCATGCTTTTGAACAATCTGTCCTCTACACCAGCCGCTGCAGCAGCCGATGCCCCTCCTGAACGGAGACTATGCAGTCCAAATTTTTTACTATCTAAGCCTATACTCTGTAAACTTGAAAGTAGTATTTCCCGAGCTCTCGTGTATGACAACGGACCTGTACTTCTAAGTTTATAAGTATTATTAGATTTACAAAAATTTACAGATCTAAATATAAATTCATCAGAATTTGATGTAATACTAGCTAATTTGAGATATCGTTCTAACGTAGAGACAGGACAAGTTACAAGATAAGTTCTAGATATAACCACATCCCTCCCTTCTCTGTAAATATCAGTTTTACTCTTCGCCAAATATAAATTTGCGTGTGTAGAATAAATCGTTATATCGATACCTCTCAAATTAACTAGTTCTGAGAACCTTAAAAAATCTTTAAGATTACTATTAAGGTGACCAGAAGTATGAACAATTTTTTGCAAAATGTCTGGTGTTATAGGTTCTTTTTTAGTGATAAAATGTCCTAATTTTCTCTGTGCTCCTTCATTAACAAACGTTACTAATTCAGATCAACAAGGATTATTAAATCCAGCCAGTTTATGCGCCCAGCTAATTGCGTATATTACTTCATTTATCTTGCTAGCCGATTTTGCACTCTGTGAAATGTGAATCAAATATAAAGAAACTGTATAATCAGATGATGGTAATGGCGTAATATTATGTATTTTAGTCCACTTACAAAAAGCATTAAAGGCATACTGGTACTTTTACGAGTGTTCAGAGAACGTGAGCTCAAGCAATACTCTGGTAGTCTAGCTTTCAATGTAGAAAGTTCATCCGAAATATCGTAATTCTGTTTCCATCTACCAACTCGAAAATATCTGAAAAATGTGCAATCGTGAAACAAACATTATTAAATGTCAAAAATTAAAACTTATACAAGTGAACCATGCCACTGTAAAAATAACAGGACCTTGTCCAATATTTATATGACCATGCCAGCTACAATGCTATATACATTAGAGCCGTGTTGAATACAACCATGCTTTCTACAATGTATATTCACGTGTACTAGGGCCTTATCAACAACGACCGTGCCTGCTACAATACACATTCGTGTACTAGGGCCTCGTCACTTAAACCTCGCCAGCTACAATACACAGTCGTGTACTAGGGCCTCGTCACTTTAACCTCGTCGGCTACAATTACATTAGTGCACTAGGGCCTTGTTATCCTTGTCGCATCTAATTTTACTGCCAATACTGGAGCAATAAAAGGCTCAGTGCCAAAAATGGATTTTCTATTAGAACCACTGACAAAAATACCACTAGTATTTTCAAATTCAATAACATCAGATATGTAATCTCTGTAATTCATATTTTTATCAAAAATGAATGGCCAATAGGTCGCAGATATCCATTTCGGTACAATTAAAGTACCTTTAGCTTTACAAGCAATTACATGTTTTATAGCTCTCAACACTAAGTAAATAGGTGGTACAATCCAATTTTTTCACCTGACCAATTCTGAGTAAAACAGTCTACAGCTTCTGTATTTACATTCCAAAATAAGGAGTTAAATCTTTCTAATTTTGCGTTACGAGAACTAGCAAAACGATCGACTGTATAAGGACCCCAAAGGTCGTTAATAAAAGTGTAGACAAATTCTGAAACACCCCAGTCTTCATAATCAATGATTTTACTGATATAATCAGCTTTCGAATTTTCGCCTCTCGGAATCCATTGTATGTTTATGGAGATTCCCTTTTGTAAACAAATAGAAAAAATGGAAATTGCTATATCTTGCAGGTTTTCTTTCATGCTTCCTGCTTGAACAATTCTGACACAATTTTGATTATCAGTTAGCCATTTTAAGGATTTTCCAGCAAATGCATATTGATAAGACATCAACGCCAATTCTATGGCCTTCAGTTCCCTCCACGTGGAACTCTCTAACATTTCAGAGGATTTCCACATAGTGTGAAAAATTTTACTTTCCAACTCTACTGTACATGCTCCGGCAGCTATGCTGCTAGCATCAGAATATATCATTACATGCGACTGACTATATTGATTTAATGTTTTAAAATTGACATTTGCAATGTTATCAAGCCAGAACTTTAATTCTGATATTACAAAACTTTTACTTTCTAAAACTAAATAACTATCCCATGACATTCTACTTTCAATAGACATATAACAATATCTAGTCATTATTCTAGTAATATTTCCGATCACAGGAGACATACTTATAATTCTACCCGTTACCTGGGCTAAATTTCTGGCAGAAATATATGAAATTTCTCTGAAAACATTATGAACAGATTGTAATAATTCGTCAATTCTCCTTTGAGGAATGCATAAAGTGAAATTACATGAATCCCAAATAATTCCCAACCACTCCAACTTCTGTACTGGAGTAAAAACTGATTTTTCTTCGTTAAGAAGAAAACCCGCATTCAAAAGTGATTGTTTCACAAATTCAGCATCTTTGATACATTCATTATTGTCGTTATTCATACCAAATCCATCATCAAGATATAAAACTATTTTTATACCATTTTTTCTCCAATACTTGACCAATGGTCTGAGACACTTGGTAAATATATAAGGACCCGTGGAAAGACCAAATGCTAAAACAGTGAAACAATAAAATTTATCTTCCCACGAAAAACCCAGATACGTGTGCTGCTGTGGACATATATCCAAATGAAAATAACCAGATTTCAAATCAAATTTATACAGATAATCATTTTTCTGAAAGTATTGCACAGCTATTTTCCAATCTTCAAATTTAATCTTTTCCTTTTTCACCGATAAATTCAAAGTGCTCAAATCTAAAATTAGACGCCTTTTCCCAGACTTTTGTATAGCTACACTCAGCGGATTGACAATGTAAGGTTGAAATGGGACCTCAATAACGCAACCTGAAAGAACAAGTTCATTTACAGATTTGCTAACAAATTCATTATTCTGAAGAGCAGATTTGTTATTTTTCATGTACATGCTCGAAGGACTATCAATAAATGGAATAAGATATCCATTTTTCAATGTGTCTAAAATAAAAGAATTAGCACCAATATGCTCCCAGTACTGAATACTTTTAGCTAACCTTCCCTTTACACCAGAGAAAATACCCGTGTTAGATTTGAAATTTTCAAAAAATCTTACTTGTCTAAGCAAAATCTCAATATCGTGATTTAAACAATAATCACTATCAAAATCAGAAAATAAATATAAATACTTATCATTAACTAACTGTTCGTTGTTAATTGTTCTGTTGTGTATTGCTGATGTTGAACTGGTTGCGTTTGAAAAGTGGACAGTTCTTCCTCCAGTGACCGAATTGCTTACAGGCATGGCACATGTCGTGCTGGGACGGCTCACGCCGCCCGCTGCCGACTCGAAAGGGCGGCGGGTTCTGACGCTGATACTGATTGACATAATAAGGATTAGGAGCAGTTTCAACAGGAGCTGGTCTAGAAGTTGTCTTGTAAGGATGTGGGCGACGGGATTTATCTTTAGCCGTACGCATGGCTCTGGACTCCGCCTGGCGGATTTTCTTTTCATCTTCGGAATCTGAAGCGATAACATTTGCTTCATATTCCCTGACAGTAGCCCAACCACCGGCTGAAGTATCTGCTATGCGTATAAGTTTGTTTCTGCCCTTAACCTTGTCTATGAGGTCTATGATGATACGTGAAACCTTGGTCTCGGAACGGGGAACAAAGCTATAAACCTTGTTTAACTCGGTAATAGTTTCCTCGTTAAATTTGTATTGTATTTTGTTGCCCTCGTGCTTGAATTTTAGGGAAACCTCTTCTTTCAAATTTTGGAAATTACGTCCTGTTCACGGACCAAATCTGATTTGAGATCAACGAGCTTATTGTCAAAATACACTTTAAAAGTTCAAAAGTATCGGCTAAATCACGGCGCTCTTCTACTATGTGGTTGCTACTTTGTGATTTACCAGTTGAAATGTGTGAATGTTCAGTCTCACCTTCAGACATTGGACTTCCTTCTCTATTCTCTGACATACTCAGGTTAAGCACAAGCTTACAACTTTACTGCACCAAAAGCGAACCTCGAATGACAATATCTTAAATTCGCACAACCGCCAAAAGTATAGCACGAAATATTTGAATTGACCTTATTCAAATATAATGGTCAGTTCTAACTCGACCAATGAAAACATTTAACCTATTATATACTTTCAACACGTGTATAGTTATAAACAAATACACGTGGTAATGTTTACATACCGGTGTACATAACTTTAATAAATATATACATTCATAAATCATGACAGATATTGAAAGTTTCTTTAACTTTAAAAGGGATAGTGCAGAATGGAATTGTACAGTTTGCAATACAGACATTGCTGCATCATTTGTGTTTGATGGCTGCTTAGAGTGGTTTCACCAAGATTCGTCGGACTAAAATATGCTACCAAAACAGCATACTGAATTTGTAGAAACTTGTCAATGTAAATAAAATATTGAAAATCGTATGCAATATAGTAAAATTCAAATAAGAGTTTTCAAGTTTGTTTTAAATACGTATTACTAGTCCCAGCGTACATGGAAGTGCATTAATGTAACAATAACGCAATGTAACCGTAGACTCAATTATTATTGTTACAGTCGTAATTAATCGCTTCCTAACCCAACCCTGCATTCCGAAATTAGTCTCCAATGTAACAATAATATTTTTATTATTGTTACATTTCCATGTAACCAGGAACATGTATATTGACGTGTTAGATATACTGTTCCCAGATGTAACCGTAGCCAGTGCCTTTTAAAAATGTCGAATTTTCAGTTCACCCATGCTAAAACTTTTATTTTTAATGGAAACTGCAGTTGTAAGTGTTTAAATGAAAGTTTGTAGGATTTATGAGTCAGAACATTAATAATAAACACGATTTAGATCTATTTTGATAAGATTAAAATATATCTAAGTCCGATTTTGCGTAATTTGTGTGCGTACAGTATCCGAGTAACACATTTCAAATGATTTTTTCCTATTTTCTGATCGTCTTGATATCTGCAAAAGGATTCTTTTTAACGTAAATAATAACTCTAATGAAAAATCGTAGCTTCTTTATTATTATATGTAACATTTTTCTACAAAATAAATTCAATCAGCGTACATGAAGTTCATGTCCATCCTGTTACCGCTACTTAAATCAGCCGTTAAATTTTGCTCCTATGAATATTGAACTAGTCAGTGTTGATTTCAAAAGCGCAAAGTAACCTAAACATTTAACACAGCACGTTTCTTGTATAACAGTGTAGAGAAAGAAATTTCAAAACATTTAGTGAAAAAAATAGTGGGTACTTTTTGTCATGTCTATGCTGTTACCAACATATTGATTAATTACACCAATATTTTACTTGCATAAAAGTGCATTAACGTGTTGGCAACCAAAATCACAACAGAAAAACATTATCACTTCATCAAAGGGAGTAGTTATTTCACAAAAGCATTCAAAATGAAGAAATTTGTCTATCCTGTTATGTCTATCCTGTTACTATGGTTGCTATGGTTACAGTAACAGGATAGACAATAGTAGACAGAAACGTCTTTAAAAAGTTTATAATAACATATAGTTGCACACATAATGAAATGTTTCGTTGTTTTAACTCATCTAAAGGTTATAACGTCTTAATCTTCGCAATTTAGCATTTGCAGGTGCAATACTGCTATCGGTAACAGGATAGACAAAACGGTAACAGGATAGAACTTAATAAAGTGACTTCCACACAATCTTATCAAGAAAAAGTTTTCATATTTAATTAAATGGTCTTTTGAAAAATCTCATTACAAATTTATTTGCTGTAACTCGTTTAAAGCCTTTTCTGTAACGAAAAGGAAAGTATGCTAGATACACTTACTGGAAATGTGAAGATATGATTGAAGCTTTAAATTTTCTCCTGGACAACATATATGTACGTTTCGGCGATAAAGTGTATCGACAAGTAGTAGGTATTCCTATGGGCACTAACTGCGCCCCTTTAATAGTAGATTTATTCCTGTATTGCTATGAATCTCAGTTTATGACCAAACTCAGTAAAGACACGTCATTGTTACATTTGGTTGATACATTCAACAATACCTTCCGTTATCTAGATGATATTTTTCGTTAAATAATCCAGAGTTCTCTAAATATACTACCGAAATTTACCCAATAGAACTTACTTTAACTAAATCTAACATAAACAGCAGTAGTTGTCCTTTTCTGGACTTGGACATTTCAATCTCTAAAGGAAAACTCCATACGAAAATTTACGACAAAGAGACGATTTTTCATTCCCTATTGTTAATTTTCCTTTTTAGACGGCGATGTTCCTTTGGCTCCATCATACGGTGTGTATATATCCCGACTCGTTCGTTATGCCCGTGTGTGTAGTGATGTCATAGATTTTAACGAACGTAATCAATGCATCACTAGTAAATTATTAGGTCAGGGATTTCGTTACCATAAATTACGTAAAACCTTTGCTAAGTTCTTTCATAGATACAAAGATTTGATTAGTAAATTTGGCTGTACCTGTAGAAAACTGATTAAAACGGTATTTCACATCCTAAATTTTACGGTAATATTGTACTTAAAGCGCGGAAATCACTATGTGATCCGTGTAAACTCATCGAACCTTTAAATAAACTTATTAGTTCAGGTTATCTTACCAATGTTGTAATTAGATCTTTGAATATAGTTTACATTGGCACTAATATCGATTTTGTCATCAGCAAATTAAAACATAACTAAATTTGTATTCTTTTCAAACGGGATGTTTAAAGACACACCCACGTTCATTTTGATCTATAAAGAGGTTAAACTCCTAACTATCCTACTGTCTGTCGATACATTTATTTTGGCATTGCACAAGTCATGTCTTCTTTGACTGTCCATGACGTTAAAATACTAAATCCCTGGGATGTGTTTTAGTTGATTTTAGTCTCTGATGCATGATTTTTTATTATTAATTGTTTTGGCTTTTAACTAGCTGTCAGTAACTGCGAGTACTCTCAAATCGTACTTTCTTGTTTATTTGACCTGTTGATACTAATTGTAATGCTTTTTTTGTTATTTAATGTTATTCAGGGTTATATCTGGTCTATATACCAGCTTTGATAAGTGTTTGGTACTAATATAAATTTCCACTTCGTACTATGAACATCAAAATTATTTATTTTGTTAAATATTTCCTTTCTCTATTGTAACTGTACACGTATACCTAACAACAAAATTATTTTCATTTACCTGTGTTTAAAGTTATTGCAAATGGCTGATATTTTGTTCGAGCATATTGTTTTTCTTAAATTGTTTAACATTTCATACCGATATAACATGTTACTTTTATTATTCTTCCCTTAGTTTATTTATTTTGAATTTACATTGTATCATAGGTCAAATTTATTTGTTCAGTGTATGTTCAATGGTGTTAATATGTCCTTTGATTGAGTTAAGCTATTTCAGTTGATATTTTATTGTGTGTCTTTCTATGTTGTGATGTTACGCTATTGTTTCAGAAAAAGGGTGAAGGTTTGGTACCATTAAAACGTTTAAACCCGCTGCATTTGTTTGCACCTGTCCTAAGTCAGGAATCTGATGTTCAGTAGTTGTCGTTTGTTGATGTGGTTCATAAGTGTTTCTCGTTTCTCGTTTTTATATAGATTAGACCGTTGGTTTTCCCGTTTGAATGGTTTTACACTAGTAATTTTGGGGCCCTTTATAGCTTACTGTTCGGTGTGAGCCTAGGCTCCGTGTTGAAGACCGTACTTTGACCTATAATGGTTTACTTTTATAAATTTTGACTTGGATGGAGAGTTATCTCATTGGCACTCATACCACATCTTCTTATATCTATATATCATAACGTATACGTTCCTGTTACCAATAAAATAAAGACAAAAGTAAACCAACGTGCGAGGGATTAACTTGATGTTGGGTTTATTTGAAAGAGAGAACAAATGCTGAACATTATGAATTGCTATCTTAGACTTGCATTACTAGTGGTTATTTTTATAACCTTTGAAAACCAATTTTAGAGGCATTTTCAGTACAACATGGAAAATTGGCAAATAATCTATTATTTCACGGAATGAATATATATAGAAGTTTTACTCTTGAAAACCATCTTATTGGCTACGAAAACAAGCTTAAAATTTTATCGAAACTTTTCTATATAACCCGAAATTTCTTTTGAACATGGTAATAGGAGAGACAAAATATTGCACCACCTATCAAAAATGTTTTAATATATTCTTGTATGACATTATCAAGATTTCATCTTTTATATGTTGTTCTATAAGTACTGTTTGTTTTGATTTGCTTATGACGAGGGTTGTTTGAATAAGTAACTTTAAATCAATTTTGCAATTTCAAAATTCGATTTTTGAAAATGACCCATCTAATAAATTACGTAAGATATGTTGTATTCTTTATAAGATATCTTATTTATTCGAAGTTACGGTATATACCGTAAGAGATTTTATTAACTGTATACAGTGGCGGATTTACCGGGGGCGGGGGGCAATAGGGGTGTGTGGCACGTGAGTCCCCAAGTCCAGGTCACAAAAAAAAATCTAACATAATTTTATTGCTACTGAATCTGCTTATCTAGAGCGGAAGTTAATCACATTATGATTTGACTTCTTAACTGGTCGTTAATTAACCCCAGGCAGCTTTGACACAGTGCTTTGACAACGTGCGTGATTTATGACAACTTATCGGTGGGTGTGTAAATATTGACACATGTGTGTGTAATGCTTCTTTTCAAAATATTTGATATAAACTACACGTACATGTTGATTGAAATAGTACGAATGTTTTTATTGGTTTTAATACAATATCACAGATTAAGAGCGATTAACAGGTGAACTATTCTGATCAGGAAAGAAATTACTAACTAAAATCTGTGTTTTAAACGTATACATGTATGTACAAATAAATGTTTAGTGCCAAGAATGTTAGTATCGATATATGGGATATATATGTCTTCATAACAAAATTCTCACATTACCATTTCTTGTGATTTTTTTTCGAAACTGTCTTTTTGTGACTTTATTCAAGGATTTGTATAGTAAGACTAACTATACAAATCCTTGCTTTATTCAACAACAGACTTTTTTATACAAGATTTGTTTTGAAACTGAATGTTGTATTTTCTTTTCCTCTTATTTTCAAAGGAAACCAACAATTTGTTTTAAACTAGAGGCTCTCAAGAGCATGTGTCGCTCCCCTGTATCTACTGTAGTTTTGGAAATCATGTAAAATAAGATTAAAATCATATAGATACCCTAATAATGATTGAGGCCAAATTTGGTTTAATTTGGCCCAGTAGTTAAATTAAAAGCAGAAGATTTTGAAAAGATTTACAAAATTACCAATAAATTGCAGAAAATAACAATAACTCCAATAAGATGTCAATTGCCAATTGGTCATGTTAACTTATTTGTAGATCTTTCTTTGCTTGATATTTTTGCTGTTTACAGTATATAATGATATTCAAGATAATTAACAAACAAAAAATTCCTTTCCTCCGCTCCAAAATTTATTTCACCCAGGGCCTGTATAATGCTGAAAATGCCTTTAAATGTTTTTATGGAACACCCTTCAAAAAAAAATTGGGCAGGGGTTCCCCTGACCCCGACTAACCCGCCGGGTCTGGGGGCATTCACCCAATATAAGTATGCTGAAAGAAAAGATATAATAATGGTTTATAGAAAAAGTAACACTGAATAATTCTGAAAATGGAACATATCAAGGAGAAATTATTAGCACCCCCTCCCCCCTTGAAAAATTGCACCCCTGGAAAAAAATCAAGTCATCCCATTGTAGTCTTACAATAGTTACTGAAGACCCCTTATCATTATTTAAATTAGTTTTCAAGTTGTGACCATTTGAAATTGTTTTTTACATTTTTCCCATAGACTTCTATAGTAAACCCCTATGTTCTATTTTTACCAATGGGGACCATGTTGGTTGTAGGGCAGGGTCATCGGATACATTTTCAATCAAGATACTCTAATAATAATTGTGGCTAAGTTTAATTCCATTTGGCCAAGTAGATTAAGAGGAGAAGATTTAAATTTTTTTCGAAAAAAGTGAAAATTGACTTTAAAGGGCAATAACTCCTTAAAGGGTCAATTGACAATTTTGGTCATGTTGACCTGATGAACATTTTAACCCCGTTAGATTTGCTCTAAATGCTTTAGTTTCAGAGATATAAGCCAAAACTACATTTTACCTCTATGTTCAATTTTAGCCATGGCGGCCATCTTGGTAGGTGGGGCGGTCATCGGATACATTTTTAAACTAGATACCCTAAGGATGATTTAGGCCAAGCATGGTTTAACTTGGCCTAGTAATTTCAGGAGAAGATTTTTGTAAAGATTACAAAAATTACAAAAATTGTGAAAATTGACTTTAAAAGGCAATGACTCCTTAAGGGTCAATTGACAATTTTGGTCATGCTGACTTATTTGTAGATCTTACTTTGATGAACATTTTGCAGTTTACAGTTTATCTCTATCTATTATAATATTCAAGATAATAACCACTAGAGGCTCTCAAGAGCCTGTGTCGCTCACCTGTATCTACTGTTGTTTTGGAAATCATGTAAAATAAGGTTAAAATCATAATTAATAGTATTAGATACCCTAATAATGATTGAGGCCAAGTTTGGTTTAATTTGGCCCAGTAGTTAAATTAAAAGCAGGTCATCCCATTGTAGTCTTACAATAGTTACTGAAGACCCTTATCATTATTTAAATTAGTTTTCAAGTTGTGACCATTTGAAATTGTTTTTTTTACAATTTTCCTTAGACTTCTATAGTAAACCCCTATGTTCTATTTTTAGCCATGGCGGCCATGTTGGTTGGATGACAGGGTCATCGGATACATTTTCAATCAAGATACCCTATTGAAAATTGTGGCTAAGTTTAATTCTATTTGGCCCAGTAGATTAAGTGGAGAAGATTTTTGTAAAGATTACAAAATTTACGAAAAATTGTTAAAATTGACTATAAAGGGCAATAACTCCTTCAGGGTAA